>CAXKVX010001047.1:0-431043 GCA_964058865.1 Eleocharis quinqueflora
AAGAAAATAACACAAAGCATCCTATCGTGGCACGTGAAGTGTTTCTGATCCGAGTACTTCATTTATGGGTGGTAACCTTTCAAGAAAACTTCAAACCTTTAAGGAAACCACCACGACGAAGCATAGAAGGCCACTCTCAGTGCGTCATGTCTGATTACTTAATTTATGGGTGCTAAACATTCAATAAAACACCACAAAGCATCTTATCCTGCTACGAGAAGTTTTTCTGATTTGGGTACTTCATTTATGAGTGGTAACCATTCAAGCAAACACCACAAAGCAACTTATTCTACTACGATAAGTGTTTCTGATATGATTACTTCATTGGTGAGTAGTAACCTTCCAAGAAAACTCAAAACATTTCATGAAACCACCATGAATAAGCATAGAATATCACTCTAAGTACTTAATGTCTGATTACTTTATTTATGGATGGTAAACATTCAAGAAAATACCACAAAGCATTTTATCCTACTACGAGAAGTATTTTTGATCCGAGTACTTCATTTATGTGTGGTAACCTTTCAGGAAAACTTCAAACCTTTCAATAAACCACCACGAAGAAGCATTGAATAACACTCTACGTTCTTCACTCTATTGTTCTTCATGTCTGATTACTTCAATTATGGGTCGTAACTATTCAAGAACACAAAGCAACTTATCGTACTACAAAAAGTGTTTTTTATCTGATTACTTTATTTATGGGTTGTATCATTCAAGAAAAACCACAAAATATCTTATCCTACTAGGAGAAGTGGTTTTTATCCGATTACTTTATCTATTGGTGGTAATCATTCAAGAAAACAACACAAATCATCTTATACTACCACGAGAAGTGTTTTTTATCTTAATCTTCATTTATGATTGGCAACTTTCCAAGAAAAGTCCAAACCTTTCATGAAACCACCACGAAGAAGCATAGAATACCATTCTAGGTGCTTCATATTTGATTAATTCCTTTATGGGTTGTAAATATTCAAGAAAACACCGCGAAACATGTTATCCCGATACGATAAGTGTTTCCTATCAGAGTACTTCATTTATGGGTGATAATCTTTCAAAATAACTCGAAACCTCTAAGGAAACTACCACGAAGGAGCGTAGAATGCCTCTCTAAGCGTTACATGTCTGATTAGTTCATTTATGGGTGGCAAACAATCAAGAAAACACCACAAAGCATTTTATCCTACTACCATAAGTGTTTCTGAGTACTTCACTTATGGGTGATAACCATTCAAGAAAACATCACAAAGCATCCTATCCTACTACGAAAAGTGTTTCTGATATGATTACTTCATTTATGAGTGGTAACCTTCCAAGAAAACTCTAAACCTTTCATGAAACCACCACGAAGAAGCATAGAATACCATATTAAGTGCTTCATGTCTGATTACTTCATTTATGGGTTGTAAACATTCAAGAAAACACCACAAAGCATCTTATCCTACTACGAGAAGTGTTTTTGATCCGAGTACTTCATTTATGGGTGGTAAGCTTTCAAGAAAAAACTCTAAACCTTTCATTAAACCATCATGAAGAAGCATAGAATAACATTCTAAGTATTTCATGTCTGATTACTTCATTTATGCGTGGTAAACATACAAGAAAACATCGCAAAGCATCTTATCCTTCTACAAGACGTGTTTCTGATCCAAGTACTTCATTTATGGCTCATAACCTTTCAAGAAAACTCCAAACCTTTTGGGAAATCACCACGAAGAAACGTAAAATACCACTCTATGCGCTTCTTGACTATTACTTCTTTTATAGGTGGTAAACTTTCAACAAAACACCACAAAGCCTTTTATCCTGCTACGAGAAGTTTTTCTGATTCAAGTACTTCATTTATGGGTGGTAGCCATTCAAGAAAACACCACAAAGCATCTTATCCTACTACGCGAAGTGTTTCTGAGATGGTTACTTCATTTATCAGTGGTAACCTTCCAAGAAAACTCTAAACCTTTCATCTAACCACCACGAAGAAGCATAGAATACCAATCTAAGTTATTCATATCTGATTGCTTCATTTATGCGTGGTAAACAATCAAGAAAACAAAAAAAAAGCATCCTATCGTGGCACGAGAAGTGTTTCTGATCCTAGTACTTCATTTATGGGTGGTAATCTTTCAAGAAAACCTCAAACCTTTAAGGAAACCACCACGAAGAAGCATAGAAGGCCACTCTCAGTGCGTCGTATCTGATTACTTAATTTATGGGTGATAAACATTCAATAAAACACCACAAATCATCTTATCCTGCTATGAGAAGTGTTTCTGATTTGAGTACTTCATTTATGAGTGGTAACCATTCAAGCAAACACCACAAAGCAACTTATCCTACAACGATAAGTGTTTCTGATATGATTACTTCATGGGTGAGTAGTAACCTTTCAAGAAAATTCTAAACCTTTCACGACACCACCACGAAGAAGAATATAATACCACTCTAAGTACTTCATGTCTGATTACTTCATTTATGGATGGTAAACATTCAAAAAAAACACCGCAATGCATTTTATCCTACTACGAGAAGTATTTCTTATCCGAATACTTCATTTATGTGTGGTAACCTTTCAGAAAAACATCAAAGCTTTGAATAAACCACAACGTAGAAGCGTTGATTACCACTCTATGTTCTTCTTGTCTGATTACTTCAATTATGAGGGGTAACCATTCAAGAAAACACCACAAAGCATCTTATCATACTACGAAAAGTGTTTTCTATCTGATTACTTCTTTTATGGGTGGTAACATTCAAGAAAACACCACAAAGCATCTTATCCTACTAGGAGAAGTGGTTTTTATCCGATTACTTTATCTATTAGTGGTAACCATTCAATAAAATAACACAAATCATCTTATCCTACTATGTGAAGTGTTTTTGATCTTAATCTTCATTTATGATTGGTAACTTTCCAAGAAAATTTCAAACCTTTCATGAAACCATCACGAAGAAGCATAAAATACCATTCTAGGTGCTTTTTATTTTTTTATATTTGATTAATTCATTTATGGGTTGTAAATATTCAAGAAAACACCACGAAGCATCTTATTCCGCTACGATAAGTGTTTCCTATCAGAGTACTTCATTTATGGGTGGTATCTTTCTAGAGATCTCCAAACCTTTAAGGAAACCACTACGAAGGAGCGTAGAATGCCACTCTAAGCGCTTCATGTCTGATTACTTCATTTATGGGTGGCAAACATTCAAGAAAACACCACAAAGCATTTTATCCTGCTACGAGAAGTGTTTCTGATCCGAGTACTTCATTTATGGGAGATAACTATTCAAGAAAACACCACAAAGCATCCAATCCTACTACGTGAAGTGTTTCTAATATGATTACTTCATTTATGAGTGGTAGCCTTCCAAGAAAACTCTAAACCTTTCAGGAAACCACCACGAAGAAGCATAGAATACCATTTTAAGTGCTTCATATCTGATTACTTCAATAATGGATGGTTAACATTCAAGAAAACACCACAGACAACAATGAACAACAACAAAATGAGGGAGAGAAACTAGAGTTCACAAAGGGAAAGAGAAAGAGGAAGAGGGGACTATCCGAATGATGATTTTGATACTGATGAAGAGGAACAAGATGGAGATGAGCTGCTCGCCAAGAAACTAGATCTACCAGCACACTTCAGATCTATTTTTAATAAATCACAAGAGGGTAGAGATGATCAAAATCTCATGAACCAAAGTATTAGGAGGGTAACTGTTATTGATGATATGGTACCAGAAGATAGATCAACTCAAGATCTGAGGGGTGAAGAAGAAATAGACCAAGCACTCAACCTTGACAGGCGCATGATAGTTCACCCCCAAATACAAGAGGGAGCACAACCTCTGGCTCAGATGACACCAATCACCAGACAAAGCATCAGGCAGAAATTCTTGAATCCAGAAACTCAGCTCTGGAGAAGGCAATCAGACAAAAGATCAGGTCGATACAGGATTTGCATGATAAAGATAGTAAACATATCTCAGACTCATTTCCATTTAATGATTTCTCTGATGATCAAGTTGTAGATCTATTTGCAAGCATAGAGTTACATCTATCATATGACATAATAGAAAGCATAGAAAATGTTAGATTTTTAAGAACCCTCTCAAAGAAACAATTTCATTCTGCAGTTGAGGAGATGCAATATAAAATTAATCATGGGGTGAAATTTTTGAAAAAGGAAAAAGATGAAAAACAGACACTAGATGGGATTATTGTTGGGGTTAACACATTGCCAATCAAATTAATATAATGAATTGGAATGTGAGGGAGCTTAATAGACAAGATAAAAGAAATTATTTGAAAGATCCAATAATAAATAACAAAATTGATGTTATAGGGACAAGAAACAAAAAGAGAGAGATTATAAAAAAAAACTTTTAGATACTTTTTTACCTAACAATTTTGAAGAGATAAATTTACCATCTATTAGTACAACTGGGGGGATTCTAGTAGGGATAAATAAAACCAAATTCCAAATATTATGCTCATATATAGCAACATTTTCAGTATATGTGATGTTGTATGATAGAGATAAAAATGCAATATAGGATTAACAATAGTATATGGTCCCACAATTTTAATAGGAAAAGGGAATTTTTTCAAGAAATAAGGATGTTATACAAAATATGAAAAGGTGCATGGGTAATCATGGGTGACTTTAATGTCCTGAGATTCAAGTATGAGAAGAACAAAAAAAATCAATATCTCTGGGGCATTACTTTTCAACAGTGTGATATCAGAATGTAAACTGATGGAGTATCAACTCACAGACCACAAATATGCTTGGTCAAACATGAGAGGCACCCCTTGTTTAGCCCTTTTAGATAAGATATTATATAATAGAGAGCGTGATGATATATACCCTAACATGGAAAATGTTTACCTAGAATAAAATCTGATCATTCACCTTTGGTGTTAAGTTCAGGTCATCATCAATTTGATAGCTCTTGGACAGAAATAGAGGAATTTAACTCCAATATACCAAAATGGTGGGAAAATGAATATAATTCCAAGGATGATATAGCATCAAAATGGTGTGCTAAAATAAAAAAAAACATGAGAAAAAAGATTAAAGGGTGGATGAAAAATCATTATGGGCAGATAAAAGAAAGAAAAAAGATTTAAATGAGAAAATTGATATTTTACAAAGAATACAAGAGGAAAGAGATCGAAATGAAGAGGAATTTGTAGTTTACCTTAGACATATCCAATTATTAGATGAGATATATGATTCTGAACAAAAATATTGGAATACAAGTGCCAAGATAAAATGGCTATTACAGGGAGATAGGAATACTGCATATTTCCACAAATGTGCTACCATTAGATAAAAATAAGCAAGATTGAATCCCTGAAGATAAAAAAAGATAATGGTGACTGATCAAAAAGATTATTGAAAAACATATTGTGGAATATTACAAGAGTATATTTGGAGATCCTGGTACTAGATATATAACAATAGAAACAAACTTTTGGAATGAAAATGATACATACTTCCAAATTAAAGTTTATCCCTGATCAAACCTTTTTCTGAAAAGGAAATAAAATAGGCTTTGTTCTCAGCCAATGGGAACAAAGCTCCAGGACCTGATGGCATAAAATTTGCCTTTTATAAAAAATATTGAGAGGTTATCAAAGGGATATTCTCAAACTGTTTGACAGATTTTACTATAGCAAGCTGAATATACACAGGTTAAACAAGTGTATGATTCGTTTGATTCAAAAAATACATAAACCTAAGAAAATTAAGCAATCCAGACCCATTTCTCTAATCAATTGTGTATATAATTGATAACAAATGTGATTACAAATAGACTTGAACCTATCGTTAATATATTAATAGATCCTTCACAAGAAACTTTTCTAAAAATAGATACAAATTAGATAATGTGATATGTGCTTCAGAAATAATTCATTCTACCAGGATAAAAAGGGATAAAGGGGTTATATTGAAAATTGACCTAGAAAAAACATATGATATGGTCAACTGGGGTTTTTTATTTGAAATGCTAAAAGATAGAGGCTTCACTAACACATGGATTAATCAGATTAAAGATTTGTTAACTGTTGGGAAATGAAGTACTCGGATCAGAAACACTTCTCGTAGTAGGATAAGATACTTTGCGGTATTTTCTTGAATGTTTACCATCCATAAATGAAGTAATCAGACATGAAGCCCTTAGGGTGGTATTTTATGCTTCTTTGTGGTTGTTTGATGATGTTTTTGAGTTTTCTTGGAATGTTACCACTCATAAATGAAGTAATCATATTAGAAACACTTCTAGTAGGATAAGATGCTTTGTGGTGTTTTCTGGAATGGTTACCACCCATAAATGATGTACTCGGATCAGAAACACTTCTCATAGTAGGAAAATATGTTTTGTTGTTTTTTTGTTGATTGTTTACCACCCATAAATGAAGTAATCAGACATGAAGCACTTAGATTGGTACACTTCTTCGTAGTGGTTTCATGAAAGGTTTAGAATTTTTTGGAAGGTTACCACTCATAAATGAAGTAATCATATCAGAAACACTTCTCATAGTAGGATAGGATGCTTTGTGGCGTTTTCTTGAATGGTTATCTCCCATAAATGAAGTACTCGGATCAGAAACACTTCTCGTAGCAGGATAAAATGTTTTGTAGTGTTTTCTTGAATGTTTGCCACCCATAAATGATGTAATCAGAAATGAAGCACTTAGAGTGGCATTCTACGCTCCCTCGTAGTGGTTTCCTGAAAGGTTTGGAGTTCTCTTGAAAGAATACCACCCATACACGTGTTGGGTCACGAACGGTTCAAACCCGTTAATTAACTTAAGCTGCGGAAAGACCGTAAAACAAAAATTTTACTTCTAACTTAAGCTAAGGATTAAACTAGGTATGTCAGATAAACTACCGAGAGTGTCCACCTCCCGTTTATCTTTGGCATCAAAACCCGATTTAATCCTTTTACAGATCTACTCCATAATTGATTTCTAAAACTTTAATCTACTTACAAATTAAATAGATTAATATAACATTTATACCTTGATCCAAGTTTTGCAATTTATACCTCTCTCCGGAGTTTCAGACGTCTGATACCTCTATCGGTTGTCCACCAGGACTGACCAGAGAGCGATTTATTTCTTCTGCCAGAAATACCGTAAATTGCAGAATTCTGCAAAATACTATTCACTGAGATAAGTACTAAATAAATATATTCACGACTCGCAGTTATTCAAATATGCAATACCGCTCCTTTCGCAAAAATACTATTTTTTGAATCCCGTAAATAACCGTAACCGAGATAGAGAGAAAAATACATTTATCGATTCAATCCTGAGTTAACAGATATGATACGATTTTTTATGTGTTTTTCTCTCTCGATGCCCCTCTATTTATAAGAAAATAAAGATGTTGGCCGATTATCGAAATACCCCTGAAAAGACAAAATGACCAAAATGCCCTATGGAGGCCGGCATAAAAAAATATCCATAATTTATTTTGCCACATCATCATGCTTGCCGACCTTTTTTATTATTAATTAATATTTTAATTTTTAATTAAGGTTTTAATTTGATAATGATTTCATTCCAAATTCAAAACCATATTAATATTTAAATATTAATTAAATATATATACAAATATATAATTGTTCTCAACAATTATATTTTTCAGTGTTCGATATCGGTTTGGTTTCGGTATGGTTTTATACAACGTATCGAATACGTTTATAAATCCAATCGTTGTTTCTGCCTGTCATCTTATATGACATTTATAATTTAATTATATCACATACAATTAATTATAACCATATTAATATTAATTATAACCAATTTATAATTAATCATTAAGATTCTTTGATTAGCTCCTATACGGTGTGACCCAATAGGATCTGTGTTATGTTGGTAAATAGAATTAAAATCATTTTAACTTCTATAATCATAGGAGGCATCTGCACTATGACCATCCAATTATAAAGATGATGTTGTACTATACAATACCACGATCCACTAAATTATTTTAGTCGTGTTAATTTTTTTGTCTCACAGTATCAGATTAGTTTCAAGGTAGGTGTGTGTCATCCTTGCAAACTTAATCTTTTTTCAATCATAAGCAGATTTATCAAATATAATTACTCTTGTAATCATACTGCATGCAGACAATTCTACTCTATCAAGGGGCCCAGTGATACTGTAACTCGTATATAGATACGAGGGACAATAGTACTTTTGGTAAACCATCACTACCTCAGCTAAGCTATGTATACCGAAAAGCTACCGTTATGACTGCGTTTTACCGACAGCATTATATAACAATCACACATACACATCTCTTAGTAGGAAAGATGAATACCTCATACTTTAGAACTTAACACTGAAGGAAAACATTAATGACACGTACACAATTCCATTTAATGTTTCATTCGAGGTCTGTCAAATATCATGTTCCTGGAACATGTATTCATGTGATTAAAATGACATCTCATGTCTATGGTCTGTAAAACTTAACCATCTTTTAATCCACATTCTAACCTTGTAACGGTAAGTTAGTGTCCTGCTAATTAGCTTGGTTAGAGACTTTTAAGACTATATATCATCTATATTATGAAATTTCACAATTTCAGCTATTGGCTCTAATCAGATAAAGAAATGATCCATAAATTCAATAATACTCAAGGCAACAAAATGACAATTTATTAATCACTCAATTCATAAACAAAGCTTTATGATAATTTATCGTATTATTGACTTCTAGATTATTACTAACTAACAAAATAAAGTACTCTAATTGGAAACACTTCTCGTAGCGAGATAAGATGCTTCGTGGTGTTTTATTGAATATTTGCAACCCATAAATGAATTAATCAAATATGAAGCACCTAGAATGGTATTCTATGCTTCTTCATGGTGGTTTCATGAAAGTTTTGGAGTTTTCTTAGAAAGTTACTAATCATAAATGAAGAGTAGGATCAGAAACATTTTTCGTAGTAGAATAAGATGATTTATGTTGTTTTCTTGAATGGTTACCACCAATATATGAAGTAATCGGATAAAAACCACTTCTTCTATTATCCAGGTACGAGAAGTGTTTCTGATCCGAGTACTTCATTTGTGGGTGGTAACCTTTGAAGAAATCTCCAAACCTTTCAGGAAACCACCACGAAGAAACGTAGAATACCACTCTAAGCACTTCATGACTATTACTTCATTTATAGGTGGTAAACAATCAACAAAACACCACAAAACATCTTATCCTCCCAAACCTTGATCATTGTCTAGTTTGGTTCTTGATATGCAGCTTGTTCGATTATCTTAATCGATTTGTGCTCTGGTGCCTTATGTGTCTTCTTACGTTGCCATGAACGATGACCTAGATCGCCACAGTCGAAGCACACCAGAGATTTGCGACATTCATTTGCAAATGCCCGTTGTCTCCGCACCAATAGCACTGGATCTGGCTTTTATTGAACTTTTTAACGGTTGTAACAATCTTTCTTTCTTTCAATTTTGGATCTCGTGGTCTCAGTGCTTCCTTCTCCCTCTGATGAGTGGGGCCCGCTAACAGTATCTCTTTGTACGAACCACGATTCTGTTGAATTGATGCTATCAAATCTCTATTGGATCGATCAATAGATGAGATCAGTTCCCTGTTTACTTCAACCAAATCTTCTAGCGTACGATGAAGAGTGGAGAATGATGATTGTAGAAGATCTTCATCCTTCGAATAGTGAGCATGAGCAGAATCGATGCCATTGATGAGCTCAGACTGATCGTTTCTCGACCCGTTTCACTCACCAGGTCCAATCTCTTTTTCGCCTTCTAAATCGCCTTTTTTCTCTCTCTAATTGGGCTTATCTTCCCCAAATTTCAACTTCCAACAGTAGCAAAATGTTTTGTTAGATCGGAGGGTTGAGATCAAAACTTATCCTAGGATCCCTAGCTGGCTAGCTGCCTGCCTGCCTCTGCCCTTTTGACTTCAATTCAACAGCTTATGTTCCTCTCATCAGCAGGAAGCTGATACTAAAAACATTATTTTTTTAATTAACACAACAACTTCCAAAAGTTGAATTGGAAGGACAAATTTGACCATTTTAAAGTTTCTCCCGCTGCCATATCCGTATTATGCATTTTTAAATGAAGGACCATTACTTCTTTTCATAACTGAAGTGTCGAAGTGAAATCATGCATTAAGAATCTGATTTTTAATTGGATGTTTAGATTTTTTTTTCAAGAATTTTGAAAGTACAGCTACAAGATTTTATCAATGCTAATGTAAGATTTATATACTACAAAATATATGTTGGAGTATGGATCCTCCTCCTGAACTATTTTTTGTTATTTTATAAGGCATATGAAAATAAGATTGAGAAAAAAATAATATACATACAAGATTCAGAAGTATATTTTAGAACTTGATCACAAGACCATCATGCTAAATTTTAGTTTAGAGAATTTATTTCTCTTATTATGATCAACATTCTAACTTTGATTTAATATAATATGGTACAATTGAATGAATTGGTAGGTTGAAATTTTTTCCTCTGGTAAAGAATCTGTTGTATTAACTTTGATTCTAACTTTGCTTCGGTTTCAGTACCTCGTGTTGGATCTTATGCGTTATTTGCGGAGTATTTTATTTGACCTTCATTTTACGTAAATAATTGCTTAATTCTATTATTCTTTTATGACAGTTTATTTCTATTATGATATTTTTTTGTTTTATAACAAATGGCCTTGTAATTAAATGGTAGCTATTTAGGTTAATTAGAATGACTTCAATAAACGTTTATATATATTTTTTTTAATTTTCTTTACTATTTTTAGAGATGTGAAAAATCATTCATACTAGATGGTCTATAAATGATTAGATTAACTAATGTTTCACCACTTTAAAGGGTAAATAAATTCTAAAAAATATTAAATTTGATCTCCTAGAATATTTTAATATGAAGATCACGTTCAAAAACTTAGATCGATTGTTTGAACCTTAAAATTGGTGATATGTGATGAAGTATTACGTAATTGGTGCTTCATATCCCTTTTTTTTTTATTAGAAATATAATAAGTAAATTGTAAATAGAAAGAAAGATTGCTCGAGAAACTCGAAAAATAGAAATGACCGAAGTGGCAACTCAGATATTTAGGAAAGCACTGAATTGTCAATTCCGATCTTTCAAAAATCTCATTTCTCGAGTTTCCAGAGTGGGACTTCTAAAGGTATGAGTTGCCAATTTAGTGCATTCCTAAAGATCTGAGTTGCCAATTCAATGCATTCATAAAGGTCGAGACAAGAGACTGAAAAACTCGAGAAATCTTTCTTTCTTAAGGTCTCAGTTGCCAATTCAGTTCATTCCTAAAAGTATGAGTTGCCGATTCTGATCATTTCTATTTTTCGAGCTTTTGAAGTATTTTTTCTTTTTATTTACAATTTTTTATTATATTTTCAATAATAAAAAAACGGCTTTATATCACAGCCTCACTCAAAAACTAAGTTATTCACATGATAAAAAATTTAATCGTTAGCATATATATATAATTGAAGATGCTATTCTGCCTCCAAAAAAATTATAATAGTCAACTGTTATAATGTTCCAATCGAATTTGAACGGAGCGGGTTTTACTTAATTTTCTAGCTGGGAGTAGGTGGGGGTTTCTTTATTTTATTTTTTTAATGCAACGACTTATCAATAGCAGCCGACTCTGGAGTCGGTCTTTTTAATTTTTTTTCTTAATCCGAGCGGTTTATTATTTGGTTGGATAATATAAGACGATTTTTTTTGTGATTTTCGTTTAGAAGTTTGAAATTTGCTAAATTTTTTTGTATCGCGCTCGCCCATCAATTAAACAATTAAACAGAAAATCTAATTTTAATAATAACCATATATACAATCAATTTTTTTGGGCAAATCTCAAATTCAGCTCTAGTGTTAATTCACTTTAGAGTGATGATTTTCTCTCACAAAAAAGTTACTTTGTCCGCACTATGTTGTATTCTTGACATGCAATATTACTTAATTGGAACATAATATATGATTTTATAGATGATTCAGTACTTTTCTTATATTTAATGTAACATACTTTTTATATACATTATTTTGCATGTAATTATCTGGTGAAATATCTGAAAATTCAATTATATACTCTTGATTCTCATATTTTATAACAAATTCTAAAGAAACATAAATTCAAATATGAAATTTAAGTTATTCAAGGGCTACAAAAGTCTAACAAATGTGAAAAATTGAAATTTTAATATCAAATCCTATCAGTTGGTCTTATTTAATTTCATATATACATGAGTCACATAAATTTAATTTCTTATTCATTGTTAATTAGAATAATAATTTAATTTCTGACAAATCTAGTATAAAATGAGCTTCAAAAATCATAAAATCTTATATGCAAGCATCTCTCATAAACTTAAACAAGATAAAAAAAATTTAGGCTAAACGTATAATTTTAATCTAATATAGTAATATAAATAAAGAAAAGTGAACTTGTGATATTTATGACCTAATTAAAAACTTGTGTGGCTGCCACAAAAAAATCCCTTATAGTGATTGGAAATGGTCAACATGAGGTGTCCATTCTATCCAAGGATAGAATATAATTATATAATGTATCAAGAATATATAAAAGAAAAACAGAGAGTTCAATGCCAATGACTTAGACCACCAAATTTAAATCAACGCAATGGCCTTATTAATTGACTGTGATAGCATGATTACTAGACAGTGCAACCCTACAAGTACCTATCTAACCGAGCTTATTCTATTACAAATCAGCATACCTGTTTTAAACGAAAAGGCCACTGGATCAGAAGAGACTAGATAACAACCTGCAACTGCAAGCGCTCGTATACATGGAGAAGGAGAAACATGAGAATTATGAAGGAGAATTAGGGGAAGAAGATGTAGTTCTGCCTGGCTTTCGGTTTCACCCGACAGACGAGGAGTTGGTCGGTTTTTATCTACGACGAAAGGTGGAGAAGAAACCACTGAGTATAGAGTTAATTAGACAAATTGACATCTACAAGTATGATCCATGGGATCTACCAAGTAAGTTTTCATAATTAATTTATACAGATCATATATATGCACATCTTCTCAGTTAATTATTTGAATATTTAACCAGTTACTGAAATTCAAAACCTTTGGAAATGGATGTTATGCTATTACTTAGCGCACACAAAGTTAATATATCATATATAGGATTTCCCCCAAGTAAGTTTTTTAAAATTGAAAGATGTCTTTTCTAAATAATTTGGACTTTGCACTTTGAACCTTGTTATTTTATATTTGCTGCTTCTAATTTGTATATATATATATTTCCATTATCTTAATTATAGGGAAAATTTTCCTTTTCTCATTCATCTCGTTCTTAGCATAAAATAAGACGAGGTTAGCTATAAGAATTAATGATCAAATGCATTCATACAGTAGTACAAGAACTATAATTCGTTATCAGGGTGTAGTTGAGAAATTGATGCTTGAGTACGCACAATATGGATCCGTATCTGCCGCCATAGTTTTTCTACCGTAATGTTTGAATTAGATTTGAATGACTGTGATATAATTCAGAAGAAGTGTATATTCTAATGTAAATTTTGTTAGATCTCGTGTAATTCTCTCAACGTCACAATGATGCCATATTTTTTATGGCAGCGGATCCTTTTCTACACAATATAACAGTTGCAATAACTAGACATCTCAAAAGAGGAAAGGAGAAGTGTTGGATGATGTATCAATTCTTTAATGATTTTCAGTCTCCATAAGGCTATTTTCCCTGTATGAAAATGAAGTAAGGGAATATATATACGGGCCATGATGAAGTATAGTTGCTTATTTTGACTTAAATGTGATATTGCGACATGTGGAGCAATATTTCAAAAATCTTGATCCCCTGCTCATACTAGCAGACAAAATATGATAATGACTAACAATTTTTACTGTTATGGAACTGTAGAAGCTAGTACAGTTGGATGTGAGAAAGAATGGTACTTCTTTTGCCTGAGAGGAAGAAAATACAGAAACAGCATCAGGCCTAATCGGGTTACTGGATCCGGGTTTTGGAAGGCGACGGGAATAGACCGCCCAATATACTCCTCTAATTCTGAAAGTGTTACATGCGTTGGTCTAAAAAAATCACTGGTATATTATAGGGGAAGTGCTGGCAAAGGTACAAAGACTGATTGGATGATGCACGAGTTTCGGTTACCTTCAAATCGGGATGAGAATGACACTAGTCCTCCTAGCATGCAAGAAGCAGTGAGTGTCTCTCTCTTTCTCATTTCTCTCACACACACACGCACACATATAGTCATATGCATGTTACATGTCACGTTCAATGTATATTCATCTGATGTCAATCCCGTTTATGTTAAATTTTGGTAACGCTTCAAAAATTGTTTGAACAAGAATTAATGGGTGGTGTTGTATGTAGCTAATGTTAGGACTTAGGATATGCACAACAATGCAGATTACTTGATTATATAAATGGTAACATAGGTAGCAGATAGATTTGCTTGATTATATAAATGGTAACATAGGCAGCAGATATACATTCATTCATTTTCTTTGCATTGAGTTACTAGACAACTGAAGATAGATTTACCTTATTATATAAATGGTAACATAGGTAGCAATTTAAAAAGGACAAAACTTTGTACACTATTGTTCAATTTACTGACACAGTAGCGAGTTCTATACCAAGAAAAAGTAAATACATTCATAAATTTACTCTAGAGTTTTTTTTGAAGGTATAAATTTACTCTAAAGTTACTAGCTAGACAATTGAAGATAGATTTACCGCATTATACAAATAGTAATATATAGGTAGCAATTTAAAAGAGAAACAAACTTTCTACATGATATTGTTAATTTACAGAAACAGTAGCGAGTTCCATACCAAGAAATAAGAAAACTGCTGTCATATTGAAATAAATATGTGGCTAGATTTAAGCTCTAATTCTGTATTTTTAGGATGGCTAAACCATTTTTGAAATATATATATTGCTAAAATTTAAGCTCTAATAAGAAACCATTTTTTCAGGAGGTCTGGACCATTTGTAGAATCTTCAAGAGGAACATAACATACAAGAAATATCAACATGATCTAAAACAATCGTTCATCTGGAAAAACCAAGCACAGGATCAGTCCAGTTCCCGACAAACCAACAACAGCTTCGAATCAGACGCAAGAGACTCCTTCCTTCCCAGCACTAACCCTACTAATCCAATTTACATGCAAGATAGACAGCAGCAAATTCAACCCCCTCAGCAAGGGAACCAAATGCAGATGGCTAAATCGCAGGTTATTTTTTCTCCAAGCACTCAGGGATATCAGAATTCAGGTACGATGAACGGGCTCCTGAAGGATGGAAATTGGGATGAGCTTGGAAGGATCATGGAGTACGACATTAACGATTCAAGTGCATTGTATGATCCAAGACTATACCTTAATTAGGAATTAATAGCGCAAATTGACGTCTTACTTCAATGTTTTTTCTAAGCTTTTAACATTTAATTATTTACATTGACTAGACTTTCTATAAATGTGTAACTTTGGTTAATCTTAATCACTTTCATCTGAATAATTGATATACTAAAGCACTTTAAAGCTCTTAAATCATCTATACTTAAACCCGTTCCTTATATTTTCTTTTCAAAAAGCAAAAGCGAAAAAAATACATATGTATTTTTCTGTTTACCAGCAAATATGTCATTGTACCGTATTTCATTTTCTCCCCTTGTTTTATGAAAAAGCTGGTCTATTCTCCACTTTGTTGTGGCCCAAAATTATCCATGCTATTTATTTCTTGTCTTCAAAGTGTGTTTTCTCATGAATTGAATATGAATCGTGCATTTTTCAAAGCCATTTATTTTTTTAATGTGCAGATGGAGCTTAGTGTTGATCTGGATGACGGGTTTCTTCTTTCTTTTTGTTCTTCGATTTTACCAATAACATATGGATTAATAAAAGGTTATTACACTGAATTTAAAAACTATAATAATTAAAATTTGTTGATCTGATACTAATTTCTCATTTAATTTTGTTTACAAACAGTTCAAATTGAATCCAATTTTTTTCCTTAATTTACAAATTTCCACTCAAACTTTGACGACGAGACATATTTTTTTCGTCAAATAAAGTTTGTTTAGTCCACGTAAGTTATATTGTCTATCAGAGCATGTTGAAATATAAAAAAGTATTTGTATATTTATTGTATAAAGTGAGATATATGTTTACATGACAGCAGTGCCTTTTATACAAGTTTCTCAACGGTAATCTAACGGCTAAAAGGTCTAATCTGTGCAAGAAAGTCAAAGCTGAAATAGTAGCCTAGATTTTTATAATCCTTGGCTCTTTCTCCTATTTAAGCTTATGATGAGTTGACAGCCCTACAGTGGCTTTCTGAGGCTTTAACAGTACCCATCTTATTATGTCTTTATTTCTCAACACTTCCCCTCAAGCTTGGATTATATACATCGATTAATCCTAGCTTGTTGACATTTTTTTTAAATTTGCATGGTTCCAAGCCCTTAGTAAGAATGTCGGCTAATTGCTTCTCGCTTCTCACATATGGAGTTGCAATTTCCTTTGATTGAATCTTCTTTTTTATGAAGTGACAGTCAACTTCAATATGTTTAATTCGTTCATGATATATGGGGTTTAGAGCGATGTGCCGTGCTGATTGGTTGTCACAAAACATATTCATGGGTTCGTGATGTATAATCCCAAGATCTTTTAGTAGTTGTTTGATCCATATTAGTTCACTTGTTGTTGATGTCATAGCTCGATATTCTGCTTCTGCACTTGAACGAGCCACCACATTTTGCTTCTTGCTTTTCCATGTGGCTAAATTCCCACCTACAAATGTGCAATAGCCGGTTGTTGATTTTCGATCATAGCTTCCGGCCTAATCTGCATCAAAATAGCCACATATAACGTTAGAGTTGTTATTTCTTATCCAAATGCTCATTCCGGGACATCCCTTTAAATACCTTAGAATTCGATTAATAGCATCCATATGGGTAGTTCTGGGGTTATGCATAAACCTGCTTATTTGGCTTACGGAATATGAGATATCTGGACGGGTTATGGTTAAATAAATTAGTTTACCAACCAATCTTTGAAACTGTTGTGTGTCTTGTAGAGGTTCACCATCTTCTGTGTTCAACTTACCTTTGTAATCGACTGGTGTCGAGGTTTGTTTACAACCTAATTTACCGGTTTCTTTCAAGAGGTCTAATACATATTTTCTTTGGCAAATAAAGAGGTCACCTTTGGAATGGACTACCTCAATTCCCAAAAAATATTTTAGGTATCATAAATCCTTAATGTCAAACTTGGTCTTTAATTGGTCTTTTACCTCTTGGATTTTTTCTTGATTATTTCCGGTGACTATTAGGTCATCAACATATACCAATATTATAGTAATTGTGTTACCATCAAATTTTATAAACAAGGAGTGATCGGCATCACTAATTTTAAAATCATAAGATAAGAGATGAGAACTTAACCTTTCGTACCATGCTCAAGGTGATTGTTTTAATCCGTAAATTGACTTGTTTAGCTTACATACTAAGTTGGTCCTTTTGTCCTCTTTGTATCCGGGGGGCAAGGTCATATATACTTCTTCCTCAAGTATCCCTTGGAGGAAGGCATTTTTAACATCCATTTGGTACAGATCCCACTTATTATTTACCGCTATTGAAAGTAAGATCCTTACTGTGTTCATCTTAGCTAATGGGGCAAATGTTTCCTCATAATCTATACCGTATGTTTGGGTATACCCTTTTGCTACCACTCGAGCCTTGTATCGCTCAATTGACCCATCACTATGGTATTTGATTTTGTAAATCCATTTGCAACCTAAGGGTTGTTTATTTTTTGGCAATTCTACCAAGGTCCAAGTTTCATTTTTTTTCAAGAGCATTTAGTTCTTCTTTCATTGCTTTATACCATTTCGGTTGTGTTCTGGCTTCTTCAAAGCTTAGTGGTTCGGTTTCTTTATCAATGGATGATATGAAGGCATAATGGTTTGGTGACACATATTCATAAGATAAATTTTTTTGGAGAGGATAATTTACCTTGTAAGTGACATAGTCCCTTAATCGAGTTGAGGGTCGCATGGTTCTAACCGTCCTTCTAGGGTGTGTTGCCTCAATTACCATCTCTCCTTGATTTTCACTTTCTTCGGGGTTTTGATTTGTATCCCCATTTGTCTTATCTAATTCCTCTAAATTGGTCAAGTTTGGTAGTACACTTTGATCATTTGTAAGGGTAAAGGACTCATCGATCTCTTCTTCTTCATTGTGATTAAAGTATGACTTTTCTTCTACGAATACGACATTGTTTGATACGAAGTATTTGTTAGTGATAGGGTCATAACATTTATATCCCTTTTTTGTAGAAGAATATCCTAAAAATATGGTTTTAGTGGAGTTGGTGTCAAGTTTGTTTATCCTTTTTTTATGTACATAGCATGTGCATCCAAATGTTCTTAAGTGATCTAGGTTAAACTTTCTCTGATATAGGTGTTCTAATGGACTCTTATTATTTAGTATAGTACTAGGGAGTCTATTAATTAGATAGGTGGAGGTTAGAATAGCATCTGACCAAAATTTCTTTGGAACGTTTGTTTGGAACATAAGGGCACGAGTTTTTTCAAGCAGGTGTCTATTTTTCCTTTCACTAACTCCGTTTTGTTGTGGCGTATTTACACATGACGTTTGGTGTATAATTCCTTTGTTTTTAAAAAACTGTGAAAATTGGTTATTTACATATTACGTGCCATTGTCTGATCTAAAGATTTTGAGGCGCGCATTGAAATGATTTTCTATGAAATTGTTAAATTCGAGAAAACATGAAAAAACTTCACTTTTATTTTTTAATAAATAAACCCAAGTAGCTCTAGAAAAATCATCAATAAAGGTAACAAAATAATTATATCCGTTATATGAAGTGGTTGGACCCCATACATCGGAGTGAATCAATTCAAAGGGCAATTCACTTCTACTGTCAGATAAACCAAAAGACTTTCGAGTTTGTTTTGCTAGTTTGCAAATGTCACAACTACTACAATCTAAGCTTTTGAAAATTAAACATAGAATTCAAGATTTTGTCAGAAGGATGACCAAGTCTCTTATGCCAAAGACTAGTCTCCCTTTTTGCACAAAATATAGATTTTCCTCTATTCAAAATATAAAGCCCATTTTTGCAAAATCCTTCACCAATCATCTTCTTTGTTGTTAGGTCTTAGAATAAAACGTTTGATTTTGAAAATATAATGTTACAATTTAATTCTTTAGTTAACTTACTAATTGAAATCAAGTTTGTAGTGAGTCCTTCTATGTATAAAGCATTGCTTTTTTTTTTTAGAAGAGATCGATGGTTCCAACACCGTTTATTGGAACTTTGGTACCGTTGGCTACCATAATGGTTTGACCATCATTATACAATTTTAGGTCACTAAACAATGTTTGGTTACTAATCATATGATCAGTAGCACCCGAGTCTAATATCAGTTCTATAAAATTAGAATGAGATATGGAGTTTAGAGCTATACCGCACGATTTATCACCTTTCTTACTGGCCAGAAGTAGGGATAGTTGTTCCATCATGACTTGTAGGGGATCGGTCCCAGGCTCATTAGAGTCTTCTGTGGTGTTTCGCTACGCCTGTACACCAGGTGCATATGCCCCTTGATTTGGTGCCGATGTGTATCCCCTTCTCTCTCCCGATTCATTTTTCCATCGATTCGATCGATCTCCCTGTCTCTCTATTCCTCCGCCATTCTCTTTATCGACCCAGTGCTTCGGCCTGAGGTGGGGATGCAAGAACCAGCACTCGTTTTTCACGTGACCCTCCTTACGACAGTGGTCGCACCTCTTTGAGTAGTGGTTCTGCCTTGCACCGCCTCCGTATCTAGAGTTAGGGTTTCGCCCTTTTGTGGCAAACGCCTTGCTCTCTGATTCATCGATGGCTGGCGCTGGGTTCATGATCGCACGCCGAGACTCTTCTTGCTGGATTTGTGCCACCACTTTGTCAAAGGTGAGGGTCTCGATTGAGAGGAGTAGCTGAGATCTTACGTTCTCATAGCTCGGGTCTAATGCTCTCAGATAAGTAAAAACTAGCTCTAGCTCATTTCTTTTTTCGATTTCAGCTGGGTTTTCTGTTGGAGGGAAATAGATATTTAGCTCCTCCCATTTGGTTATTATCTCTGTGACAAGTTGGTTGTTGGTTTGATCGGGTTTTCTCTTGATGTTGACAAGTTCTTGTTTCAGCGTGTATACGTGGGCATAATTTTGCTGGCTCCCGTATCTGGTTTTGGCCTTTTCCCAAATCTCTTTTGAGGATTTCAGATACATCATCATGTTTGCAATGGATTTTTCCATTGAGTTTAGCAATCAGGACATAATTAAATGGTCCTGAGATTGCCATTCTTCAATTTTCTCGCTTTCCTCTTTGGTTGGGTTTGTAGGGTTGGCTGGTATCGGTTTTTCTCTTGCCCCTGTGATAAAACCAAGTTTTTGCTTGCCACTGAGGACCAATGTCACTGACCTAGCCCAGGGTACATAGTTTCCACTGCTGTGCAGTTGGTTAGTTGTGAGTTGTGGTATCTCTTGTGTCTGAGACATACTGGTATCCTGATTGGACTGATATCTACCGGTGTTTTATTGGTATGGTGTGTTTATCAGGTTTCTAGTTATGAAACAGAGCTCAGATATTGATATGGTATTTTCTGGTATGGGAGTATTATCTGGTATTGGCTCTGAAAATATTATCTGGTATGGAAGTTTTTTCTGATGGAGGAATACGGTCTGATCTTTGAAAGGACTCAGTATATTGGCTTGGAAGGTTTTGGGTATATGATGAGCAGTCAGACCTGCTCTGATACCATGTTGAAATATAAAAGAGTATTTGTATATTTATTGTATAAAGTGAGATATCTGTTTACATGGCAGCAGTGCCTTTTATACAAGTTTCTCAACGATAATCTAACGGCTAAAAGGTCTAATCTTTGCAAGAAAGTCAAAACTGAAATAGTAGCCTAGATTTTTATAATCCTTGGCTCTTTCTCATATTTAAGCCTATGATGAGTTGACAGCCCTACAGTGGCTTTCTGAGGATTTAACAGTACCCATCTTATTATGTCTTTATTTCTCAACAGAGCATAAGTATTGTAGAATAAAATATAAATTATAACACAATATTAATTTTCTATTTTGACTTTTTAGAATACTATTTGAACATTTTTCAAATGTTGATGGTGTGAAATAATTTCAATATATTGAGTTGTGAGTCACGTGACAAGAGAGATTTCCGGAAGGACCTGAACAAACTAGCTAAAAATGCGCTTCGATAGTCCCACATCTCTAATACCACCCGCCGTCACTTCCTTCTGGGTTATAAATAAGCTGAGACTGGAATCAGGTAAGGCATGGAGCTGCGTGGTGAGCACAGAGCGAACTATTCTTTCGCCTTTTACTAAAGAATACCGTGTGCTCGCCACTTTCAAGCAGCATACTTCTATTTTTTGAGGGTGCCTTCTCTTCTTTGAGTTGGCCCCAACAAAACTAATTAAATTTTCATGTATTTTTTGTACAATTGTGAATTTTTTGCTAAAAGGAAGATATCTTTTTTATCGTTCATGCTTTATGAAAAGAAATAAACCATACTGATATCAATTCAATTTACAGTCTTCAACACTTGTAATTAAAAACCCATCATAAATTTATCATATTATGATGATGATTCTGATGTGGGACGAATATTTAGGAATCTTGTAGATGTTTTGAATATTTGCAAATTTTGATCATGTTCCAAAATTGTTTTAATTGAGATAATTTCTAAATATCACACCTCAAAAAATAATAAAATAACGAAAAATAATATCTTGATTCATTTTTTTTAATGATGGTGCAGTGTATTTGTATGCTATTTTAAAAAAGATCTTCTAAACATCATTATCATGACTATTTTAAATATTTTACCATAAAATAAAATAGTGCTAAAGCATTTTTATTTTGCATTATAAAAATAATTCTAATTTATTCTTAATTATAATTGTGTATCACGAGAGTTCAATTGCATTACTGAATGATTATCTATCCGTCAACAAAGACGGCTGAGGTTGCTGCTGCCAAAGAGAGTTGGGATGGTGGATTTGGCCTCTTTTTTGGGATGAGGGAGTATTTAGTTTTAGACATGGCAGGGAGGATTTTAGGTCTGAAAGTTTTGGCTATATGCTGAGAGAGGAAGGGGGTATTGTTTTTAAAGAGTAGGTGGGTGGTATGGGTTATCGGGTCCGGGTATGGGTATGGGTATGGGTATGGGTATGGGTATGGGTATGGGGTGAAAGGTCTGGTTTAGTGAGTTTGGGGGGCGGTGGTGGCGGTGGTGGTGAACTGTTATCCATCCGTCGCTTTGGTGCTGGAGCAAGGGCTTCATCTCCTCAGAGAGCAAGAATTAATAAACATCAAAAGGATCAATAGACACTAAACTTAATATGGTTGAATACTTTTTACTATGGTCAGCCAGTTGGCCAAATTGATTGACCTGTTTGTTGTGGTTTCCACTCGGTTTAACTGGTACCAGTGTAATAATGGTAAAGTAACAGTACAAGTAGTGCAACTATTTCTATTTTCAGGTTATGTTTGACAGTTTGAGAGTGGGATAAGATAAGATGGGAGGATAGAACTGCAATCCCCAGTGAAAGCATGATAAGAGTTACAAGTGGAGTTGAGAGTTATCTCATGCCATCTTACCTCACTCCACAGTCCACACCATCCAAATAGTTTATTTGTAGTTACAATTGGAAAAAAGTGATGGCTTACCTTAAGCACTATGAAGCTGATGATTTGGAAAAGAAACCAGTTAAAAATCCCTATTTCCTTATAATCATGACGAAGTGCAATCCCCAGTTAAGCACTATGAAGCTCAACAGCAATTAAGCAAACCACAGGCTAAAAATCCCTATTTCCTTATAATCATGACGAAGTACAATCTCACCTCTCCTTATCGACTTATCGTTTGGTAAGTATGGTTCAACTTTTTTTTGCAAGTATAGTGGCTGCATTTGGAGATGTTAAGTCTAGGTATCAAGCAAGTTGGGTTGAGTTTTTTATAATTATTTTAATCTAGTCATAGTAATATAGCAAACCAGTTTCGCGATTTAATATAGCAAACCAGTTTGGAATCAACTAACTATATCTGTCAGCTAGTTCAATTCTTATGTGCTCGATTATATCTTTCGCCGTCTGAAAAAGAATACGGGAAAACCCCGATAATCAAGCTGGCATGAACTGAACCTTCTACAAATGTCAAGTAAATAGAAGAAGATTTATGTAATGCGATAGTGACTCGGTCACACGCTTTTTAAACAATATTGACAAATACTGTTGTAATGAGAAACCAAATTTTATGTGCATATATATTAGCGGGAACAGCATCAGGAAATAGCAATGTAAATCAAAATGCTGAAATGAATGAAAAGCAGCACAGCCAAGTTAACTGATTAAAGAAAACAAACCCCAAAAATGACAGGAAATTTAGTCAGAAACCTCTACCAAACTGATAACCTTTTCATATTATCTTCCGAAAGAGCCCCTTTATACAGTCAATATATTACAAAGAAGCTCGCATTGCAACCATTACACTCACATATACGCCTCTCCATCACTCTACACAATAACCCAAAATAGGAAAAAAAATGACAAGAATGAACAAACTAAAAAAAAACTAACTAATTCATTCCTACCCCTCTGCAATTGTTGAAAGCCTGATCTCATTTTCCACGAATGAAGGCTGTAGAAACTCAGCCAAAAAAGCCCACATGCGGTACACATCCTCAAAGTTTGTCAGGAACCCTAGGGAGGCAGTGACAACTTCAATCCGCATGGTCACAAGTTTACTATTTGATGATTGGTCTGACGCCTTTATATTGTTGAGAATCCCTATCCCCAAAGAAATACCACTCTTCTCTGCCAACTTCAAAACTGTTTCAGGTTTCACAAATGACTTATGTGAACCATTGCAACAATTTCTAACATTAAATGCTACTGCAGCTCCTCTCTCATACTTGATTTTTGGGCCATAGATGCAGACAAGCGGGTCATCACCATCAATTCGCAATTGCAAGAGTGAGGTTACAAGCCAATTGATCAGGTACCGCAGTCGAAGAGTGGTACAGTTGAGACCCATCAAGTCAACATGGTCAATGTGCCGACAAACAATCTCAGGCTCTCTCCGACCTGATCCATCCAGGCCATCAAAATCCTCACTCATGACATCATCACGGCAATCCATCATACGTCCTGAGAAAAATGCCTCTTCTTCTAGGTTAAAGGAAACCCTAGGAGCAGGCCCCACCTCTCGCCGACCCAGTAACCTGAAATCTCCTTCATTTTCTCTCCTTATCGCACTCTCCTTTACTAAAGAACTAGTTTGAATTTGAAACTCTTCTTCTTCTTGAATTTCACCAAGTTGTTCAAAATTGGCATTAGTGGCACCATTGGTCCTACTTCCAACCACATGGTCCAAATCAAGTGAAACTGATAGTACTGCTTCATCAAAAGATACCACCTGGCCATCATACAGGGGGCTTTTTGAAACCTTACCGTTTTTCTTTTTTGAAAGCCATGAAGGAGAGAAGGGAGACCCTAATTTAGGCTTGGGCAACTGACCTGAATGGTCTGGCTCAGACCGGTTTGGGCTCGGACCCAAATCGACCCAAAATGAGTTCTCCGAGGACCCGTCTTCACTGAAGACAGGGCTCCGCATCACATCGCCCATGGATATACTCTCAGTCTCTTCAAAAATCGTACTGGCACAATCCTTGTCAGAGCTGCTGTCACGGGGAGCACTCATTTCACATTCAAATACTTCTCTCACCTGAGATGAGGTATATACACCAGAGAAAGCAGGCAACTGGGACCCGGTCTGTTGGTCCGCCACCGACCCAGAGTCATTTCCATTTGCCATTGGGGCTTCTTCCTCGAGCTCAACCAATGCATCAAGACTATCCATTGAGTCACTGAGATATTGTGGAAAGACAGGAACAAGTCTCACCATACCTGATCCAGCACAACCATTTAGGCTCTGCAAGGACCCCATGACAGATTTCTTAATCAGCAAGCACCCGAATCCAGTTGGGTCCGACCCAAAAACCCGATAAAATGATGTAATGATAAAATCCGGCCTGAACAAAGACAACCCTAAGGAATCCATATCTTTTGGGCCAAGAGCACCTGCATCCAATAGCACATGCCAATTATTCTGTTGCGCCAATGCCATCCATTGGTAGGAGTACTTTGCACCAGTAACCCTGGACTGTGCAGGAAACACAAACAAACCCGTTCTATGGTCCTTCTTCCTCCTCTTTTTTGTAACAATTGCTTTTCTTAATTCAGTTGAACAAAGTCGAAGTGTAGGCCATTTGAAATTTGCACTACAAACCTTGGCACCTTTATCTTTTGCACATTGCCCCATCCAGTTCACCGATTGGCTCTCATGGTCAAACATGGTCAACAATTTCTTATTGGTCTGAAAAGGGTAACATGCAGCCAGTAGTTTGAAAGCAGAGCCCCGACTTACAGTGAAAACCAACCCGTATTCATTTTCAGGTATGTTTAAATAGTCCATTATGCGGGTTTTAATGTCATACTCGACTGTTCCCTCCTGGGGCCCACCAAACAAAGCATGGTTGTTCAAATTTGCAGTGGTTATTTCTCTGAGTGTAAAGGAGGTGGATTCAAAATTTTCAAAACTTTGTGTATAGGAGAAGAGACCAAAGCCACAATAATCGAGGCATACCTTGGCTTCATTGTCAGACAGGTGGGAGTATTCCTCTGAGCGGAGCTTGTCGATTTGGTCTGATGAGTGGTATTTCGGGTACACTGAGAGGAATTTCTCAATGGCTTCTTCCATTGCAGGTATGGATGCTAGTGTGTGGTAGACTCGATCTGCAATGAGTGCAATTGACTGTAGGAAGTCTTTCTGTGCCTGGAGACGGGCAAGAGACCGTGAACGGATGACAGTGGTGCCTGTTGTCGGGTCCTGCGCAGGATCCAGGTCGATTGCTTGGTACTTGGAGAGACACCCATCTTCTGATGCCTCTTCTAGTGCTTCAGAGAGCTGGGTTTCTTGCACACGCCGGATTATTGACGGCCGGCGGCTGTGAGGTTCATAGTCCAGCTTTTTGTCGAGCAGAAGAGATGCACAATGGGAAAGGGGTTTCCATAGAGAGATATGCATATTGAAACAGTGATTCTCGTTTGAGGTTGAAAAATTGAAATGCTAGTGCCAGTTTGGAAGTAAGAAACTGGGGTGGAAATTTTGGGTTTTGTTAAGATTTTGACATTGTGGGTAGTTTAAGCGTAGGTGTGAGAGCTTTCGCTTTTGATGGGGATGGGGATGGGATAAAGGAGAAAAGCAAAGAGAGATTCAAACTACAGGAGCAGATATTCCAAAATTTAAACAGAGAATAAAGAAAATGAAAAGGAAGATTAAGGAGAGAAGCTCAAATTAAAGCGGAACAAAGAGCATAACAGGAAAAAAGGGAAGAACTGGAAACTTTTCTCACTATTAAAAACAAAGAATAATCCCTCTAAGCGATTTCAAAACAAAGAACCAAAATAGAGGGGAACCTTATCTCTGGAGAGAAAAAAATTCTCTCCAGAGGGACTTGGAGCCTAACAAAAAAGATCTCCCAAGCAAAATCAAGGAAACAACAAGCGATATCAATCTGAAGAATAGGAGATTAGAAGTGAGCAAGCTCTGACCTTTTGCGGGTGGTTGAAGAGAGAACTGGAATCCAGATCCCTAAATTTCGCCTAGATGCCACTCTCTCTCTCTCTCTCTCTAAACCAACTCACCCGTAACGAAATTGAAAGCTGGGATATGTTTGCATTAATTCCAGGGGTCAACCTCTCTCTGCCTCTCTCACGGGTGCATTAAATGACTCCTCTCTTATGCTGCTTTGCTCCATTGGAGAGAGGAACGAAATTTTCTGCCTAGCTTTTTATTCCGCATAGAGAAATTTTCATCTGAATAGCAGGAATAAAGATCAACACATCAGATTAATAAATTTTATCTTAATAGCAGAATTAAAGATCAACATATCAGATTAATAGAATAAAAAATTTCTTTTGAATTAAATAGTTGGAGGTCGAGCATTGATCTTTAGATTAAGCTCCGTTCTCTGCGGAGAAAAAAAAATCCGCAGAAAATATAATTCCATTAGAGAGTAGAGTGAAATCGGACAAATTAACAAAGGGAAAAAAAATTTCTTTTAGAAATTTTTCATAAAGGATTTTTAATGGCCGGAGTACATGTAATGGTCTAGCGTTTCGGACATTTTTTATAAATTATCGGAGGTGCTACTATTAATCACACTCCTAACTTCAATTCATTATTTTATTTTTTTCAGTTTTCTCTCTTGTTGGAACCCCACTTCGCTGCATAAATATATTCCACTAGAGACGTCACTATTAGTAGCGCCCTAAGGAGATTACATTTTGCATTTATGTTATAATAATAATAATGATGATGAATACAATATAATTATAAAAAAAATAATAATAATATTAATGATAAATAATAATAATATTGAAAGTACTAATATGAGTCTTGCGCTTTAAGTCTCAACTCTAATTCTAACATTGGTATCAGAGCAAAAGATTCATACCTAGCCAAATTTGACCAATATGAGTCTTGACATGAGTATGGTTGAGCCCCCTAAACTCTTGCGAAATGGAAATTTTGAGCTTTGGAAAAAGGCAATACAAGACTACCTTAGTGGAAATGATCTCTTATACACACTTGACAAAGAAACCTTTTATGCTACCAATGATTCACCTTCTAGAATTCTAGATAATAGCTATGCCTCTTACTTTATTTTGAATTTTATAGATGAATCCTTAGGGGAAATTCTTGATTCTAATCTAGCATATGAAATGTTGCATACTCTTGAAAATACTTTTAGAAAAAATTCTTGTTCTAATGAGTGTGTTTCGAGTGTAGATAATCACAATGTTCAATCTACAATTATTCTACAAGAGGAGAACAACACCTTGACACAAGGAGCAAGTTGATGAAGGAAAAACAAAGGATGAAGTGAATGATGAAGTAGCTAAAATCTTCTCCAAAGTCAATGAAGAATATCTAGATGAAAGGGAAATTACAATCGCATCTCCTTCCAACTCTCTAGAAGAGGTACATTTAAATTCTTGTAGTTTAGGCACTAAGTCTATAACCAAGAATATAAAGTATTTGTATGATATGATGACCAAGCCTTCTTTAATGAAATGAATTAAGAGTAAAATATGATAAAGCAAGGATATGCTTGGATAAAAAGGAAAAGGAAATTAGTGAACATTTGAAAAGAACTTGCGATTTAGAATCTAAGTTGAATCTTCTTGAGTCCAAAAACGAAATAGAGTCTATTCCAAAAGTTGAATCACCATGTGCTAGGATTTGTACATCTACCTCTACCATTCATAAGAGAAAACCATCCAAACCAAAATGTACTTATCATGCATTTAGATACAATAAAAGATTTTCACACAAAAAGTTAGACAAAGGGAACATATCGCTTCTTTGGAGAATATTCAAAAGAATGTAGAAATTATTAATCCCAAGACAATTCAAAAGTTCCATAAACATAAATCTAAGGCCAACACTATTAAGAAGCATTATTTCAAAAGGCTTAGGATAATGAAACCTAAGGGGTATCATTACAAAGAAAAGTGTTTTGAGCACAAACATAGAACTATTTACTCTCGCACAAAAATACCTCGGATATCTAGTAACTCAAACATTACTTGTCACCATTATAGTCATCTAGGTCATATGGCATTTGAAATCCTTTCAAGAGAAATAAACTTAAGAAACTTTATGTTTGGGTTCCCAAAATCCTTAAACCAAATTAAACCATTCACAAGTATCTCAAAAGTGAAACTCTAAAATCAAGTTTTAGTTTAAAAACAATAATTACATGTCTTTTCAAAAACTTAGGTATGATTGGCTTCACCATACAAAGGATTTTCTTGGATAATAGACAGTGGTTGCTCACACCACATGACGGGTAGTAGATACGTCTTTAAGAATCTTACACCATATGATGGAGGCCAAGTGATTTTTGGAAGCAATGAACGTGAAAATAAAATCGTTGGAATCGGGTTCATTGGTAACAATCACCTAACTATTGATAAGGTTTATCCTGTTAACGGGTTGAATTTTAACTTGCTAAGTGTAAGCAAATTGTGTGATTGCGGTTTCAATCTTAGCTTTAATGACAAAAAATGCTCCCTATATCATACCAAACAAATGAGTTAGTCTATACCGGTAAAAGAACCAAGAACGATTATTATCTTCATATCAATCATTTTACCATCGGTGAACTTTGTCTAAATGCTACTAATTCTGATTCATGGTTATGACATCGAAGGCTAGGTCAGACATCATTCAACTCAATTAAGAAATTAGTCAACCTTGAATTAGTTAGAGGTTTGCCAATCTCAAAAATGAATGTTGATAGTATTTGTGATGCTTGTATGAAGGGTAAACTTACTAAGACTTGTTTTAAGCAAAATGATCATATTTCAACCAAAAGACATTTATAACTTGTACAGATGGATTTGTTTGGACCTATTAACATACTTAGTTTGGTAAGAAAAAGATATGTTTTTGTTATTGTAGATGATTTTAGTAGGTATACTTGGGTCAACTTTTTGAGATACAAGGAAGAGGTTTGTGAATATTTTATTGATTTTTGCTCACAAGTTGAAAATCAAAGAGAGGTAAAAATAATTACCATCCGTAGTGATCATGATGATGAATTTGAAAATTCAAGGATATATGAATTTTGTGCTAGGAATGGTTATAGACATGAATTTTCCACATCAAGAACACCTCAACAAAATGGAATAGTTGAACGTAAAAATAGAAACTTGCAAGATCAATGCTCAATGAGTATATGACTCCTAAATTCCTTTGGGGCGAAGCCGTTAATATCGCATGTAAAATAATAAATCAGATTTATATTAGGCCTTTGACAAATAAGACCCTGTATGAAATTTGGAAAGATTATAAGACAAACATTTCTTACTTTAGGGTTTTTAGATCAAAATGTTTTGTACTTGATCAATCCTTAGGATTAGGTAAGTTTGATTCAAAGTCATTGGAAGGAATTTTGTAGGATACTCATCAACGAGTAGAGCTTATAGGGTATACTTACTCCATTCTAAAACTATTGTTGAGTCTATTCATGTTAAATTTGATGTGAGCATCACTAATATGGAGAAAAACAACAAGGATATTGTAGGTACAATCAATTCACTTGACGATGGTAGCCCACACAAGAAGATGTGACAAATAGAGAAGTGACACAAGGAAGAATTATTCTCAATGAAGAAGATGTTGGAGAAATTTATGGGGAAGAAATTGTGGGGGAGCACAATGCATTGAATGAAGAATCATCTAGAGAGCTAGATGTCAATGGAGGAGAAGGAAACATACAAAATGAAGAATTACAAGGAAAAGTTGTCTCGTGAAGCAACACCGAATATCAAATACCCGAAGTGCTTCGGAAGGTTAATTTTCATCCTATAGATAATGTCATAGGAGATTCTAGAGTTGGAGTTACAACTCGTTCTAGGTTAAATCATATGGTTTCTCATTGTGCTTTTGTGTCACAACTTGAGCCCACACATTTAAGAAGACAAATCAAGATTCAAATTGGATTCTTGCTATGCAAGAAGAACTTATCCAATTTGAACGTAATAAGGTATGGACATTGGTATCAAAACCTCCAAACCGAATCATAATAGGAACCAAGTAGGTTTATAGAAACAAAAATGATGAATTTGGAAATATTGTTAGAAACAAGGCACGACTTGATGCAAAAGGGTATACTCAACAAGAGGGAGTTGATTATGATGAGACATTTGCACCCATAGCACGATTAGAGTCCATTAGAATGCTTCTTGCTTATGCTTCTTACATGAAGTTTGTACTATACCAAATGAATGTTAAAAGTCCATATTTGAATGGGTTTATAAACAAAGAAGTATATATTTCCCAACCTAAGGGATTTGAGCACCCTTCATTCACCAATCATGTTTATAAGCTACATAAAGCTTTATTGATTTAAAGAGCTTGGTACTCTAGGCTAAATAGATTCCTAATTGATAATGGTTTCAAAAGAGGTTTGAAAGACACAACTCTTTTCACAAAAAGAAATGTCAAGGATATTCTTTTAGTACAAATTTATGTTGATGACATTATCTTTAGGTCTACTAACTCTTCTCTTGCGGAGGACTTTTCTAAACTTATGAGTAAGGAATTCAAGATGTTTATGATGGGAGAGCTCACATTCTTTCTTGGACTACAAATCAAGAAAAGCTAAGAAGAGATCTTCATCAACCAATCCAAGTATGCTAAAGAATTGGTTAAACGCTTTGGTGTAGAAGAAAGCAAGCTAATGAAAACTCTCATGGCAACCAACATTCGACTTGGAGTTGATGAATGTGAAAAACCGGTAGACATCTCACCTTATCGAGCAATCATCGGAAGCCTCCTTTATCTAACCGCAAGTAGACCTGACATCATGTTTGTCGTATGTCTTTGCACACGATTCCAAGCATCTCCAAAAGAATCATACATGGTGGCCATTAAAAGGATCCTACGACACGTTAAAGGTACAATAATCTTGGATATATGGTACAGTAGAACCACCAAACTTGACTTGATAGGATACACCGATACAGACTTCATCGGTGATCGAATAGATAGGAAAAGTACTAGTGTAACTTGCCAATTCTTAGGTGAGTCTTTAGTATATTGGTCTAGTAAAAAGCAAATCTCGATTGCTCTCTCTACGGCCGAAGCGGAGTATATAGCCGACAGTAGTTGTTGCATCCAAATTCTATGAATGGTTCAAACCCTTAAGGATTATGATTTGAATTTTACCAAGGTACCAATTATGTATGATAATACTAGCACTATTATGATGTCTAAGAATCCAATAGCCGATGCTAGAATCAAGCAAATAGACATTATGCACCAATTTCTTAAAGACCATGTGGAAAAGGGAAGTATAGAACTTGTACATATTGATACTAAAAATTAAATTGCGGATATTTTCACAAAACCTCTTGATATTAACCAACACATTGAGCTAAGATTTAAATTAAGAATGATTGAGATAGCAAATTAACATGCCTCTTGATGATTTTGCTCTCTACCCCTAATTCTCAATTGAAAAATCTTATTGAACTTAAATTCAGGGGGAGCTTAATTGTTTGAGCCTTTTGCCATTATTTGCAAAAAGATGGAGAAATGATGATGTTCATCACTTGATATGCACATCTCAAATGGTTTTGCAAATTGCTAAAAGGGGGAGTTTATTGGATTAAACTCATCTCTTGTTTGACAATTTGCAAAACAATTAAAGTACTAATCTTGCACATGAATTTTGGTGAAGATGCATGTTAAAACAGGTACATACCAATGTCAAACATGCTTAAACATGCCTGGACAAGTCAAGACATGCTCAAGTCATCAAGGGAAGGCTTCATTGTGCCAAACAGAGCACAGCGTTACCATAACGCTCCAGGACTCGTTATAACGGGTCAGCAACCCATCATAAACGGGTGTCCAAGGCATCATAACGCGTCAGGAGGAGAGAGAAGCAGCAACATGGAATTTCCCGAGGCCAGCTTTATTGTAACGCTTGACAAGGCGTCATAACGAGTTCCAACCCATTATAATGGGTTCACCAAACGTTATAACAGGATCCTGAAGAGATGGCCGACAGGACAGATGCACAGGGGCAATTCTGAAAGATGCCCAAGGCGTTATAATGCCTTACCCAAGGCGTTATGGAGACTGTGTAATGCTAGGAAGGTTTTTGAAGGCTCCAAGATCCCAAGAAGTACCCAGCCTATATAAATGATGCAGAAACGAACCAGCAAATTATCAAATCATTCCTACAAGCTTCCAAGCATCAAATTGAGCACAACAAAGAGTCTAATTCGAGTCTCTTCCAGCTACATAACCTAGAGAGCATTAGGATAGCTACTATTCTCTTATTGGCTATTCGAGAACAAATCCTTAGCTAGTTTTTAGCCTTTGATGCATCACATTTGTGTTGTCAAGTGGTGCATCTATGTCCTTGATTGTGTTGTCAATCGAATCTTTTTACCGTGTAGTGTGGTGTTGCCCCATACGTTGCTAGCAGAAGAAGATTGACCTGCTTGTGTAGAAGAAGTCAAAAATCGGCTCCGCACTTTGTAAAGAACACTCGTTTTATAGTGAAATCGGCCCGAAAGGAATATTTGGTTTCGGGAGACCCGTGGACGTAGGCCCTAAGTTGATTGATAGACCGAACCATGTTACATAGCGTGTTCTCTTGTTCTCGATTGCTCTCTCTTCACTCTCTCTCTCTCTCTCTCTTTATTACTTTGTTCTTTGTTAATTTGTGATTTGCTCAATTACTTTTTAAAATTGCTTGCTCTATTACTTGGCTAGGTGATTAAGGTCTAAAAGCTTTTAATTTGAAATTGTTGATTGAAAATGTTTTCGCCTAGTGAATTGACCTTAGTCTTGCACTTTAAGCCTCAACTCTAATTCTAACATATCTCTTATGCAAAACAGGTTAGTAAAGTCACTCACAAAACAAAACCAGTATTGGCACTGGCTATACCAGTGCTTGTACATACTAGTATAGGTATGGTACCACGCCACCCGACTCAACACAAGCATTTCACAAAAGATAGAATCAATCAACAGTTTTATATTTCCCTCAGTTGTGCACATATCAAGCTATCAGATCAGCACCAGCACTATTCAAATACAATTAACATAGTTCAAGTATCAGTCCACAGTACTGGTGCGAGAAAACAAAATAAACAGGTAGAATGCCAGTAACCAATTCAGACCCAAAAAATTAAGATCAGAACCAGGTACCATCCCAGATCCAGTAGTACCTCAGTGAATCAGAATCCCTAAGCAGTTCTATGTTTCAAGTCTAGATCATAGAAATTCATCTCAAACATTCAATTCCCCAATTAACCCTACCACAATGCACTGATGAATTCAACAATGCCAAGAAACTAGAAAACCCTAATGGGGTTCATAAGTTGGCACTTAATTCAAGTAACACATCAATTCAAACAAGAACCAGCAAAGCACACAACAAACAGGAAACAAGCAACAACAAATAAAATAAAGCCACGAAAGGTATCAAAGTTTACCAGAAGGAGCACATGGGTCAGAAAAATCGAGACAAGGACGAGTTTGAGCGTAGTTCTCCTCTCCTCCTTACCGATTGAATCCCTTGCCTTATCCACCTCTTTCCTACTCTATTATTTTGCTTTCACAACGAGTTTTTAAAGTATTTTGAATATATCTAATTTCTCGGCGCATGAGTACTAAGCCAGAAAGAGGGAAATGCAAGAGTTGGCACTGTGTTTTATAGAGGGGAGGAGGGGTAGTGCTGCTAGTGGAAGTTCAGGGTTGCATGTGCAACCATTGGCCACTAGTGATCGAGTCAGACGGGGGTGGCAAAGATGTGGTTCCAAGGTACAACAAGACAAATCAAACGGAGCAATGCAGAGATACTCGAGTACCTCGAGTTCTCCAGCTAGAGAGATAAAGAGTTTTCGAGTGAGCAGGTGGTAATGAAGATGGAGAAGACAACAAGAGAAGGAGCTGTCACAATATCGTTCAGAGATCGAGGGGAGAGAGAGTGCTCTGGCGAAGTGTGCGAGGGAGAACGAGAGGTCGAGATAAGAGCGAAAGAGGTGGGGAAAAGAGGGAAAAGAAAATGGTGAGTGGGTCTCAAAGAGACGGGAAGAGAGAGACGAGGAAAAGGTGACAGAGGAGTAAATGAGGAAAGAGAGATATTTCTCGAGATTATATCGACATTTTTTTGGGTGTGGATCTTATGCGGCATTCATCGTGTGTTCTTGTGTGTAACGATCTTCTGCTCTCCCATTTACTCTGACCTATTTGGGTTGCTTTTGACTCGTTACAGGCTGGATTAGCATAGGGAATCGAGGTGGAGCATGTCAGAGATCTGTGGGATCGGTAAAATGGCCTCCCTCATGTGGTCTTTTGTGTAGACGACTTCTGCAGGGCACAATCTATTGGACATTTGAATTTTGGTGCAATTAAATTAGGGTAAATACCATAACCTTTTCCCTAATCTAAACAATTGCAATTCAATTAAAATTTTCCGTTACGATATGAATGAAATACAATAAATGCGGAAGTGAATCAATTACTTACTTTCCATCTCATTTGTTGTCTCCGTTCTTCAACTTGATCAAACGGTGGAGATGTGCCTTGATCCGCGAAAGAGCTTTCATGTCGTGTTTTCTTGACGAGTCCTTCCAAGCGATTTGGGGTTGCCTTTTCTTTTCTCCAACAAGCACGAACTCCTTGATAGAGTACCAATACTTTATGGAGTAGTATTTGGATGGCAATGCACAACTCATGTGCCCTAACAATAGTATAATTTTGTTTTAACATTACCCCTAACGCTTGGAGATCCGAGACCTTTTATAGGAATGAAAGTGTATCTTGAAAAGATACCAAATTGATTACCAAATATTTTGTGAATATTTGAAATTATATTCTCTCAAATTCTCTTCCAAATTCTAATATTTACTATTGCAAATATTTCCACGAATTTGGCACAAAAGCTAATATATCCAATCATAAAGATAAATCTAGACAGTCAAAACATGTCTTACAGCAGCTCTCTTGCAGCCGCAATAGACTTGGCAATTCCAGACCTGCCAAGTCTCTTGCGGCCGCAATAAATCATGCCAAAATAGCAGATTTTGTTGCCAATATTTCCCTACTACGGACGCAATGGGGTCCATTGCGAGATTAGTATTTTCATCTTTTTCTCGGTGAAAATTGTTTTTGTGAAAACCACAATTTACAATATTTTTGGAGATATATTAGATGTCTGATACTCCGAGATGAATAATTTCTTATAATCACTTTTCTCACTGGGATGCATTCCAATCATAATTTAAAAACAAGGTATAAATATGTTATATTAATCTATTTAATTGGTAAGTAGATTAAAGTTTTAAAAATCAATTAAGGAGTAGATCCGTAAAGAATTAAAAGGATCCTTGCAGTAGAATGCTTGAGAATGAACTCTCTTTTGATTTTTCGGCATATTTCTTTTAATCCAGGCTTAAGTTAGAAGTATTTTTTTATTTTACATTATTTTCGCACTTAAGCTAAATTAATATATTTGAATAGTCAAAATTTGAATTTGAATACTCAAAACCAACAATATAAAAAAAATTTAACTTCAGTGTGTCAGTAGCGTCACTCTCAACTATATGGTTAATTATGACACTTAGATAAGTTTCCAAATTGATTACGAGAGGACGTAAATTTATTACATACTGCCACTAACATCTAGTACGTGTAATTAATTAAAGCATTCAGTATCTATAGAAGAGATCTGAAATTCAAATTATGTTTGTGATAACTTTTCAAATTGAAATGATGTATGTTGTGTGTAAGTGTAAGCACATGTCTCACGAGCATGAATTAAAAAAATTTATTACTTGGTAAATGTGTACTGTAAGCATTCAGTCTCAAATCTCAATACAACTGCTGAAAGATGCTCCCAGTGCATGTACTTTTTACTTTCTAAATTGATCTTAAAATATATAAAAAAATGTTCTTTCAGCAGTAGCTACTTGTTAGTTGTTAGCACGAAATTTTAGCAGATTATGTACTACTTATATGGTTCACTATTTTTCAGAAAGAAAAATGCGCAAAATTGAATAACGAGTGTGATAAAGAAATCCTTGAAAATTTTTGTTTCAAAAAATATGACGCGGTAAGTTATATGCATTGAATGAATATAATTGAAAGGGGATTAATGTAAGCAAACTACTGAAGAAGCAATTGAATTTTTTTTTTAAATTTGAATTTCAAACCATCAAAATATTTTGCCATTAGATTATGAGCATAAGTAATAATTTACTTGAAATAAGCACATTTCACGTTGTTATGACCTCACTGGTAAAAAGAGAGAGAATTAACTATTCTTAATTTGATCTCCAAGTCTATATTAATATTAATAATATTTTTAATAGTCAGAATCGACCATCTCTGAAAAAAGAGACTACGTAATCCCCTTATATATATTAATATTATGCGTATCGATCATTACTTATACGTTACCTGATATTTTTAATAAATAATAATAGAGGGGCCCAGTTTAATTGGTACACGCAACTCATTTTCATCACATCTTAATTTCCGAAAATTGAAGAGGCCCGGTTTTCCCGAATCCGAATCCTCTGGTCCCAGTTTTATTTGGGAGTTGTCTGCATCCAGTGAATCTGGATCGTCCGATCAGATTCAAGGGTCCAGATTACTGCACTGTAATTACAACCTAACATAGTGCAATCAGTATTTGTTTTGGTACTTAAGTGCCAGAAATAACATAGTGCAATCAGTATTTGTATAAACTGGAAATTACATCTTTTATATTTATTTCACATATTTATTTCAGCAAACATGCTTACAGGATCCATGTTGGCACATTCCATGTTTCAATTGTTTGCTTTAGTCGACGTTCAATTAGAGAGTAAATATATCACAAATGGTACAAGCTTATCTCAAATAATTAGCTTGAAATTGGTTTTCTTATGGTGAAGTAAGCTGAGGCAGCTATCTAGCAATTCGATATCAAGTAATTATTAGAGGTATTTTGTAGGTGTTTTTGTACATAAGAATTTCCCCCCTACATGTGATTTAGTTAAGTTTGCAGAAGGGTGCTTATTTGTTCTGATCAAGCCTTAGTTTTGGCACTTGGATGCTATTAGGCGCACTAATTCAAAAACTGCAGATGTTTTTTTACATACATTTAAACAACCCCTACATGTGTTCTTGAACAAATTTCTCAAATCATGCTAATGTCAAAAATCATAATTATCTGGACATAATTTCTCAAATAATATCAAATTTTCTTAAATCAGTCCAAGTAATCCTACAAACTATGATCTATTTATAAGTTTTCTCCAAATCAAATTATTCGATATGTCAAAATTATGGAACTAATCTCAATTACTACATACCTCCATGAATATCTTTATGTAGTATGAATACCAAGCGAGAGAGAGAGAGAGATAGGTGCAAAAAATCCAAATGATGACCAGAGAGAGAGAGAAAGGCGAGTGGGGCAAGCGATTTTTTTAATTATGGAAGCGTTTTTAATTATGGACCCTTGAATTTGATCGGACGGTCAACATTCAATGGGTGCAGACAACTCCCAAATAAAACTAGGACCAGAGGATTCAGATTCGGTTTTGCCTCCTTTCTTAATATAAGCTTTAAAATATTTAATAATGATTAATTAATTCGAGTCTTTAAATATAATTGATATACCATAAAAATTCTATTGGCAAATGTGAAAGTTTTAATTTAGAAAAGTGAATTCGAAATTACGAATTTCAAATAAAAAAATATGTTAACCGTCCGATTTATGAAATATACGTTTCAATATTTATTATGTCTTCAAAATTCTAACTCGTGCAATTAATCTTGATCGATCATCTGATTCTTACCCTCCCATCTGGCTCGTTGAAATTCAAACTAGAAACCATGAGCGGAAAAAGACACTAAAGCTATGTTTGGTTGTGGAGTAAGAGGTGAATTAACTCTCTTACTCCACACTTAATCCATCAAACGTAGAGTAAAATTGATAAAGTAAGTTGAAGTAAGATTTAAATTAATTCAAAGTAAGTTACTCCACCTCCTTAGATGGATTAGTTTACTCCACCAAACATGATTAACTTACTCCACATTTAACTTGAAGTAAGTAATTTAATCCGAATTAAAATTACTCCACAATCAAATATGACCTAAAGTCCTTGATCAAATAACTAGTCATATAACTGAAATTGAATTCTTTTTCCATTCTTCAGTTTTAATATTTAATTATTCAAACGGTAACTAAGAACAAACTACGAGCTTTCCAACGAAGAGCATGTTCGAAGGATTCTCTCTCGGTTTGTTGTCTTTGATTAGACCTTGGAATCAGTAATTAACACCTCTCTTTGTTGGTACATCTTTGCATACAGTTTGTTTGTTGTGTGTCCATCTAATATGCATTAATTGTGGCGTAGCCGTACGGTTTGGTTTGGTTTGGTGCGTTGAATGAATAATAACTTAATAAGACAAGGCACTCTGTTCTCTTTGCTTCCCCCCAAGATCAATGTTTTACAAGTTTGTTGTCTTCTCAAATCTCTCAAGTCAACAAATCGAAGACCTAAATTCAATACATTATTTTTTATGCATATTTTCCATCATGCGTCATCTACTCTCCTATTTTGTATTCATCTTTTGATTTTCTTAAGAATTTACATTTTTTAGTACGTCCAAATAGGTCAAATTAGTATTTTTAAAAATAATCGCTAAAATCGATAAGAGTAAATATAATTGTCTCTCATAACCTTCATCCTTACATGTCCTTTCACTAGAAGACAAGTTAATGCTTCGCTCTGCTCGTTCCAGTTTCGCTCTATTATGTCTGTTTTGTCAGCTTTCTTGCATATCTTTATATTTAGATCTAAAGTCTTTATATTTAAATTTGCAGCAAAACTATTGTAATTTTTCTAATAAAAAGACTTGCAGTATAATTGGTGCAAAATTGTAAGTCTTTATATTAGAATAATAAAGTTTATATATTGTTGCCTGCAAGTTTTTATATTTAAATTTGTTGAAAAAACTATTGCAAATTTCTAATATAAAAATTTACAACAAAAAAATAAAACTTTACAGTAATATAAAGACTTGAGCACCACGACGAACAAAACAATTTTATTACAAATTTAAATATAAAGACTTAAAATCTAAATATAATGAAAATCAGGAAAACGGGGAAAAGAATAGCAGCACATTTCATTACCTTTTCGCTATATTTGTATTTGAGCATCTGAGTTCAGCGGTTTGGCATCTCATCTTTGACCTTGGAATTAGGGACCACAGTGTAGGATAGCCCCATTAAAAATGCAAAATTTGTTGCCTCATGAAACAAATTTAAATAAGTTGGGTTGGTCGGCTCTTATCACCATTCCAAGTTTCCAACCAAATATTCACATTAGCACGAGATTCTTACTGAAAAAAGCAATATATTATCCCTGAACTCGGATCTTTTTCCGCGCAGTATAGGCAGCACAGAAGTTAAGTATTGGACCGTTCGATTTGTTTTGAGATTTTATCTTTTCTCTTTGTAGGATTGGGTTCAAACGCAATTCGTTGACAATCTTAGGCAGCACGGAAGTTAAGCATTGGGTATTTATTGTGTTTAGTTAAACGCGATAAGACGCGAATGATTTTTGTTGCGTTTAGTTAAACGCAACGTAAACGCAAATGGTCACTTTCATCATGTTCATTTCGTCTTACGTTTAGAATTCTACGAATCTGAAATAATTTGTAGTGTAGAGTTGAAATAGACAGAATTGTAGAGACTTAAATCCTTTTACAGATGGAGATGGCTAAAAATGACTTTTGCATTCACATGCATATGAAATAATCTATTCTCTCTTGAAAATAGACCAAGCTTGACGAACATTTCTAATTTTAGAATATGAGGGATATAAAGTGAGCAGTACGTGAATTTTATGATGAGGTTTGTACATAATTCCATCATATAACAAATTTCTCTTAGTTATTTTAAGGATGCATGCAATTTTTTTCATAGGTCCTTATTTTTAAAAATTCACAAGTTTCATGTTGTTGTGCACTTGGCAAACGTTAAAAAAATTAAACGTTTTTAACATTTCTTTCGTTTAACTAAATGCAAATATAAACACAAGAAAAAATTGTTAAACGCAACGTAAGACGTAAGAGAAATTTCTTACGCTCGTAGAACGCAACATAAGACACAATATGACATTTGCGTGATTGTTTCGTGTGTTTAACAGCTAGTCATGTGAATATTTTGCTAGCTCAAATCCCTCAGGCCTTCAAAGAAAATAATCAATTAGTCATCGACTGGTTGCTATATACCTGCAGTGTTCAAACCACTTGTTTCCAGTGGTAGAGCTATATTGATGAGAGTGGGGTCAAATGTCTCCACTGAAATTTGCTAATTTCATATATAATTATGTAAATTTAAACTAAGTTTTATAAATTTTCTTTAAATATAATTAATTGACACCACATTAATTTCAGTCTACATCCGCCACTTGTTTCGGTCCCAAAACAAGAGCTACTACGTAAATGATATAATTATTATGTAACCAGGGTTCATGAAAATTGTTTTTCAACTTGTGATCAGTGGCGGATCCACTATGCATGGCGGCAAGTGCTTTTCTGAAATTTTTCTTTGCAAAATAATCTTGTATATTTGTTCGATTTGTCAAATTATTTTGCAAAATAAGCATATATATTTAAAAGTATGTGTCATTTTGCTCTTTTGAAAAAAAATTATAAATTTTGTCCTCTGACAAAAATCATAGTTCCGCCCCTGCTTGTGACTATACAAACAGACAATAGAATGGTATCCAAATAATGCATGTATCATCATCATGATCGTATCATTGTAGATGGATCCTTTTAAACAAGAATATGCACGGATGGACATTGCAGGGTTTCAGTTTGAACAATTGTTCGCCCCTCGGAGCCTAAAAATTGAGGAACGAGATCTTCTGCTCTGCAACGCATCCAGCGTAGAAAATCTGAATCGTCTGTTTGCATCAAAATTTGTTATTGACATTCGGAACCGCACTACAGAGAATTAATATTTCTTGTCTACAAAGACACCAAGGCAAGTTCGACATCCAGCACCCATAAATGTTGATTTTGTACACATCCAAATTGGCGAATAAGCACTTGGTTTTGTACCACTCTAAGTGCGCAGTTTCTAGTTTTCTAGGTACCGTTCACTTATTTTATTTCCTCTGTATTTGGTTTCTGTATCTCGACGCTTTTCACGCACTGTTCGTTTTCTAACACTGAGCCGTTGACATCTCTTTCTTTTTCTTTTAATCAGAATTATTACAATAAATAGTGGATTCTAATTCCGTAAAAGACCATCATTATTATTTATTATATCGTTGTGCTTTGTTTCATAATTTCTGATACTTTTTTTGTAACATTTTGATCAATGGGTGAAACAGGCAACTCGATCGCCAAGGATGTCACTGAGGTAATACCTTCTATTTTCATTTTATATTTTTCTTACGTTTTTTATTGTCCTTATTGCTAAATTTCTACTGATCACATTTCTGTGTACTTTGTTTCTAATTTCATTATTTGAAAATTTGGTGTTCGATCAGTTGATTGGGAATACACCATTGGTGTATCTGAACAAGGTGACAAAGGGATGTGTCGCTCAAGTTGCAGCAAAACTGGAGACGATGGAGCCCTGCTCCAGTGTCAAGGATAGGTAGGTATATATATATATATATAATTTTTTTTTGGAAAATAATGGTGATTTTGGCTTTTAATTTGGTCGTCAAAATTGGCGCAGGATTGGGTATAGCATGATCACTGATGCAGAGGAGAACGGCTTTATTACTCCAGGAGAGGTAAGTGATCTTGTAATCTTAATTTCCAATGTTTTCTATTTTTTATTTTTGTAACTTGTTACAGAGTAATAATCATTAATTACTTAAAGGAGAAATTTTTGCAGCTCTTAAGAAATCATTGTTATCTACTTGTTCAAAGTAACATTATCTTAGTTTTAGTAGATTGTCAGCAGTTATCTCCTAAAGAACGAAAGCACATGGCTAATTCTTTCTGTAACATAGTTTTATTCTAGGTAAACTACTTATTTTAATTTGGCAAAAAAATGCTGTGACTAACATTGAAAAAGAAACAGAACCGGTTAGTGGTTTGCTGAGCTCAATTTTTGTTTTTGGAAACATTGCAAATTATTGTGCCCACTGTTTAAATATTGGCAATATCTTTTTTTAATAAGATATATACGTGGATAATGAAATACATATAGAATAATTCTGGCTTTAAATTGGTAAAGCAAGTGCTTCACAAGTAATGCTATTTGTGAGCCCGTCCCACAAAAAGCTCCTCCTGACAAGCCCTCTTTCAGTGATTTTTCATTTTTCATGGATACAATAGACACTTATAATGGTTTTAGAACTTCAAGGCAATATGGCAGTTTGACAACTCTATGTATCATAAGCAGAGTTCATCAGTTGAAGTGGTGCTTACATCCAGTTAAATTATAGTAAAATCTTTTTTTTGCTCAGTGTACAGTACTTTGGTAATAAAGCAAGCACTAGATGCACCATTTGCATCAGATCTAGCATTAACCCTAGGCAGTCTATATGGTTATCTACCAAGTAACTATTATAGTTAATTTGGAAAGTTCTTTCCAACTTCTGGGTGCTATTTCACTTCATTACAAATTTACAATAGTACAATAGCAAACTAGTTTTCAGGACTTGCAAATTCTTTTTGAAAACCTTTTTTCCAATGACATTTGAGGACATATTAATTATTTGATAAAAAAATTCTTGGACATGCAGAGTGTATTAATAGAACCGACAAGTGGCAACACTGGAATAGGCCTTGCATTCATCGCTGCAGCCAAAGGGTATAGGCTTATACTCACGATGCCAGCCGCTATGAGCCTTGAAAGGAGAATCATACTGAAGGCATTTGGTGCCGATTTGGTATTGACTGACCCCCTTCTGGGTATGAGAGGTGCTGTGCAAAAGGCCGAGGAATTAGCCGATAGGATTCCGAATTCTTATATCCTTCAGCAATTTGAGAACCCTGCTAATCCTAAGGTAGATTTTTTTTATTGTTTCAGTTCTTTATGTTTTGAAAGAAAAGAAAAGGACCAGTTGTGCTGGTACTTATTTTCATCACTTGTTTGATCAAACCTTTCGTCCTCTCAACTTTTTCCAGATCACCTCAACCACATAACTATGAATGGTAGGTTTTAGAACCTTGAATTCAGAGATTCTGAGGGTTATGTTAATTTACGTTGATCGAATTTTGATTCAATGTTTCTTGACATAATGTGATCACACTTGTACCTCAAATTAAAACATACCAGTTTGATTCCATATGATGAATTTCTTCCCCCAACAGAGACCATTTGGCAAATCTTGATAGTTGGGTATTACGGTCAGACCATTTGGAATGTCTTTTGGGATCAAATATGAGCAGTGGATTGGGTTGGGACTTTAATTGTTAAAAAGTTTTCTCAAAAAGAAAAAAAAATGTTAAAAAGTTTGTCTCTAGAGGCAGAACGGGGTTCAGTTGTTCAAATTGAATCGATTTAGATATTTTCAATTTTTTATTTAATTTTTATGATTTAGATCCACTATGAGACAACTGGGCCAGAGATATGGAAGGGAACTGGAGGCAAAGTTGATGCTCTTGTCTCTGGAATTGGTACTGGCGGTACCATTACTGGAGCAGGGAAGTTTCTTAAAGAGCAAAACCCTGATGTGAAGGTAAGGTTATATTTATCTTATTTCTTATACATGTACGTCTTCTTCAAAAGTAGATGGTCTGGAAAATGGAAATTAACATTTCTTTATCTGTTGATGCTAATTGGTGTTGAGCCAATGGAAAGTGCAATCTTGTCGGGAAGGGAACCAGGTAATTTCATCATTATTTAAAATTCTTTTTTTTATCTCCATAGTTATTATAAGTGTTCAAAAATATATTTTGAAATAAGCTGCCAGAACTTCCAACTGTGATCATATTCATAATCTTATGATTTTTTTTTCATTGCAAACTAGGTCCACACAAAATTCAAGGGATTGGAGCAGGATTTATTCCTGGTGTTCTGGATGTTGATCTTATTGATGAAGTATTTCAGGTATAAGAGCTATTTGTTTCATTTACTTTGATGTCAGTTATGCATGGTTTCATGACAGGATATTTTATTTTTGTTCTATTTTAATGTGGCTAGATCTCCAGTGAGGAAGCCATCGAAACTGCAAAAAACCTTGCTCTGAAGGAGGGTTTATTGGTATATTATACATCTTTTTCTATGAATCATTTTTACTGAGATGGTTTAGAATGATTTACAAAGCTTTGATTTTACGTATGGAACTATCCTTGCATGCAATTTTGGTTGCAGGTTGGAATATCATCCGGTGCTGCTGCAGCTGCTGCAATCAAGCTTGCTAAGAAATCAGAAAACAAGGGGAAACTCATTGTTGTAAGTGTTTCAGCAAACAATCGCAGAAATCCTTTGATTTCAATATATGCTATTATAGACAACTATCATTGAAAATATTCTAAGATAATATTTTTGTCCATGCATTAACTCTTGAACAGAAGAGTTGCAAAACAAAATTCAGCAGCTGATTTTGTTGCACTTTTGAAGTTTCTATTTTTTCTTATAAAAAGAATCTACATTTGAACTTCTGAATTCTGATGCAATACCAACACGATTTTTTTTAGGTTGTGTTTCCAAGCTTTGGAGAGCGTTACCTTTCCTCGGTGCTTTTCCAGCATATCAGGCATGAAGCTGAGAACATGGTTATTGAACCTTGAATTTTATTCGTTGATACGTGTAATAAGAACAAAATGACGTAAAAATGCTATACCTTTTGTTGTAATTTCCATTTTCCCTTTTTCTGTAATGATGGAATGGTTTTCTGTTTTCTCATATGTGTGAATTACTCAGTATATATGAATGATGTTATTGGATATCTTTTATTCGAGTTATTTCAGAATTTGTCTAATTGCTGGAAGTTTTGCATGCTAAAATAGCTGGTAGTCCTTGATAATTTATTTATTGTAGCTTCTGAATTTGGTTCTAACGAGAAGATTACACTACACCGATTATATATTTTTCAATAGACAAACTACTCTTCAATATTTACCAACATCAAAAGGTCCGAATTAGAAATAATGATGGTGTTCGGCTGCTAGCCAGCTTTTGGAAAGAAAAAAAAAATTAAAATTAGTGCGTTGGTTGATACTTAATACAAGCAAATTTTCTGTGTAGTATAAAGAGCTACAAAAATTATCTCACCTAATAAAATATCTAATTTTCCAATTCTAGTTTCAGTGTTCAGTCTAGAAATCAGAGGTCTTATAATACTGTATGAAGTATGAACAATATTATACATGAGTAGCATCAAGTATATATATATGCTGCATATTTGCATGCATGCTCATTGCTCCACGAACCGTTACACGTACCACGCACTGACACTCGTGTTGAGTTTACATAAACATTTCCTATCCTTCTCCGTTTTATAAAACATATATTTTACAAATAAATTACTCTGGGGACACACAAAACGCTGGTCGACCAAAATAACTAAAAGCGGATCAAAATCATGTTACACAAAGAAACACATCAAGGCCTTAGATAACTCTGTTTCAAGTTAATCTATATTTCATTAAAAAATAATTGGGTTTCATGCTTTTTTTAAAATGTCATGTCATCAATTCCAGCAACTATTTGATTTGAATATCTAGTTTATATTGACCAAATGACTCACGTATAGAGTTTTCAACGCAACACCGTTTGAACGTTTTTACGTTTTATTACGCCGTGACGTAACGTTAACCGCAAGAAAATTTTGTTGCGTTTGTTAAACGAAACATAAGGCGCAAACGATTTTTGTTGTGTTCAGTTAAACGCAACGTAAACGCAAGTGGTCACTTACCTTACGTTTATTGAGTCTTATGTTCAGAATTCTACGAGCCTGTAATAATTTTGAGTATAGAATAGAAATAGAGTATTTTATAGAGACTTAAATGCTCATTCTCCTAAAAGCGCCGCTTCACTATCTACTTTCCTCCTATTTTTCTCTTTGCATCCTTTCCTCTCTCTCTGAGAATGAAGTTTGACATGTCTTTCCATCTCTCTTGCACGATGTCTGATGCATATCTTCCAATGAAATCTCAGCTCGTCGACCCATGCGGGACGTGACAGTATGCTTTGGTCCTCTTCACACGAGACACTCATGATTTTGTTTGCCAAATAAGCTTATACCGAAACAGATTTTGGCAATTTGACCCTGTTTTCACAGTTAGTTGTCATGTTTTCAGTGATCTAGTGTACTTGATAATTTTAGAACGCTTGATAGTTCAAAATTCGAGAAGAATTTAGGGTTTAGATTGTCAGTAACTAGGTGACTGTGAGACTGGTGACAAGACCTTCGATCAGAGCCTCTTCGCCTCCTCCTTGACTTTGGCTATAACATATACATGTCTCTGGTGAAGGGAAGAAAGAGAAAGAGCAAAGAGCAAAGAAAGAAAGAAAATCACAAAGAAGGAGAGAAAGAGAAAGAGCAAGAAAGAGAAGGTATGTAAACAATGAAGCAATTCTAATTTTCTAAGTTAATGTAGCTTATCTTATTTCTTTCAATGATGTTGTTATTTTGTTGTTGTTTGTGTTAATTTTTGTTTTGTTCTTTCTAAGGCCATGGCTGGATCAAGCAAACGTATAGAAGAGATAGTGTTTGAGCCTGATTTGTCTTCAGATAAGTATGTTTCTCTTGCTTGCCTGCTTAGAACTAAACTGCTTGGTTTTGTAATATAAATTGGTTACAACAGAAATTGCTTTGAACTAAATTCCTGACAACTGTTTCTTGTAGCATGGAGGATCAAGATTTCACTCCAGAGGAAATACAAAGAATAAAAGTCAATGCCTATGTGGGTGACATTCAAAATCCTGGTGCAATTGCAACTACACCTAAAGAACAAGACAATGAAGCCACCAGAAAGAGAAAAACTAAAGCATGAACTCTGCTTTTGGCAACAATTCAATAAGAGTCCAGTTAGACCTGATGCTTTTATGATGTCATATGTAAGTATTGTGGCAACAAATATAAGATGGGCAACTACAAGAGCACTGACTCCTTAAAACATCATGTAGAAAGGGATTGCAAGAAAATAAGCAACAAGAGGCATAAACATGATACCTTGCAAACCTTGTTGAAGGCTGAGAGTACTCCAGGTACGATTCCTTATTTTTGTTCTTTTATGTCACACCCCAGAAATAATGACAAGCTTAAGGGTGTTAATCCCGCCACGTGTACTTGATTTCAAGTACACGAAAGGCTTAGTTGACCACTTAAAATATAAATAAGAATAGTTTATTATACTTAAATAATAAGGAAAAGCACACACATTTCACACACAATACATGAACATCCAACAAAATACATATATATATATATATATATATATATTCCAGCGTCTGGATACAAAGTTTTCGGCAAAAGCAAACAAAAGTAAATTTCATACAAAAGAGGACGGTCCCATCAAGGAACGTGGGACCGACCCTAGCTAACCTACTACATACTAATCTTAAAGCAAGGAATAAAGGAAACAAATGAAATGATCTTCAAAGTGGAAGACGCCGGACTCCATCCTAACGCTCTCCTCTGATCATCAAAAGAGACGCATGCTCCTTACCTGGACCCCACAACCAACCGTGAAACGTGAGTAAATTATAAAAATTTACTCAGTGTGGATTAAGGTCCAGCCTTTGGGATTATATCCGATTCAAGGTTGGACCAATCACATTTACTGAGAATACCAATATTTAATTTCTACACCTGACTTGTATTTAGTTTAACCATTAATCAATTTAAATAAATAACTAAATCTATCCAAAGAGACGATACGAGAAAGAAACCCAAAATATATGTCAGGAATAGTAGTATATGATAACTAATATGAGAAGGTATCAAACTCCCAGACAAATGTTCAAAGAATCAAATTTTAGAACCCCGGTGTAGGACTTCAGGATTCGCCCCCTTAGACGGGTCTAGTATGTCAGCCACCAATCTAAGGGTATCGTTAGACGGGTCTAGTATATCAGCCGCCAATCTAACTTAATTCTGAGTTTCCAGAACGAAACGCCCTGGTAATAGCATGATCGGCTATAAAAGCACACACTCGATCAAAAGCGAACCGAGAAGCCTACCTTACAAAGAGAAAATAATAAACATAAACTCTCGGTCTCAGCCGTCATACGGAAATAAGGAACCGACTACCCGTTTGAGTAACAATAATAAAAGGGAACTCCCTGTACCAACCAGGGGCCAAAGGGGAGCCCCAGACTTCCTCTGTACCAACCATAGGCCAAAGGAGGAAGTCCTTCGAATATTAGGAGATCCCGAAACATCGGCTAATAAAAATATAAAGAACGGAATAGCTCCAATACGTCACATATGACACGCATACTCTAAACTGAGAAACCGAACCTTAATCACTCAAAGGAAGATATTCTAATATTTATACTAGTAAGGATTTTGAAAATCAAACACTCGAACTGGCACTACGAGCCACCAAGTGATGGTCATCGATGGTGAGCAGGGGTCGAATGTCCTTAGGGACATCCCGAGAAATGGACCCCACAGGCGAAACCGTTTACCGTACGTAATCCATCCTCACGATGCCCCCAGACTACATCCGTCCTAGCTAGACTCACCGGCCCGACTCTCATCACTCCCGACGATAATATATAATAATATTTGCTACGCATCTACCTATAAGTAGCTAATAATCTAATACGATCCGTATATCGAATCTTATATGCAACATGAAATGCATATGACATGAGATGCAGGTTTGTCTCAATAGTTTGTACAATTACCGGTATGCAATTATGACAGTTCAAGTCCTACGGGCCTCATTAGTTATTGTTTGGTAGTTTGGTACCACAATTCAATTCAGGCAAGTCTGGTTGGTCCTATTAAAAGAGAAAGGAATATAATCCCCAGGAATCCACACTTGGAATGAAGCGTGAGCTACTCTAACGGAGGGTCCGCTGCGTCCACGCTGACCTCAATGTCGTATGCAGCTGCGTCAGTCTCGTCACGTGTGTGTGGGTCCGAGTCGACTAGATCTCCTATTTATTTCGAGTTTGTTTAATTAGTCGAGGGACTTGTGAAATTAAGTGAAATCAAATGACAAGGTAACGGCGTTTGAGACGTCCTTGATGTTCCTAAGTTATTTTATTCAATATTTTTACTAAATCAAGTCTTGTGTGCAGTGTCCATGCTGCACAGTGAGCGTGTGTTCAACTCACATATCTCTTTCTTCGTATTTAATTTATATGTTATTTTATAATGTTTTACTATTCCCATTATTAAATGTGACGTCAGGACGGTAAGATAAAAAATGTAAATAACAAATCACGAGGAAAGCATGTTATAAAATCAACTATTTTTAGTTAGACTTTTATTATAAACAATCAAAGAAGAAACAAAAATAGCTAAATATATATTAACCTATGTGTGTGTAAATATATTGATTATGTGCTTATAGAAAAATTGATCAATATATATCTTTATAATTAGATATTTACTTAGTCAAAATTGGATGTTTTTCATACGGAATTTAGGTGTACAATATACTCTATGTGATATAGAGAAATTGATCAATATATAATGTTACTTATATAGTTATACTTAGTCCAATATGATTGGTGGTGATTTGAGTGTACTTTATTAAATATATGTATATATATATATATGTATAAACATTTAATCATATATATACTTATATACATACTCAAATATATGTAATTTATTATTTGGTTATTTTGTATGAGCATGGCTAAAATAATATGCATAGTACACCACATAACGTACTATGCGCCCATTTGTATTTAATTTGGTCATTAAATTGATATTTAAGTTGCTCAATATATTCTTCATATCAAAATCTTGTAGGAAATAAAATTTCGTGATTTTTAGAGCTTTCTTGCTATTTTTTAAATATTTTATAAAAACATCCCAAAAATGGCACTTTTGTAGTATTAAATCTGGACTGTTTTTAAAAAAATATTTAAAAAATAACTAGAAAGCTCTAAAAATCACGAAATTTGATTTCCTAAAATATTTTCATATGAATAATTTATTGAGCAACTTAAATCTCAATTTAATGACTTATATCTATATGCATAGTACAAAATGTGATGTACTATGCATATTATTTTAGCCATGCTCATTTTGTATATATATATGTGTATATATATCTATATATATATATATATATATGTTACACTTAGTAACACTTATAATTATTTAATTATATTGTTTAATATTATATCAAGTTTAGTTACTTAATTTATTCGTTACGCATTATTAATAAATCAAGTGTCATGATGTCAAATACGATGTCGTACCAAGCTACTATCCTACTATGTAACTGAGTCGTATATTATACGTTATAATGTTTATTGTGATAAATATAGTATAGAAAATATATAGAAACACAAGTTGGTTGTTTTTAGTTTATGTTTGGTTTGTGTTAATCCTGGAGTGGGATCAGAAGTCCGTACTCGTGCGTCATGGCCAAAGCTCGTGCTGTACGGACTTATGGTCCTCATTTCCCATATATACCTTTCTCGGTTCTTTTATTATTCCAGGTCTAGTTAATAAGTATTATGGGCTAGGCCACTAATTGCGTAATATCTGTTATAATACCCAACGCGGCCCAATTAGGGCCCAGGCCCAAAAATACTTATAACCATATTACTTATTCCATCAAAGGCCCTAAGGCCCATTTAGTTTTAGCAAGCCCAATGGTTTATTAATTTAATTATTTTAAGTCCAGCCTAGGCCCAATAGGCCATCATACATTTTAATTTTTACAAGTTTCCGAAAGGCCCAAAGCCTAATCTCAGTTATTAATTTCGATAAAGATCCAGAAAAGCCCAACACGCCCCCTTACAAGGCCGAAGCATCACTTCTGTGCCCAATTTCTCACGGGACAGAAGTTCCAGCGCAAGAACCAGCACTGCACTGGTGTTGGCAAACCAGTGCAGCGTTAGACCAGTATACGGGTCTGGTAAAATGCCAGAAAACCAGACACAACCAGGACAAATAATAGTTCGGTCCAATCCCTTAGAAACTGTAACGAGGAAGTGTGCCAGATCACAGTTTATAAATCAACAGTTCCAGGTTCAGGGTGGTTCGTGCCAGTACAACCAAAGACACCAACCAGTTTGGCAACTCAGCAAGCTTATTAAATCAAACAAGTAATCAGCTAGTCAAAAATTCGAGTCAGTAACCTACAGGTGAAATTCCAAGTACCAGACAGTAGAATAGATCCATTTCTAGTAGCAATTCATAAACCAGGCAACATAAACCAAATCAAAACAGCAGACAAATCCAACTCGGGTGTCAGTACAGGCCAGATGTCAGAAATTAAGCAAGAGTCTCAATACACACAAAGATTCAAGCCAGCAACAACGAAATCAAAGCAAGTAAACGAAAGGGTGCCAGGTCTTTAGGATTTACCAGAAAGAAAAGGGCAGATTGGTTGAGGGTCACAGACAGGGAGGACCACACACCACCACCACCCCCAACTCCTCTCTTCCTCTTCTTACTCGATACCATAGATCCCCAACAGTGAACAGTTTAAATTTGGATTCTATCTCAGCACATGAGTAAATAACAGCAAGAGAAAGAGAAGGATAGTGCGGGTCTTTTATAGGCGAGCGGGGTGTTTGTGGGTCACCGTGGAGGATACTGGTGACGTGAGAGGAAAAGGACGGAGGCGACGACTTTGGGGTTCACCACTCGAGTGCAGAGGTGACGTTTCACAGAGGGACAGAGGCCTTTCTCTCTGAGTAGAGAGAGAATTAAAAGAGAGAGGTGGATTTCTCGGAAGAACAGAGAAGGTAGGTCAGCGAAGGGAGGGGTTGAGGGGACGGAAAGAAAATAGGCATTAATGGGAAGAGAGTGCGTGACAGGGAAAGAGAGAAGAGAGATAGGGAGAGGGAGAGAGTAAACACGGGTGAGAGAAAGGAAAAGAAATTGGGAAAAGAAAGAAGGGAAAAGGGTGCGATGGGATTGTGTCGGCAAAGAAGAAAATGAGAGAGAGAAGAGTGTTTGGTTCTAGGAAAAGATGCCGCATTAAATTTTTAAGAGAGAGAGGTGAGTTCGGGATCCTCCGTGACAGTTCACGTGCGTGTCTTTACCTTTCCTACACTTCAATGTTTCAAACGAGTCAGTTCACCCGCTTCACATATGGTGATAGTCACATGTACATTGTGAGAGGGATAGGTAGTGGGATCGCATCTGTAACATCACGTAGGTGACCCTTCGTGTGTTGACTTGCTACAAGACTAAATCTTGACCCATGGGGTCATACCAATTGCAGCACGGGGAATTAATAAATCCTGAAGGTTTAGTGATTATATCCTTGGGTCGGTTAAGGCCAAAACCCGCGACCTATCGTGCGGCAAGGCGTTTTGAACTGGAATCGAATCTTATTACTCGTTACACTGAATTTTTGAATTAGAAATTCAAATGATATTATTTTATTTAGTTATTAAGGATAAGATATTGAATTAAAACTTAGTAAAGCATTGGTGATGAAAGAATTTAATTTATCAACTCATATAGTTACATAAGAGAGCATGCTCGTGGATTTATCTTGTTGCAATACCTTCGTAAATTTCTAATTATACGCTCAAGATTTTAAGTATGTCCAGGTTTCAATTATTTGATCCTTGTTATTAGATTAAGTAAATTTGAGACTTTGGTTTAATGGTAAAACATTTTGATTAATGTACATATTCTTTTATTTATAATTTTGCATTTTCTAGTTTAATTATTTGGATAAGATTTCAAGGAGACTCGAAATGTGGTTTTGTCTTAATTTATACGAAATTTTGTGAGTTACAATTAAAAGAAAAGATTTACATTTTGGTATTTTTCCTACTAGATAAGAGTTAATGTTTTAATTAATGATAAATTCTATGATTAACAAAATAATTATTTACTAATATCTTTAGCGAAAATGGCTTGATTGTTCAGGATGAGTTAAAAGTGCTTGATGATGAGATCACCTTAATTCGCGAAACCATGAAGTACATTCGTGGTTTACAAGTTAGAATGAAGAAGTTTCGTTCGGTGGCATCTTTGGTAATTTTAAATGTTAATCTCTTACAAATCGACTTGTAATATGCATGCTGCATCAATTTATATTTATATTTTATTACAGGTTGATGTTCCAAACAAGAAACCGGCATGGGATGTTTCGACACGTTGAAACTGAACATATCTCATGCTGCAGTTAGCACTGGAGCTGAAACCAGCCATTGAAAAATATGCACGAGTTATAAGAATTACACTTATCGCATTTATGATTTTCAATTGGAGACAGTGAAAGGTTTGGTTGATCACCTCAAAGTTTTTTATGTGACCACGTTGAAGTTGAGTGGCACTAAATATCCTATCATGAATCTATTCTTTTTAGAATATTGTGAGGTTTACTTAATATTAAAAATATGGATAGTAGTTTGTATTCTTTTGTTGTCGAGATGGGACGAGAAATGTATGATAAGTGGGACAAGTACTGGATGAGTGAGAATATATTATTGGCAATTGCTTGTGTTCTTGATCCAAGATTCAAGCTGGCAGTTGTTGAGTACTGTTAGAAATTGCTTGTGTTCTTGATCTAAGTACGTTGAAGTTGAGTGGCACTAAATATCCTATCATGTATCTATTCTTTTAATGCACAAGACTAAGATCAATTCAATAGGCGAAAGCGATTTCAATTCAAGTTAAAGCTTTTAGATCTTAATCACCTAGCCAAGTAATAGAGCAAACAATTTCAAGAACTAATTGAGCAAATCACAAATTTAAGAGCAAAATACTAAAAAGAGAGCGAGTGAAGAGAGATCAATTGAGAACCAGAGAACACGCTATGTAATGTGGTTCGGTCTATCAAATCAACTTAGGCCTACGTCCACGAGTCTCCCGAAATAAAATGTTATTTCCGTGCCGATTACACTATAAACGAGTGTTCTTTTACAAAATACGGAGTCGGTCTTTGACTTTGTCTACAAAAGCAAGTCAATCTTCTTCTCCTAGACCAATGCACGGGACAACATCACAATACACGGTAAAAAGGTCTGATTGACAACACAATCAAGGACAAGGATGCACCATTTGAAAACACAAATGTGATGCACCAAAGGCTAAAACTAGCTAAGGATTTGTTCTCGAATAGACAATAAGAGAATAGTAGCTATCCTAATTGCTCTCTAGGTTTGATAGCCGGAGGAGACTTGAATTAGGCTATTTTCTGTGCTCAATTGATATTGAAAAGTTTGTAGGAATGATTTGATAGTTTGTTGGTTCGTCTATGTATCTCTTATATAAGTTGAGCACTTATTGGAATCTTGGATCTTCAAAAATTGTTCCTGGCATTACAGCTCTTCATAACGCCTTGGACTTCTGCCTGTTTTGCTCTTGTGAAGTTGTTTTGTGGGCCAACTCTTCAGGAACCTGTTATAATGCTTTGCTCGCTGGCTTATGAAATAACTCTTCATAACTCTTCTATTTTTGCTACAACTCAAGCTCTAAAATCCTTCAAATTCTCAAGACTTTCTCAAGAAATCAATCAATTCCAGCAAGAGCTCAAGATTTCTCAAGGTTCTTCATCATATTTATCGTAAGTCTTCTCCTTGTTCTTACTTCTCTTATGGCACCACTAAAGCTCTCAATTGTTTACAACAAGAAAATGAAAGAAGTGGAAAAATAATTAGAGAAAGAAAGAAACCAACGTGTCATAGCACAAAGGGAGAACATACTCTCTCTTAGTTACTAATCCGGTACTGGTACGAACTCTAACCCGAATACCAACCCTAGTGCACCACCACCAAATCCGAAACCAAATTTGGAACCAACTACCTCTCAACATACACAAAACCCTACCACCTCTTAGGGTCTTGAAGCGTTATAACGGGTTTGGTGGGCCAACCTCAATATATAAGTTCCTCACTTGAGGGGTCAACCTTAGTGACCCGTCATAACTCTTCATAACGGGTCTTGAAGCATTATGAAGAGTTATGAAGAGTTATTTCAGTGCACAACTCTTGTGGGCCAATCTTAGTGACACGTTATAACGGATCTTGAAGCGTTATGATAACGATGTGCTCTGTATTGCACATTGAAGCCTTTATATAAGTTCCTCACTTGAGGGGGAGCATTATAGATACACATGTTTGAACCCTTTTGTCGATTTCCAAAAAAAGGGAGAAGTTTGCGATATCGGGAAAATTATCACCTCCATTATATAAGTTCATCACTTGAGGGGGAGCATTATAGATACACATGTGTGAACCCTTTCATCGATTTCCAAAAAGGGGGAGAAGTTTGTGATATCGGGCAAATCTCAAATGAACAAAATTTCTATTTGCCCTCATGTATTTTGGTTTTGCAAATCGTCAAAATGAGGAGATTGTTGTACTAAGCAATGTCTCAATTTGTCGATTTGCAAAACCAAAATCATTTAAACTAACCATTTGATTTTGAGTGTCTTCATTAGATTCGAATTTAGAGATCAAAGAACTCAAGATGCAACATTGAAGACTAAGGAAGCATCAAGAGATGAAGATATGAAGATTAATCTATATTAGATACAAGAATGAAGACTAAAGAGCATAAAGGGATGAAGATATGAAGCTTAATCTCCATTAGGAGCTAAATAAACATGTCAAAATATTTTAAATCAAGAAGTTGAGCTAAAACAACAAAAAATGGGTGTTTGGAACTCATAACGTTGGCTAATGTTTTACAACATTACACAACGTTATGAGAAGGTTGTATAACATTGCCCAATGTTATACAACGTTATACAATGTAGTGCAGCCATGACTGTCAGGTTAAGGGATCATAACGTTGCACAAAAATGCAGAATGTTGTACAACGAAGCACAGCAACGTTGTACAACGTTATACTACATTGTGTAACGTTATAGGAAATAAGGACAAAATAAAACGATAAGATTTCAAAATTCTGACAGGTTTGCTACAACACACAACGTTGTATAACATTGCAGAACGTTAAGTAACGTTTTAACACAAAAGTCCGAAAATGAGGATTTTACAACACATATAAAAGGGAGCCATTCTATCTTCTTCATTATCAGATTTAACATTGCAAAAACACTTTTCTTTCCCAGCCACCATTGTTGCACTAAGCTAAAACTTTCACAACCATTTCCAAAGCTCAACTCCTTGATCTAAAGTATTCAAATCAATCTAGAGAGTGTTGAGAGATTATTTGTGTATCCAATTATACTACTCTATCATCTATTCCTTCTATTCTACTTTTTGAGCCTTGTGTGAAATTAGGGTCCAACTATCCTACCAGAGTGTGTAAAGGAAGTTGGATTCCGACTTGTATTTGAAACCTTGTTAATGAAGCGGACCTGACTTTTTATCGCAAGAAGCGGGGGCGTCGGCGACCCGAAGACGTAGGCGAGGCCGTTAGTGCAAGCAAAATTTCGTCAACACGCTATTGAGCCATTTCTTTACTCTTTACTCTCTTTTAATTTATTAATTCATAATTGTCTTGTGTGAATTGTGCTTGAATTCCTTAATTAGGGATTAGTGAATTGTTGGTTGAGTTGGCCAATTAGGAAGTTGATTGAATTACTAATTAGAATTATTTGAGACATATTGATTAATTGGTTATTACGCTTCCGCAATTAGAGTTTTGGTTAAGTCACATTGGTATACACACTTCTCCAATTGATTGCTGGTTATTTGCATTTGAGAAGTGTTTCAATTGAGTTGGTTGAATTGATTAAACTAATCTATTTAGCAATTGCCATTAGAAATTGAATTGGTGAAAATTGCAATTAGGACCTCGTAACTTTAATTAAGTCGAAAATTAGCTATAACCTAGGTCGCCTAGGTTTACACTCGCGAATGCAACAAAGTCTTGGAGGTTCATAAATTGTGATTTGTGTGTCTCATATCGCAAATTACCCTTCTGTAACCCTCGTCGTACGACCAATATCGCCACTTTATCATTGTAATCTTTGACCACCTGAGCTGCTTCCATGAAACGATCAAAGTATCATCTTGTGGACTCAATTTTTCATGTTGTATGCTCAGGAGGCTATCACAAGATCTCTTAGGCTTCTTAATGCCTCCAAAGCGAGCCAAGAAAGCTTTGACTAGCTGGTCGAAGGTTGTCGCAGATCGTGGTGGCAAGGATGAGTATCAGTCCCATGCCGAGCCTTCCAAGCATGTTGAGAAGAGTTGGCACATGACAGAGATCGTAGCCCATTAGCTGAAGTTGTTCCCGATATCCAATGAGGAAATATTTCGAATATGCAAAGGTTGAACGGTACGAGCTGAATATTCCTAGGTTAGGGATATAGGCAGTAGGTAGGATAGTTGTGGAGTGCAAACTGGAGACTAAGGAACCGTATGACATTAGGTCATTTTGAACTGGAGGGGCTTGTTATACTTGTTGATCAAGCACACATAATTTGCTCCATATTTTTTCTTCGAAAGAATGTACAGCTCCCGATAGAGGAATGTTGGATAGAGTAGGTTGTGATTCCATGTTGATCATATATGGTGCCGAGGAGGTTGGTAACTTGGTACTGAATGTATCATGGTGGAGGTGCTCGATGCTTCTTGAGATTGAGAGGAAGTAGAGGGGAGTGGTCGAAAATTAGGCTGGAAATGATAAAAATGAGTGTTAGTATGAAGCTAGTGTTGGAAAGGATTTCTGTGTGGGATGTAACATGTATGATAGATATGAGTTGAGTGAGATTGCTCTGGAACGAGTTGCCAAGAGAGAGAAGGTTGCAAAGTTTCCAATTTGAGAGGGGTTGAAGAAGTTAGCTGGTTTGTTGTTTGTGTGAGGATGATAGACTGAGGTGTTATAGTAGGTGTTGGTCTCATGCTGAGAGAAGATGGTGGGGACGTGGGGGATCAAGGATCTTTGCATCTCCTGATGACGAAGGGTTAGTGGTGAGTTTGGGTTAACCGAGTGTAAAGGGATTTTCGGATCTAAGGGAGTTATTGCCTCATATATTTGAGCGAAGGCAACTCCTTGCCCGAAACTAGTGTTCAGTAAAGAATGAGATGCAAGGGGAGGGGCTGGTTCGAGTCATTTCGAGACTGACAACTATATGATCATCTCGTAAAAGTCGAAGGGGTGTAATTTGAAAGCACCAATCATCTCGACTCTAAGCTTGTTGAGCCGAGAGGACAAGAGAAAATACGAGGGAAAGAAAGAGCAAAAATATAAAAATTGACTATCCTAAACAAGAGTGTTAGATCCTTTTTTCGGTTGTTGAAGTCGTATATTTATAGGCTCAATAGGTTCGGACGAAAAAAAAATCTTCTATTTCGAACAAATCATTGTTGTTTTGCCAGCATTCTTGAGCATGTACGGCCGATTTAATTGAGCCGCTATCAATACTCAATCCATTAAACTGATAAGCTAATGCACAACTACCATGCTGACCGAAGCATTTTGTCCATCTAATGCAAAAGTGCAAAACAAAACATGTACATTACCCATTAATTAGCCAAACAATTTAAAAACCCACAACTAACATTTCAGACTGGTATGACTCAGGGTTGAAAGCCAACAAAACTACTAACAACCATGAAACTAGTATCTAGAATTTCAACCGTACAATTGAAAGTAGCTTGAATAAACTTGAATAAGCAACTGCTCTAAAACAAAATGAGGTTGTTTATTGCAAAATAGTTTATTTTGATGTTCTTAATTAATGCTACGTAATTAATTTCTAGTATTATTTTGAACAGATAAGGTTTGAGTTTGGGAGGAAACGAGAGAGAGAGAAAAGGAAGGAAAGAATGGATTAGTTTTCTTTCAGAAATGTGGTTCCACAAGAGCAAAATGTTAATAAATTGAAAGGGAGGAGATTTTCTTCGATAGTTATAGGAGCTTAGAAGAAATATCTAATAAAATTGTCTCAAAATTTAAGTATTTAAAACGATTTCGTAATAAACATTCCTTCTAGATAAGTGCGTAAAACGAAAAAACAAGAAAACCAAAGGATTTTTATAAAAGTTTAAAAAAAAGCAGCAAACCCGACCTGGTTCACAAAAAATATGAACTTTAAATGTACTCGACTTTTCTCCGATCAACACAAGTCTAAACCGGTCTCTTGATGTGCTGCGCTTCCTTAGTCCCACTAGAGCTCTCTAGTAAATCAGAGGGACTATATATAGGCAGACCTCGTTCATCTAAATCGCTGAAGAACACAGGAAGCAGTGAATGGGCTTTGGCTCTGGACAGTCCCCGGGCTTTCACTCGTAGAGATGCGGCCGCGGAGACGCGGTTACCTCCGACACCTGGCACGCCTGCTTTGGTAGGGGGCAGAGACCTGTGTGGAGCTCAATGGGCCCGGTGTCGAGCTATAACTATAGCCGTTTAAACAGTTATTCATTGGTGCCAGTATAATATATATATATATATATATATATCTGGGTAACAGAACGGGGCTTACTCTTCTGTGTTCATATTTTTTTTTTTTTTTTGGTACTTGCATATAGCCGTCTTATACTGCAAATTGTTGCCAATTATTATGCCAAAAAATAGCAAGGTAAAAAGGTTTTGGAGTTCAAGTGTTGAACAACGTCAGCAATGCCAAAACAATCCACCTTTCAGAACTTATTTTTTGCTAGAAGAGGTATACATACTAGAATGTCACGACAAAGCATGACAGAACTACAATAATGTAACAGTTCTCCGAAAGGCAAAGACATATCTATCAGAAGCAGCAGCTCATTCTCCCAAAATGTTCTCCAGCTCCTTGTCAAAGATATCCTCAACAGACACAATTTGATGGGGCCAATTAATATTTGTTTTCTCATAAAAAACATTCTTTTGAGTATCCCATTTCTTTACTATAGACTTCCATCACGTCCTGCTGTTTTCTTCTCTGTGATGTGCTCCACATCCTTTATATCAGTCATCTTACTATCCTCTATTAAATATGAAAAAAGGAATTAATGAATAAGTTGAGGTCATTTACTAAACATAAAGTACATAATTTTGTAAATATTCAATGAAAAGTCAGGAGCTTCTTGAATTTATGTACATCATATATAAATAAAGAAAATCTTCTGTATAAATTCTTCTGTAATACAAAAAGCTTACCAGATTTATATGCAGGTATTTTTCGATATTACTATCTGTGAATAGTCTGTTCTGAAAACAACCAAAACAGAATAAATTGATCAGAATTTGAATTCCGCCTATGTAAGTTCTTTACGTACGCTGTCCTTAGCCAGGAAAAGGAGGATTGTGATAGGCTTGGCGAGCCAACTAGAAAATTCTCAGCCATTATCATCGAAATGAAACCCAATTTATTGGGTTTCATCTCTAGCCTACCGCAACTTGTTTGGAACTAAAGGATTTGTTGTTGCTGTATCGTATGGCCAGAGTTTCTAAAAAATAAAGCAGCAGCTTATTCAAATATGCCTCCAGTACGGGCACACATGACACACCATAACCAGTAAGCCTACCAGCAAACACACAACACAGCTCTGTCTTAATAATTAGGTACCAAATACCTTCAACAAAATCTTTTCAAATTTCTTCTGTACTTCATGGTTAACCACACTAGGACACAAAAAACCAACCAGCAATATGACACACAGAAAGATAAATGGAACTTTACGGTGTTACCTTGCAAATACCAGGATCACAAATCAAGCAAAATGATAACAAGTAGTATCAGATCAACCAGGAGGTTAAGAATTGATCCATATAAACCCAACAACATACCAAGAGATAAATAAATTTTGATGCCAGGTTGGTATGGTTGGACCTCATGGAGACAGTAAAGGACGTAGAGAGCCCCGTTCTGTTAGTTGTCATCTAACAATTAATTTATAACCTTCACCTTCACATCCTCAGTTATAATTCTGAAACAAGTAACTATTAACCCATTTCCTCTTCTATTGACCTTCACCTTCTTCCCTTAACTTCCTTTCCCTCGCAATTTTTGTATAGAGCAGAGCCTTTATTAGAACTTGCAAATTGTTCTTACTAAATTATTATGAGGCTTTGGACTTTAATACATCAACATTTTTTTAGAAGTCAAAAAGGTATAAAACAATAAATAATAAATGTAACCTTGTTATCATATTTTGTTATATTTTTGTTTATATATATATACGGATTTTCGGAACTCTCAACATCTATTGCTATAAGTCTCTTAATGAAATTTCCACCTTTGTGCTCATAGATGATTGGATTCATAACTTCTTGAAAGTCATTATAATTAATTATCATTAGACTACTATACCATTAGCTCATATTTCGTCATATTATTAGTAATTTAGCTTTGATATTATCGAATTTGATAGAAAAATATAAATACAACAAAACATAATAATAATAAAGAAACTTAAAAAATAAGAAACATAATACTAACTTTTATCGGAGTTATTTTATATTTTGCATTTTGAAATGATTGCATTATAGTTTGTAAAATTGAATAAAATAACTTGAATAATTTTTATGTTAAAAAATGTATTAACCTGATTAATAATAAAGCATTTGAGCTGAAAGATCAACATAAATTTACATTATATGCAATTTTTTGTTGGTGTTGGACTTTAAGTCTTCAATTTCAAATTGGGACTTCCCGACCTCTTCTAAAATTGTGCTTCAGGGATCGAATTCGAAGGTGAATCAGGAGGAGGATTAGAAGAATGAAGAGAAAACGACTTTGTCATCTCGTTCTCGAATTTTACTGTAGCAACTTAATAAGAAAGAAGTGAGGTGAATGACGAAGAAGCCTTCAGTAAATATTTATTGTACTTGGTCCCCCTCCTCTGATTTGAAGTATAACAAACGAATCCTTCTCCCGTTCTCCTTCTCTCTTCCTTCCTCTCAATCTCTAGAACACAACTTAACTTCAATATTTTGCTTTCAGTCCTCACCTCTTTTTGTCAATTAATAAAGAACAAATTAAAACACATCATACGATAAGATCAAAAGAGTTATAACATCAATATTAAATTGCCAAATTGGTCAATGTAATGTGATAAAAGAATGAAAAAGTAAAAAAATGACGCCACGGCAGCAGATCATTCGACGAGAAGGGCGTGTCGGCTCGCGTACGTATACGACAGAAAACAAAAACAACAAAAACAAACCGTCCAAGTTCACTGCATCTGATTCCTTGATTCCAAGTTTGAATAACAAGCCAAACATGGAACGTAACCTTCCTTGATTCCTTCATAAACAAATAACAATAAACAAAGGGGGTATGAAGAAAGATTGATCTCCCTCCCTACACCTACTTCCCATGAGACGAGACGCAGAGAGGGAACTGCATCTGCATGACTAAAATATAAGCAGCCGCGCGCACAAAACTTTAAACCCTCCATGTCCATGGCCATGGGGCACACAATACAAGTGGATGAAGCCTTTGTTCAGCCCCCGGAGCACCGCCCCATGACAGTTGTCTCCGAGGCCGACGGCATCCCTCTCATCGACCTTTCGCCGCTCTCCTCAGTCCACAGTGATAGCACTGCTGTGCCGGAGACACTTCTTGCTGAGGTGGAGGCCGCCTGTAGAGAGTGGGGTTTCTTCCAGGTTAGATTGAATATCATCATTACTTGTATCTTCATTGGGAATCAATCTCATCCAATTGTTCACATTTGATCCGTGAATAGCTTAATTTGCAACGCAATTGTAGCTGGATGAACCAATTAAGTCTGGAAACTAACTGTTCATGAATCAGGTGATCAATCACGGGGTACCGCCCGAGCTATTGAGGAAGGCGGAGGCCGCAATGAGGGAATTCTTCGCTCTCTCAGACGAAGAAAAGAGGAAAGTGAGACAGGATGCAGTAAATGCGTTGGGGTATCACGAATCCGAGCTTACCAAGAATGTGAGGGATTGGAAGGAGGTGTTTGACATTATTGCACATGAGCAGGATGAAATTGATGTGGTCGGACTTGTGCTCAGAAACAAGTGGCCTCAGGTTCCTCTAGGTTTCAGGTTAGATAATTAGAATCCCAAGTTTCTGGTAATTGATCTGACCCCAAATTAAAAGATTAAATTAAGAAAGCCATAAGATAATAAACTAGGTACGTCAGGATAAAGATGGGTGTACTGACTAAGTTTGAGGACTTGAAACAATACCGTAATTTGTTTATCTAATATATATATATATATATATATGTATTTTCTAACAGATTTTTGGATGCAAAACCTTATTACTTTTGTGGGATTGTCATGGATTCATATTCTCTAAATTAACTCAAACTTGAGTTTGTAATATCCACCGTTCATCTCACACTGGCACAGATAAATGCATGAGGGCAGTATTTAGTATATTGAATCGCATCAAAATTCGTACTGAACAGTTGGGATTTTGCAACATAGGTAACTCAAACTTTGAGTTACTTTACCGGATGTGAATCCAGATTCGTATGCTCTTCTTTTCTTCTTTTAACCCTTTAAAAAACAGCTGTCTATTGAGCTACTTACATTACCTTGTTACTTTTGGCAGGATCAACTCTTGATGAAACAGAGTTGATTAGTCACATCACTGATAGGTCAGCATAAACATTTCTTCTGCAATGCCATGTCTAAGTGTATCATCTTTTTCAACCTTTTCCTAAGTTTTGCAAGACATTTGGAAATAGATAATTGTCAATAATTTATAATTTATTATTTACTATGAATCTAGAAGAATTCACCACAATATTTAATTATTGTTACGATATAAGAGAATACCATTTGAACATTGAGCAATTCCCCTTTCCTTACTCTTCTACTTGGTCGTTAATTATAATTATAGTTTTCATTTTTACTTGAAATCTTAGCATCATAATATGTAGCCTTCATCCATATTTCTAATTAGATTTTACCGAGTAAATTGCATTTTTTCAGTATGTTCCTGTAATTTTTCCAACAAGCCCCTATGTTTCTTATCTGATCCAATTACATCCTTCATTAGTATTTAACTATTTATGCAATTAATAACCATAGGATTTTAAATTTTAATGAGAACTAATAACTGTAAAACCTTGTACTTTTGAACGAGGCGTCAAACTATAATTTTAATGAATTGAATTAGCTTATATGAAATCTTAGGAGGCTAATTAGATGAGAAAAGGTTCGAGGATTTGATAGAACATTGTGCCATTGTTGAGGGCTTGACTGAAAAAAAATAGTTAGGGACATCTTTGATAAGATCAGATTGTCCTCTTCTTACATCTCTAAAAGTCATGTTTGCTGTGTCCACTAATTACAAGATAAATTTTCATGCAATAAGAAGAAGTTAAAATTTGATTCTGGTCTATTAATTAGAGTATTAGATTGATAAACCCTCTTTGTGTTTCATTTGTGCCTCATATAAAGGTCAATTGTAGAGTAACACTATCTAGTTCTTGAAAAATGCATAAATACAAAAGCGCTATTTGGTCCACTTCCAAATAGAAAATATATACGGAAAACATGCTTTTACTCATTTATCTTTTACTTGATTCTGCAAAACAACCATCATAATTAATTCTATCTAATCGTCCAGGGAAACATTTGAAGAGTTTGCTAAAAGTGTGGAGAACCTAGCATTTAGGCTACTAGAGCTCATAGCACTGAGCCTCAACCTGCCTCCAAAGAAATTCAATATCTTCTTTGAGCAAGCAAATAGCCTTCTCCGCTTAAATCACTACCCCCCATGCCCCAATCCTGATCTTGTGCTTGGTGTGGGCCGCCACAAGGATCCAGGTGCCCTTACTGTCCTTTATCAAGATAGTACTGGTGGTCTTGATGTAAAAAGACGGTCTGATAGTAAGTGGTTTCGGGTCAAGCCGATACCTGATGCTTTCATCATCAATATCGGTGACGTCTTTCAGGTAATTAACTTTACACATTTATTTTGATTTGAACATAATTGGCTAATTAAATTAGATTAGACTGGGATTAAATATTTCTCATATTTGTTAAATAATATCTAAATTGATGTGTCCAAATTCCCTTCTGAATTGTTAAGCCCATGGAAATGGGGTTGGTTCTGGTCAAAATGATGGTTTGGATTGCAAAAACCAATTGAGTTACGCTGTACCAGATACCAGTTCATATTGAATCATTGATCTTGAGTTTCCTTTGGTTAACAATAATATTGGACAATTGGTCAAAGGGTGTTTCAGTACTGTACTTTTAACAAAAAAAGGAACTGTCTGGTAGGGTTCAATAAGCGATCCAAACCCGTCCTGACAATGCTATGGTGGTCCGACCCATCTGAACAGGTTTGGGTTGGGTCACATGTCGCCCAATAGGCAATTGAAGTTAACCTTTTTCTTCGAATTATATTTATCACGGGATATCTTTGTTAATAACAATCTGAGATTGAGTCTATAACCACTGACTTTATTCAGGTTTGGAGCAATGATAAGTATGTAAGTGCGGAGCATCGAGCATCAGTGAACTCAGAAAAAGACAGGTACTCAATCCCGTTCTTCCTCAGCCCATCAAGTCGCACTAATGTGCGACCACCGGAAGAGCTGATCGATGACAAAAACCCTGCAAGGTACAATGAATTCAACTTTGGTGAGTTTATCAAGGCCAGAAAAGATGGTAATCTTAAGAACTTAAAGGTGGAGAACATTCAAATTGATTACTTCAGAAGGGCTCAAGTGCGTTAATGAGTGGGTCTCTGAGTGAATGCGACGTTGCTACTCATGCTGTTATTATCAAACAGATTGAGACCTGAAAGGGGCATATTGTGAGCTAAATAATGCTTGGTTGTTAACATTACTGCTCCATTTTCAGGGATATCGATACAATGTAATATGTTTGGGAAATGGAAATAAATTCTTGGTTATATTAAAATTTTATTTTGTTTGGACATGTGAGAGCAGGCTAGAAGAAAACACAGTAAATCGTGCTAAACTATTTTTATCTCAAGAGTGGATAACCTTTTCTCTTTCTTCTGATGGAAGTCTCAACATCCTAAATTATGGTTCTCATGGTCTTAAACATTTGGATATTATAGCATGTATCCGAATTTTAAAGTACATTAAATGCTGAAGGTAAATATTTTAAAAAAAAATATATATATATATATATATATAGTACTCAAATTAATAAAAAAATTGTTGATGTGTTTTCACCTCAATTAGAACGTGTATCACTTTGAATCGAAGTTAAAAATATTTAGTTTTTCACCAATCAGTTTATAATTTTAACACTGAAATTTTAATATATTACCTGAAATTTAATATATATATATATATGTTTGAGCATGGCTAAAATAATATGTATAGTACACCACATAACGTACTATGCGTCAATTTGTATTTAATTTGGTCATTAAATTGATATTTAAGTTGCTCAATAAATTCTTCATATCAAAATCTTGTAGGAAATAAATTTTCGTGATTTTTAGAGCTTTCTTGCTATTTTTTAAAAACAGTCCAGAAATGACACTTTTGTAGTATTAAATCTGGACTGTTTTTAAAAAATATTTAAAAAATAGCTAGGAAACTCTAAAAATCACGAAATTTGATTTCCTACAATATTTTCATATGAAGAATTTATTAAGCAACTTAAATCTCAATTTAATGGCCTATATCTATATGCATAGTACAAAATGGAGTGTACTATGCATATTATTTTAGCCATGCTCTATATGTTTTATCTAAATCTTTACAAGCACACTTGTAATCTGTTTTTTTATTTGAAAAAATATTTTTCAAAAAAATTATAAAATTTCAATATAAATTACATATACGCGCATCATTTTCCTATGGGTAAAGTTATGGTGCATGCGCATGTATCATGCTTGTGCATCTTGACCTTTCGATATGCATCAAGATTTGATGTGCACGAATCTCCACAAATTTCGATGCTCATCGGAGAGTTCAGATGTACAAACACGGTGCATGTGTATGCATCATAGTCTTGCTCTTTTCCTATTTAGCTAACTTTCTAATTTTTCTTGTGCAATATTACGGCCCTATATATATGTTGAAAGAAGAGTTGCTAGTTAATTTTCTGCATTTATGTACTCTTAATTTTCTTTCTATATAAACTGCGATCTTGATGTTTGAGGTTGATCGCATGATTAAATTTAGAGATTTATCAAATTTCAGTGACTAAAAATGAATAATTCAAAAGTTCATTGATTACATATGAATTTGATACTATCCTTATATATTATTATTATTATTATTATTATTATTATTATTATTATTATTATTATTATTTACGAAAATTAACATTTTCGTTATGAGAATCGGGGCATATGCGGAGACACAAACTCATATAAGATGTTGACACAGAAAACCCTTCCTTCAAGGTTGTTACACAAAAGCACAAAACATCATTAGAAATAAAACCGTCCAGGTGCATTGCATCTAGTTTTTCTATAAAAGGTGGTACTTGGTTAAAAGTTAAAACCCAAAACTCAGAGAAGAGAAGAGAATCATCATCATCATCATCATCATCATCATCATCATCATTTAACAATTAATAGCTGAAAATTATCACTCTCCATGGGGCACCAAGTAGAAGTTGATCAAGCCTTTGTTCAGGCTCCTGAGCACCGGCCAAAGACGATTATCTCCGAAGCCGGCGCCATCCCTCTCATCGACCTTTCACCACTTTTTTCTGAAGGTACCGACACGGTAGTGCCCGCAACACTTGTTCAGCAGGTGGAGACGGCCAGCAGAGATTGGGGATTCTTTCAGGTGATCACAGTCTTAAATTTTATTGTAATTAATTTACTTCTTCAAAAGAGGAAAGAAAAAAAACCCTAAATTAATTGCGTTGTTTGTTTATATATATGGTACTAAATTTGTGGATTTGAGACATCCCTATCTCATCAGAAACGAAAGGGACAAGAAAATGAAGTTGCTTAGGTGAATTTGTATTGCCAACTTATTCTTCGTTAATTATTTAGGGCTGTTCAACGTGTATAACGGTCACGAAAATTAGCTCTTTCGTTAATTGTTTTATTAAACATGCTCCTGTGTGACTGTGTCCAATACTCCAATCTACGACCTCCAAAATTAAGGTTGCAATATATTAATTAATGCTCCTACATCAGGTGATTAATCACGGGATACCACCGGAGCTATTGAAGGCAGCAGAGACGGCAGAGAGAGAGTTCTTCGCATTGTCAGGGGAAGAAAAGAAAAAGGTTAGAAGGGATGAGGTGAACCCTTTTGGATATTACGAGTCGGAGCACACAAAAAATGTCAGGGATTGGAAAGAGGTGTTTGATATGGTGCTCCATGAGCCTAGTGCATTGGATGTGAACGGGCTTGAACTCAAGAACAGGTGGCCTCAGGTGCCTCTAGGCTTCAGGTAACATTTTTTGAATTTTGACACCACCTGCTGGTTCAACTCTCTTCATCAACTGCTGGTGACAGGATATATTTTTAATTAATCTCTAAAAATTACACTGTTTTGTTGAAATTATGCTAGATGTATTTATATTTTCAAAGAGGGAAAACATATTGCATTTAATGTACACTACAAATACAAAATAATATAATTAATTGCTATGATGGTTAAAAAAAAATACAATGAAATATTGAAATTACAGGAGGAACACCTCAGCAATTTTGTCTGATAGAAGTATATAATAAGAATGTTTGGCTAATATTAAGTGCCCTGCTCCTGCTGTGCTGGCTTGTTGACTTATCCTGTCGTAGAATTTAATTATGTATCTCTTAATTTCTGTACAGGGAAATTTTAGAGGAGTATGCCAAGAGTGTGGAGAAGCTAGCGTTCACTTTACTAGAGCTGATAGCACTGAGTCTCAACCTACCAGCAAAAAGATTAAATACCTACTTTGAAGAACAAACAACCTTCATCCGGCTTAATCACTACCCACCGTGTCCCTATCCCGATCTTGCACTCGGCGTCGGCCGCCACAAAGATGCCGGTGCGCTCACTGTGCTTTATCAAGACAGTACCGGCGGCCTTGATGTGAAAAGGAAGTCGGATGGCGAGTGGGTCCGGGTCAAACCTATACCCAATGCTTTTATCATCAACGTTGGCGACATCATTCAGGTAAAATTTAGTGTTCATTTTTGTTGGGTCTGGTTTACCCCCATCAATTTAAGCATAATAATGTGTGATCGATTAGTGATTAATTTATACTTGAGCAGGTTTGGAGCAATGACAAGTATGAGAGTGCCGAGCATCGGGTTTCGGTTAACTCTGCAAGGGACAGGTATTCCATCCCTTTCTTTTTCAACCCGGCAAGCCATGTCAATGTGAAGCCACTTGAAGAATTGGTCGACGAAAGAAATCCGGTGAAGTATAGCGAGTACAATTGGGGCGAGTTCTTCAAAACAAGGAAAGACAGTAATTACAAGAAGTTGGAGGTGGAGAACATTCAAATTACTCATTTCAAGAGGGTTTGAAATGTTTGGTTTGTGTTTTGGTGTCTTGATTAATGACAACTTCCATTGTTGCTTCCATCAGAGCTTCAGGTTGAGAGGGTGCAGATTGTAAAATAAATAAAGTCTTGGAAAAGCAGTATTTTCTATTGGAATTGAGACGTCAAATCTAATAAATAAAATTTGACAACGTGTTATATAACTAATATATCAAGTATTGTCACTAATATTACATTGGATAACATAAAATATATCATATAAATGTGATTAATTAATAATGACATAATACGTATTTCGTTAAAGTTTTGGATACGAATACATATAGAATTAAAAATTATTAATAGACCATCTGTAATTGATTTAACTAATGTTAGTGTTAAGATAAAAGTTAGGAGTATTGTTTGCAGTGGCGGAGCCACGTTGCTCCAGGAGGTGCAGCTGCACTCCCGTGAAAAAAAAATTTCAAAAATGACCATATATATTAAAAAAATTCAAAAATGACCATGTATTTGAAATTTTTTGCATAAATGACCATGTAAAATATTTTTTTAAGAATAACCATCATTTCGACCCCCCCTGAAAAATATCGTAAATCTTGAACCCTCCTGGCGAGAATCCTGAATCCGCCCCTGATTGTTTGGGCTAATTCAATTAACTTTGAATCAAAAAATCAAACAGAACGGGCAAAACAACAAATCCTTGCGGCCCGCAAGAATCTGCTCCGAGAGGCAGAATTGTTGCCTTGTTTGGCTGATTCTGTCCTTACTCGTTGTGCAAATCGTATCATAATTTGTACATGTTTTAAGCAGTTGTACACACAATTTAGAAAGAATTTGGAGAGAATATTGGCATCAAATATTTTCTATAATATTTGTTATTAATTACGAGATTTTTCCAAGATAAGCTAACATTAGTATATAAGTGTTGGGTCTCCAAGGGATACAAGTGTGTTATGTGTGCATGTGTTGCACTTAGAACTCTACCTTGCTCTCCATTAACAACAAAATATCTCGACTCTCATTCGTAAGTCGGAGGAAAAGAAAGAGCACGTGTTCCCTTGGAAGGATCCATCAGCGAACAAACCGAGGGATAAAGGAAATGGTTGCAGCAAGGCGCACGCCTCTTCCGTCTACGAGAAATTCAAGAAGATGAAAAGTAAATTACCGCTTCCGCTAATTTTGATTTAATTACCTCAAGTCTTACACGGAGATACTTGCAACTGTTTAATTAAGATTTCAATTTTGGCTCTACCTAATTGAATTGCACCCAACAAGTGGTATCAAAGCCACCTCAATGTGGGATTTATGGTATATGATAACCTAGGGTTTAAAGTTTAATTATTTCTGAAAGTTGTATCGAATTTTAATTGTTGCAAAAAGATTTATTTAATTTTGTATTTGCTTTTAAGTATTTTAAGCATTCTAGAATTAAAATCTTAAATTTTATCCAAGTTCTCGCCTTTTATGTTTTTTGTGAATAGATATTATTCAAGGTTTTGATTTAATAATGTTTTAAATAATTTATTTTACAAATAAAGTCAAGTTTTGTGAAAATATGCAACAATTACATATTAAAAATTCGAAATAGAGAAAATTTATGAACTGTTTGCGGCCGCAAGAATATGCAATTTGCGCCTAATTTGAACTGACATGATATATTGCGGCCCGCAAAAATATTGGTACAGTCCGCAATGAAAGTATAAAATCTGCGCAAATTGTGTTAGATTCGGAAATTGTGTTTGCAACTCGTAAAGAATTATTGCGGCCCGCAATGATTAGAAAAATGAACTGACAGTCTTTTTGCAGTCCGCAAGCAACAAAATTTAACTGTCAGGGATAACTTGTGACACACGAAGAACTATTGCGACACACAATAATGTGGATTTTCTGCCATATTTTGCAAATTTTTCAAAATGATTATTTTAGATTATTTCTAGATCTGTAAACCATAGATTATTAATAATTATGGACCTTAGGAATAGTTGTAATTAATTATAATTTAGATAACATATAATTATAATTATTATAGTTACTTGTAATAATATAAGATACTATAATTGTCTTAATTAGTTATAAATTTAGCTATTGTCTATAATTAGTATTTAGTGCTAATAAAGGAAGGATAAAATATGCTAAATTTTAAAAAGATCATATTTAAGTTTAATTTAGTATATATAAGTATTTAGTAAGTTTCTAAAATGACATTTAGTAAATACTAAACAAAAATTATGTAAAAAAATTACAAAAGGTTTTGTGAAGTCTAATTTTATATATATATATATATATAGTTAACTATTGAAAATTAGTTTATTCTAATTAAAGTTACTATTAGTTACTATATATATACAGGACGAGTAGATTCTTTTGAGGTACATTCTAGTATATGCTTTAGAAATAATTTTTTAAAATGCATTTAAAGACATTTATGATTACATGCCTCATTTTGCTAAGAATTAATATCTGCAAACTAACATTATTGATAAAGTATATGCAAAATGATTCATGAAAGATTTAAAGTTGACGTACCAGCAACTAACTTGTTGACTTCTTCCAAAAGAGGGTCAACTTTTACGGAAATTGTTATGTACATACAAAAGGTGTATAAAAAAAAAGTAATGACACGCTATGTTCTAATGATGTCTAAGAAAAATATTTGGGATTTGGTGCACCTGGTCCGTTTGTGACCTACCTCCCCCACTTGACTGACCTGATTATTAGTACGTAAATATGTCGATCTAGCCCAAAGACGAAAAGACAAAATGGTCATTGTGTTAGGTGTGCATGTGCTGCATTTAGAACTCTATCTTGCTCTCTCCATTAACAACAAAATACCTCGATTCTCATTCGTAAGTCGGAGGAAAAGAAATAGCACATGTGTTCTCTCGAAAGGACCCGTCAGCGAAAAATCAAGGGACAAAGAAAAGGGCTACAGCAAAGCACACGCTTCTTTCGTCTACGAGAAATTCGAGAAAATAGAAAGTTTTCGCTTCCGCTAATTTTAATTTAATTAAGTCTTACACATAAATACTTGTAACTGTTTAATTAGAATTTCGATTTTGATTCTACCTAATTAAATTGCACCCAACATTTGCTTCTTAGCGTTTTATCATGTATTTAGACGAGTTTGATAGATAATCAATGTAAAGACTTTTTAATGTAGAAAAAGAAATTAGGGAAATCAAGTTAAAGCTTTAGTTAAAATCGATTATTTTGCACAACGAACACCTCTTTTCATAGATTCTTTTTTTCAGTTAGTCATCCATCGCATTGGTGATAACGAAATTTATTTTCTCTTTAATTTTTTTATTCGATGGTTAATTGGCTATGTATCACTTGTCTTTTTTTCATATTTGATGAATGTGTATTTGAATATTATAAAAATACTTTTTTTGTGTTCCATTATTAATTATTATGCAGTTGTATATTGATTTATATCCAACTATTTCTGTATGGAAAATATTCTTTTTTGAAAGATTGGATACATATTAAATTAATCTTCCTACATATTATACATCAGTTTCCGAGATGAAGCGCGGTAAACATCTATAGTTGTTGTATGATAATATCATTGTACCTTCAAAATTCACACTATTCATCATACATATCTATTTATGAATCTAAATCTAGATCATTCATGCAGATTTAAAGGTATAATAAAGTGGAAACATTACTCTCCTCCTTTATATATATGTATATCGGATTTATATTTCACTTTAAATTTGTTCGTTGGATTGCTTCGTCTAAATTCCATATTTAAACTTTTAAAAAGTTGTTTATTTTTTAACTATTTTATCGGTTGAAGAAAAGAGAGATCATTAAAAAAAAAAATTGAACGTGGATTTTTCTCATTTCTTCATGCAATCCAACCGTCCATTCTTTTTTATTTTCTCCTCTTTAAAACGTGAACACATTTATACTCTGTCGCCACAAATTAAATCAGAACAGAAATTTTCATTTTTGGTTCTTGAATTAGCTTGTTTGAGTCCCTGAACCTTTTTCAATTAATTTCGGAAACTATTTGGATTTTTCTATAAAAAAAACTATTTGAATTTTGTTCAATATGTCTCTGTATTTCTTTTCGGTTCAGTTATTTTTTGGAAGAAAAATAAGTTACTCTCACTTTGATTTAATTTGTTTTCTAAACTATTGATTTTTTTCAATATATCCCTGTTATTTTTTGAAGAAAAATAAGACTGAGTTTGATTCAATTTGTTTCCTAAACTATTGATTTTTTTCGATCTAACCCTTAAGTATTGAAACAATATTCTTTCATTAAAATTATTGACATGACATATATATTCAATCAAAGATGTATATTTTTATATGATTGAGATTATGATGCTTGCGCAAGTACTGAACTATCGTGCTTGCGATTAGATATAGCAAATTTTAAAGTGCAAACCACAAGTTCGAACCGTTGAAAATATTGTTTGTACTAAAATATATTTAGAGATCCAATTTTTCAATTTTTAGATTGTTTTTACTATTTTAGCGGATGAGTTAAAAGTTCATTACATTGGAGAGATATGAAATGGTTAGATCAATGCATTTTTCATCCATCCAAAAAATAGTAAAAAATATAAAAATTGAAAATTTTGATTTCTAAGTAGATTTTAGCACGAACAACGTTTTCAATGGTTCCGATCAGCCGTTAGCATTTTGAAATTCGAGATATTTAGTTGCAAGCACGATAGTTAATACGACAAATTTGATTTTTTTCTTTTTTACAAAAACTATCTTTGCTGATTTAAAAATTAAAATTTTAGGATCAATTAGGTTTTTAATAAAATTTAAAGACTATTTTTTTAAAAAAAAACTGAAGGACGAATCTGATGTATGATTTGATTTCAGGATTAGATTAATTAATTTAATTAATTAATAGTTTGGTTCGAGTACATTCCGTGATTTTTTTTACAAAAGGAACGAAGAACAGGTTGAAAACGCATACATCACTCTCCTCCATGCGACCATGCCCCACTCGGCGGAAGTGCACGTGGACCCAGCCTTCGTTCAGGCGCCGGAGCACCGGCCGGAGGCGGCGATCATCGGAGCCGACGGCGTTCCTCTCATCGACCTCTCGCCCCTTTTATCGGACATAAAAGCCGATGCTTCACTGACTACTCTTCTTGGGGAGGTGGAAGCGGCGTGTAGAGATTGGGGTTTCTTTCAGGTAAAATTAGTTCAGATACGATTTTTCTTAAGGGAATTGTCTGGTAATATGGGAACTCAGATGTTGTAGATCTACTTCTTATTCCCAGTATAAAATATTCCTAGTTACAATGTTACATGTCCAGTTCACTAAGCTTAAAAATTTGAATATTACTGGTACACTGGGACTGTGATTCTATAGTTACAAATTGCCTGGTAACATGAGTAAGGATATAATTAGATAAAGAAAACATGCTTAGGATGGTAATTTAAAGAAATCTTCTGGTGACTCAATTTCTACATGCCTGGTGATATGATGGTGGAATCAAACATATTTTCTTACCATAAGCAAAGGTAAATTAACCTTTCACTGATTGGCATGGAGATCGGTTTTGTGACATGGAGAATTCCAGTCCTGATCTTGTTGAACTCCTAGAAGCTTTTTATAATAATGAGTGGGGAGGCGAGTTTTTTCCTTCCTTTTTCTATTTTTTTCCCCTTAAAGTTTGTCTTCCACGCTAACAGCTCGATTATTTCATTCCCATTCGCACTTTAAGGGCATCTTCGTATGACTTATGACTTTTTAATCTAATGTGGTACACATAAAAGTGATTTGCAGGAAAGAACATTCATTATATCAGCAATTTTGTTACATTTGAGCGTCTTCATCTGACTTGCATAAGAATTTGATAATCTAATGTTGACACTTGCAAAAATGAATTGAGTGACGAAAAATACTTGCTAAATTAAGAAGTTTTTCTAATTAGCTATGCAAATTTACAAATTTTTCAATAATGTTATTTTTTACGAAATACTAATAAACGGTTCATCCAATTAATGAATGTGAAATTTGGTACCTTTTTAGGTGCTATTAATTATTGTGGTGATACATACAACAGCATTACCAAGAGAAAATTGGCGACTGTACTCAGTACCTATCTTACTATCTAGCTAGCTATATAAGCAGGGGAAAGGAATCACTGAATTTAAAAGGGAATCAAGATCGAAAAATGGAAGTATTTCCTTGCTATGCATCATCTTAGTACTAACTAGCTCTCTGCCTCTGGTTCACTTGACAGAGGCCGCTCGAGTATTAAGAGAGCATAAGCCCGGTACTCACTTCTCTAGTTATCTCTTCATGTGTTTACCATCCATCAGTAATACATACATTAATTTCAATTCGTTATGTTCTATTTTTTGGTTATTTCTTTGTCATTAATTATTTATAAAAAAGAACTAATGCAAGTACAAATTTGATTTGTTATAAAATGCCTAAACTTCAATTTGAGAAAAAATGATATATAGTAATAACTAATAAGAATAACAGAAAGAACTTTACAAATAAAATACTGAAAAGTATTAATAGTTACACACTAAAGTGTTAGTATCTATAGAGCAAAACTGACGGAGGAAAGGCCACGAAGATGGTCATCTAAATTAAGACGATGGAGAAAGTTTTGCATAAATGATGAAGGGCTGTCCACTAGCTTTCCATGTGATTCTACTTGAGAAGAAGTAGTATTCTCAACTCAACTCAACCGTGTATCCATTGAGACTTGAGTTTATAATAAGGGTTTCTTCTACGTGCGAAAGTTTCAACATGCATCGATGGAGACACAAGCACTTTAGATTTTGGCTGAAAACGCATTAAGATTCAATGAAGCAGCTTTCCAGTGTTAGCTCTTCCAATACTCATTTTTCTTCATTATGTTGTGCTGTATCTATCCACAGCACCAAACTCATATGGGCTGAAGTTGAGTGAAGGCGAGAAGTCCCAGAGGTTCACCCACCTCTTAGAAAGCACGCTCATTTGTGCGGCTTCTTTGGTCGCTAGAAAAAAAAAAATATGTCCGATTATTTCGTCTGGCAAATCACTAATCCTGTCGGACTCCTCTTTCCCTAAACAAATATGCTTAGTGGAGTTATCCACACCGTCATGACTCATGCGTATATGCTTGAAATTATCCATGGCTTACTTGCTGAAGTAAACAACTGCATTCAGATGTAAGAAAAATTCTGTTAGAGGATACAAGAAAAGCAGCAGTTAATTGTAAAGTAGGTTTTCAAAAATTAAACCAGCTTGTGTTCTAAATTGTGATTTGAATAGATGTGGATTGTGTCAAATTGGGCTGTTAAGTTGGGAAACCAGGGTACGTTAATAATGTTGATTCTTGCTCCCACTTTTTTCAGACATGGTGTGCAATTACTTTTTATGCACGGTATTATCAATATGTCATACAGATTTTCCATATTCTGTAGTGGTTGTGGTGTTTCAAAACTGGGACCGGTAATTAATGCATTAAAATGCCAAAAATAGAATGAAAACTATAATTTACTTTATACAAACACATAATCCTAATTGTAACACTTTCTCATGTTTTTCAGCTATAATATTTTACATCTCATCAAGAATATCATATACTTCTGCATTATGACGGAGATGTTATAATCAGCTGTTATGATTTACTAAAAAAATGAACAAACAGCAGGCTGCGAGGAAGGAACAAATGATTAAATCATTTTTATGCAAATTAATTGATAAAAGGACCTTGTTATAAGGGTTACTGACGCAGACTAGCAAAAGATTCAATCCGAGTCTAATTCGGATATTGATCCATATTTGATTTGATGGATCTTACCAAGATTTTATCTCTAATATCACTTTGTGTACACTTCAAATTACCTAGATTATTTTCCTATTTTGTGTCTTTTATTTCTTAGCATTTAATTACCGTATCTTTCAGTTATTGCTTTTTATTGGACCAAGACACTTGTCATCTATATAAGAAATCATAGTCATTTATAAGAGATCATCTTTTGTCTAATGAAATTTTTAATATGTTAAGAAGAGCAAAACTATGGTGCTTGCGCATCTGGACCCTCCGATGTGCATTGATATTCGTGAAGATTCATGCGCATCGAATCTCAATACACATCGGAGGGTCCAGGTGCGCAAGCACGGTGCATACGCATGCACCATAACTTCACCCATGTTAAGAATTCAGAATTTTGTGTTTTGCTACTTAACATATTAGTTGTTTTCTCGTTGTTTCTATTTCACTAAATCATTTATTGCAGTCCATCCTCGCAGAGTTGTGACCTGGGATCGAGAGTGTGTCAAGTGGTATCAGAGCAAGCTTGACAATCACTTTCGCGCTTGCTTGAAGTTGTATCTCCGACAACCGCCACTTATCAACCACCTTCGTTAACCATATTCGCCATTTTCGAAACCTTCACCATGACAGATCCAAATCTTCAAGCTATTCTTCATGAGATACGACGAGCTCGTGAAGAAGCACAACGGGACCATGACATATTAGTTGTTTTCTCGTTTAGGACATGTGAAGTAAAAACAAAACAAAAAATATAATGAAGTTAAGTTAGAAACCGCCCCAAATAATTCTTTCTAATTCAGGTGATAAATCATGGAATACCACTGGAATTGTTGAGGAAGGCAGAGACAGCGGAGAGAGAATTCTTTGCACTACCAGAGGAAGAAAAGTTGAAAGTAAGAAGGGATGAGGTGAACCGGTTTGGATACTATGAATCAGAACATACCAAAAATGTGAGGGATTGGAAGCGAGTATTTGACTTTACATTGCAAGAGCGGTTTGATGCAACTGGACTTGTTCTCAAGAATAGATGGCCTGAAGTGCCTCTTGGTTTCAGGTAATGCACTTTCTCTGAGTCTGAAGATTTTAGAGCTGGCATGTTTTTATATGATATTACAAAGCTGCCAGCTTCTTGAATCAAACTGCCAACTTCAGAGATATGTGTTTAAATGAGGTGCATTTAGGTTATAAGCTTTATACTCCTGACTCTGTGTGTCTTTTATTTGTGCCAGCCACTCCAAATTGATGATCAATTTAAATTTAACAGGGAAACTATTGAAGAATATGCAAGTAGCGTTGAGAAGTTAGCCTTCGTGCTACTAGAGCTCATTTCACTGACATTGAACCTACCTCTGAAGAGACTGAATGCCTTCTTTGAGGAACAAACAACATTTGTTCGGCTCAATCACTACCCTCCTTGTCCTTATCCTGATCTAGCACTTGGCGTAGGCCACCACAAGGACTCTGGGGCCCTTACAGTGCTCTATCAAGACAGTGTTGGAGGACTTGATGTGAAAAAACGGTCTGATGGAAAGTGGGTTCGGGTCAAGCCGTTACTTGATTCTTTTGTCGTTAATGTGGGTGATGTCATTCAGGTACTTGATTTTCTTTTTTATATCCAAATTAGCCATATCAGTCATCTTCTGCTCAAAGTTCCACTCGCAAGATTTCATGATCCACTAAACCAAATGGCTAGTGCACAAAGTGCTTATATGAGATCCAATATTGGTTTTTGTTTACAACTGAACATGCTGATGTCCATTATTTTTCTAGGTACCTTTGATTTGAGAGGCCAGCTCCAATAAGGATTCATGGTCTTTTAATTCTCTAGTTCTTTTTGATAATTTTCAAAATAATGAAGCATACAAATTGAGACATGTTCATATTAGTGTGTCAATTTGGAAATAACTTGTTAAGTAAAGAGATTGAAAATTTGTTAGGTCAAGATTGGTCCAAATCCCAAACATTAAATGAAATGGATCTATTTGACTTGCTACTGGTCTGGTCAAGCGCAGGAGTCTGGGTGATGTTTCGCATGCAAAAAAAAGATGATATATATTTTTGAGCAGGTTTGGAGCAATGACAAGTACACAAGTGCCGAGCATCGCGTGTCAGTGAACTCGGAGAGGGAACGGTTCTCTATTCCTTTCTTCTTCAACCCAGCAAGCCACATAGATGTGAGACCATTGTCTGAGCTTGTCAATGATAGAAACCCTGGGAAGTACAAAGAGTACAATTGGGGCAATTTTTTTAAGAGAAGAATGGATAGTGATTTCAAGAAGTTGGAGGTTGAGAACATCCAAATTGATCATTTCAAGAGGGCTTAGTTTTGATTTGGGGTTTGTTCAGTAATTACTGTGGTTGTTGCAGTTGTCTAAGTTTCAGACTCGAGAGGTGTCTCTTGCACAAATAAAAAGCCTGGTTTGTTGAATGCATATTTGTGTGATATAATAAAGGATGGGTTCTTAAATTAAGTGAAAATTAGAAAAGTCATGAAATCTGATGAATAGGTTCAAATACATGTTGCCTAGAGCAGAGAGTATTTTTTTCTTCGAAAACATGCATGTTTTTCCCTCATTAACATTTATTATATATATATATATATAGAGCAAGGCTAAAATAATATGCATAGAACATTCTCTTTCGTTCTATGCATATATATAGTTCAATAAATTGAGATTTAAGTTGCTCAATAAATTCTTCATATTAAAATATTGTAGGAAATCAAATTTCGTGATTTTTAGAATTTTCTTGTTATTTTTTAAATATTTTTTAAAAACAGCTTAGATTTAATACTATAAAGGTGTCCTTTGTTGTTTTTAAAAAATGGTTAGAAGCTTTAAAAATCACGAAATTTGATTTCTATAAGATTTTGATATGAAGAATATATTGAGCAACTTAAATATTAATTTATTGAGTAAATTAAGTATACATAACTGCAAAGTACGAAATAGGATGTATTATGCATATTATTTTAGCATTCTCGTATATATATATATATATATATGGTCTTTTATATATATGGCAATTATTGAACGAACTTAAAAATAGATGAACTTACACAAAACTATGTTTATGAGTAACTAAAATAAAGTTCTAAAACAAAATATGTATGTATTAAATGTTTCTCATAACTTTTAAAGTGTTTATATTTACTAATGATAACAATCTAGAAGTAATACATAATTGTACTGATAATATTTTTCTTTCAATGGTATTTATCGATGTATCATTTCTGTGTATTTACATGTACGTATACTAAAGAGATAAAATGGTTTATTTTATACTTCGTATAATTATTACTTATAAGATTTTGAAATTTCTCAACAAGAGTCGATTATTTTGATTATTAATCTTATCGTACGTGTACGTATAATATTTTTCTTTCAATGGTATTTATCGATGTATCATTTCTGTGTATTTACGTGTACGTATACTAAAGAGATAAAATGGTTTATTTTAGACTTCTTATAATTATTACTTACAAGATTTTGAAATTTCTATACAACAGTTGATTATTTTGATTATTAATCTTATTAATTTTCAATTACAAAGGTTTATTTTCATAAATAGTCTAATATTATTTGGAGATGTCTACAATACTTCTTAGGTTTTTATAAGATATGACATACGGCGAATTTAGCAGATTTTGTGGATTATTAACATTTATAAATTGGTTACTAGTATATATATATATATATATATATATATATATATATAGCGATAGGCAATTGTGAAAATATTTGCACTTCGGCCGAAGTACAAAAGTTACAAATTTTATAATTTTTTGAGATCAAAATTTAAATTTAAGTTGCTGAATAAATTCTTCTTCTCAAGATCTTGTAAATCAAATTTCATAATTTTTGGAGCTTTTTAAAAAAACATGACTTTTTTCGGTGTTGTTTTTAAAAAATATTTTAAAAATAGCTAGAAAGCTCCAAAAATCATGAAATTTGATTTCATACAAGATTTTGAGATGAAGAAGTTATTGAGCAACTCAAATTTTAATTTTAAACTTAATAAGTTATAAAATATGTAACTTTTACACTTCGGTCGAAGTACAAATGTTTTCACAATAGTCTAACTCTATATATATATATATATATATATATATATATATATATATATATATATATATATATATATATTCATATTCACCATAAGATACAAAAACGTACTTCTGAATTCGTTGTTATGGATAGTAGTTATCTTAATATTACTGGAATGAATTCTTGATTTATTCGTTATAGCCATGGTGTACTTCTTTACTTGCTAAAAAATTAAATTTTGATAGTTATGGGTTATAACACGTTTCCACTGCGCTATTTAATTATTGCTTATATATGATAAATTCTTAATATAAATGGTTCATGATAATTTATTTCTCATTTGACATAATCTATAATTTACATATATTTTCAGGTATGTGATTTTGTCGATACAAATTAATCTTGAATTTAGTTAGCTAATCTTAACACTTTGATTAGCTAGCTAAGCTAGGTCACGGTTGCCGGTTGGTGCATGTCGGAGGTGTATTAAATAGTTTCTTATTCATTAAATCTTATCACCGGCCATATCGAAAATATATATGTACCTTTCAAGATACGATATACGATATTGGGATTTGGGATGAGATATGAGATGAGTTATATTGTGGATACCATTTTCGATTTTGTGTAGGGTTCGTCTGAGTAACAAGCGAGTGGGGAAGATTTATCATTTCATTATTTTTCAGATAGTTTTACTATCGATCCAAATCATGATAGTAATAATTTACGAAGATACTAATATAGTTGTAACCTCATCGTATAGCTTCATAATCATATGGTTTATATCTATTTAGATTTTATATATGCTTGAAATCCTTAGACATATTAGCGTTCAAGTACACATGTTATATTATATGTATATTTCATAATATATATAAAGTAAAATATGTTTACAATATAGATCTTTAGTACACTTGAATATTCAAGTATGAATATAATTATTATTTAATATCCAGATTCTGTTAATCTGATATCTTAATGTACTAATTTTGTTTGGAATTAATTTACAACACTACAATGTCAGGATCGATTCTTTCTTTTTAGGTAGTAAGTCTAAAAAGAAAGAATACATGATCTTACATTGCATATATGAGATCAATATAGTACAAGATCAGCATTAGAATCGGTGACTAGTCAGATTTAATTCTTACTCTTGCGTACGGAAAAGAAACGAAGATGATACATTGATTTAATAAATTTGTAGTCCAGAAATCAATTAGACTGGAATTTCAAATGATGATATAAAGATAGTTATACGGTTGTACGTATAACATAAATTTTATATCTTTGTTACGCAAGATACCTAAGATCTATCATAAATATGTATAATACCTATGTAGTTTTAAATTGGTGTCAAAACATTAAAAAATAGCCTAAAATTTACTACTTTATAAATTAACGTGAAGATTATTGTAAATCGTCTTTTGATTGTGACTTGTTCTATAATCTTGTTCACATTCTACACTTCTATGTCTCGTATTGCATTGCATTTGTCCACATTCTACTACTAGCATGCATAATGCAGAACTCGTAATAAATATTCTCAACGATTTACATTGAATTCCTAACATGTATGTACCCACTCTCATGTAGTCTAATGACATCAATTCTTCTAGAGTACGTAAGTCTGATGAAGATTATGTTAAGTACTATATCTATATACCAATCTATGTCATCTTATTCTTATAATGATATGGTTTGATTTAACCTTCATACTTGTCTTATATCACATTTAAATTTAAAACTTAATATCTTCAACAACTTTTTAACTAAATTAGTAGATGTAATTTATATTTAGTGTTCTAACTTTATATTTTAATCTAATGCTCTATACCACCTGTCACGACCAGCAGTCGATCGTGATGCAAATATTTAATCATAAATATATGCAAGGTCATTCCTTCTAAAAACATAAGATAATAATAAACAGAGCAAGTATCTAAAAATTTTAAACAATTTTTTATTTTATTCATTTATTCTTTTACAATACAATTAGGATCTCGGGTAGATCTAAGATCTTAACCCAACAGTAATCCCACGGTGCTAACCTAATACAAGTAAGGTCTGGTAAACTAGACAACTATAACCACAAGGCTTACTTCAAATAATCTTCTCCTAGTCTTCAGGACCACTACTTGCTTCTTTCCTCGTAATCTCTGAATAACCTGGAACCCACATCCATTCTGGAAACATACAAATAAGTACGAGATGAGATATAAACTCAGTGTGGGTTTTACTTCTAGTATGTCTGTAGATGTTAAATAAGGTTACGAAAATTAAAAGAAAGATAGATAACAATAAAGTATAATATGACCGGAGTAATGCAAATAATACTAATATCTCTGATAACAGAACAGAAGAACTACCGTATCAAATCTATTATCTTGGATAGCAAAAGATCATACCAAATTTATGATATCAGATAATCAAGTTAAGCAGAACAGATGTGTGTTTCAAGTTTCACTAGATCATATCAAATCACATATATCTCCCAAATGTATCATTATCTCCCGCCCGTTGATCAAACATGCATCAATCCAGGAGATCTTCCCAACTCAAGTGTATCAGGAGATTTATTCTCGCAAGAGCTACCAAGTGGAAGTAACCAATACTATTATCGCTAACGTAAGAACGAAATCGGGGGCCAATCACATTTCGGTAGTGATAGATATAGTCAAACTTTCAATTCAGGTCAGACATAATTTCAGAACTTTCTGCAGATCAAACAGATTTTCAGATCAATTCGAATATGAGACTTCAAATTCAGACAAGATTTCGGGCAACTCAATAGTATTACAGAACAAATCTCAATACAGAACAAATCTCAATTCCAAATTGAGATGCCAAGTCAGACAAATCAGGAAGCACGTCTCAAGCAGAACTAGACACCATGTTAGGTTCATCTATCACAAATGAAATATTCACTTATCACTATGTTGTTTTATAATTTTGGGGCATCTATTCCTAATATACAGAACATATTCAGACAAACTTCAGAATATGCAAGGTCATTAGATTACGTATTCCGAGTCAAATTGAATTATGCAACATTTAATTCTAATTACCAAATTTAATAAAAAAAATCACGTAATCCCACACCTAATCAAGTAGAGTCGTTTCTTGATTCTTTAACGTCAGATTTCAGATTCCAAGTCTTGATTATCTGGTTTTTCATATTCTTTTATCTGTTCATTTGTTAATTACTATTAATACCGAGCAAATATATATTTATTATTCTACTTGTGATAAGTCCAAATTATATATACAAAGCTTAGAGTTTTTATTTGTGAAATTCAATCAAAATTTGTAGTTTTAGTTCTATTTGCATTTATTTTGTACGAGTTTGAGATACTTCCCAATTTTTGTGCAATTTACGTGCAGGGATAAAGAATGCAATGTCAAAGGTCTTGTTCTAAAATCGTAGATCTTGTCCTTAGCTTCGCTACGCATTTTGAATCATCAAATTCGAAGTCTGGATGAAGAAGTTATGATGAAAATACGAACCGTTGTGCACTAGAAAAATGAGTTGCGGACCGCAAGATTCTGATTGCGGGCCGCAAGGTCGGTGCAATGCAGAGGGAGATAATTAGCAAAACTTTTGATGATTTATGGCTCTTGTAGGCCAGAAGAAGCCTCTTGCGGGCCGCAATATCGCTGAATTGCAGTGAGAGATAGTGGTTAGCCGATTTTTGGAGCAAAATTCACACTAGGAGAGAGTGATTGCGGGCCGCAACCTTTTTCCTTCAGGTCGCAATGTTGGCTCTCAAGGAAAGATTTTCGATACTTAGCCAATTTTAATCAATCTTCAAGATGCATGAAAGGTTGTAGGCCACAAGAAACCTCTTGCAGGCCACAATTTCGCTCCTCTTGTGCATTTTGGGACTTAGACGAATTTCTTGGCACATAATTCGCACCCTTTGGTACATATACGAATTTTGAACTGCAGAAAGGTTTAAAAAAAGGCAAAAATGCCTAGAATGGGGGATGCTTCATTTTTCGACATATTTTAGAGAGAGAAATATAGAAAGAAAGAAGAGAGATCAAAAGATTGATTGGAAGGCCAGAAGAGCAATTGGAGAAGAGATTCGGCCCAGGATTCTCGGTTTATTCTTTCTCTCTTCTTCCTCATGCGCTACATTAATTTATCTTATTTCTCTTTCTTCTTTTTTTGCCATGAGCGAATAGCACTTTTTCTAGAGTTGAAGATGTAAACTCGAAACTCTATTATTTATTTACTCGGATTTAACCTTTTACTTGATGATTAATTGTTGTAATATATTTATGTGAGTTATCTTGCAAATCTAGGAATTTAGAATTTTAATTGAAAGATTGGATTGTGAAACTTGTAGCACATAAATATACTAAGTTTAAGTCAAGTATATCGAGAGATGAAGCAGTTGTTAGATTTATGTTCCAAAAGTTATCTTTTGATGATTAGTTTTATGTTATATTTATGAATTTGATGTTATTCACATTTTTTTTCATGAGTTCTATATTCATATTTAGATATGTTCAAGAAGATGCACTTGGTCTTGAACCGCATAACTCTAAATATAATGAATATATTGTTGGATGTAAATTCGATTGGTGCAATTCAATTAGGGTATCATTACATGAAAAACCGTTCTCTAATATAACACAATTTGCAAGCAATCAATTCGTACAAAAATCCGTTGCGACATGAGTGAAATAATTTAAATAATAGCAGAAGCGTTACTTACCTTCCATCCCTACGGTATCCCTTGTACAAACGTCCTTTCAACGGAGCTCCTATTGCGGTGGAAGTGCGGAAGCATCTCGACGGTCGTATGCGACCCATTTGTTTTGTCCTGGTGCCAATCTTTCTTCGAGGCCGCGAACGGAACCAAGAAGTACATCTATAATGGATAGATAGGTGGCTATGCACAGCACATGTGCCCTATGTCGATAACCGGGAATTTTTCTGTTCAACGGAACTTTCATCCAACGTTGTAAATGAGTGCTGACCCAGGCTATTTATAGAGACGTCAGTGTATCTTGGAAAGATGTCGAATTAATTATCAAATATTTGAAATTATATTCTCTCCAATTCTTTTTCAAATTCTAATATTCACTTCTGTGAATAATCTTACGAATTTGGTATGATAATTATATTATTCAATCAGAAAAGATAACAACAAATCTAGGCAGCCAAAAACTACCTTGGAATAGGTTTCTTGCGGTCGCAATAGATATTATTGCGGCCGCAATTGACTTGGTTTCCAGACTTGGCAGAAAATCTGTCAAGTCTCTTGCGGCCGCAATCAATCTGCTAAAAATCAGCAGATTTGTTGCCAAGTCTCTCCTATCCATTACAACCGCAAATGATCTTCTTGCGAAAATGGGGGTGTTCTGAATAGGATCTTATTTCAAACCTCGACGGTTTGGGTCGCCGACAAATCTCCTCTTTTCTTCAGTCGATAGGTTTCGAAATGGGAGTGTTCTGTCGAGTGGAGTCGCGTGGAGATCGACTGTAGCCAATTCGACTCCTCTGGGTTGGGTAAGGTAAGGATAGTTTAGGAATTAAGGCATGTTTTAATTTTTTAATTGAGGAAAATTAGAGATAATGACATAATAATAAGCCGATTTCGATTTTAATGACATTTTGGCTATTTCTTGTATCGAATTTAATTTTGACAATTTTTTTTTTGGAATAAAAGCAGGGCAAATGCCTGCCTGTTTCATTGAAACAGCAAAGTTCATACATCCGAGGTTCCTAATTGTTTTTGCGAGAAGCAAAAACTAAGAGTTTGACTAAAGTTCTACATAGCTAATTCTATTACAACCATATTTCATCAAAAAGAATACTCAGTATTTTCCTTCGTTATCTTCTTTTACTTCTTCAACATCTTACATGTTCTGAACTCATGGTACCAATCTCTTAAACAAAACAAAGTATCAGAAAACACAAACAGACACAGCAAATCATACAACCAAATTCCAATTTTCAAAAAATATCAAGTCCCTTCAATTCGAAGCAGATCTGAGCCAAACATGGGCTCCATGACCCTGAGAGCTGAATCCATCTGATCCATCACCATCAGGCTTTCTCTGCCTATGGTAGGTTCTCTCAAATCCTGAACATCCTGCGGTAAAATCAGATTGAGTTTTAAGAAAGTAGAATCAGAGTTGTGTTTACACCAATACCTCAGAGTACCGATTATTTGAGATGCAACACCCAAAACATTTTTTGGTTTCTTATCAGTAAAACATATTTTGTTCCTCTCCAACCAAATAGCCCAAATAACGACACCTCTAATTAATTCTACTAACAGTACTTCTTTCAAAGGAATCATGGCATCAATTTTTCATATGTCTTCTAGGGTTAATTTTGACAATTGACCACTTATCTAGTGACATAGAGACAAATTTCACTTTTTAATTGCTATTATTAATAGGCAAGAAATAAACTATTATAGAAGTATCCGTTATGTCAGGACCACAGTGTTATACGGATCAGACTGATTAAATAATTATTTTCGAAAATAACGAAAGGTTAGAATCACATTTCCCGAATCCTTTTCCCCAAATCACCCTCAAAATTTAAAACCCGACAGCGCCATCTATCAATATTTGTCTACTGGGCAAATCAAGACCGTCCGAATTCTCTATTCTTCTAATTCGCAGTTCTCAAATTCAAATTTCAGTCGCAGCCCGACTTCCCATTTCTCTCTCCTCTCTTTCTTTTTCAAATCCAGAGAGAGCTCAGAGAAGCGTTTATCTTCCTGCAATTTTGCTCCATGAACTCGATTTAAATCCGACTTTGAGAGAGAGCGAGAGAGAGATAAATCACAATTCGTGGCCTCGGGATTTTGTTTCTCGTTTCATCTGCCAGGTAACGATTTTCCACTCTAAATCCTTAGGGTTTTCTAACTCGATCAATTTGTAACGATTTTTACGATCTTTCCATGGATTTTAGAGATGAAGTAAGCTGGAACTTAAATTCGCAGCCACTGGAGCTTGATTTCTCGGTTCAAGCTCTCAGAAACAGCTTCTAAAACTGATGTCGCAACTTCCTATTTCTGAACAAATGCATAATATATATGAATCTTTGACTGAATTTCAATGTCCATGAAATGATTTTCCCTAAAATGTTTGTAGTTAAACTTTTTCTTTCATGATGCATGACCTCGTTTTGCTTGAAATGAATACATTTTTAACTTCCAATTTTGTTTATAATTTCACGCTCCATAGCAAATTATATTGCAGTTCTCTCTTTCCCAACTTTTTATTCTAACGGGTCTATTTTTTTTCAATTCTGATTTGTGTATATTCACAATTTGATTGCAGGATGATGCAGGATTTCAGGTTGCGGCGCAACAACTCCTCCAATGGAAACAATGAAAACATGCCTCTAAATCCATCAGAAACGCCAAACTCTATTACAGATCCAGAGCCACTAAGGCCTCCTTTTAATCCGATCCAAGATCCGATCCCCATATCAAGACGTAAACCGGAACCCACAGCAACACCATCAAAGAATGTGCCCTTTCATACACCAGAAAAGACTGCACCATCACTTTCTAGGAACAGGTTTGGGTGGGCTGCAGCTGACAACTCAGAAGAGACAAGTCACAATATACCAACTCATTTGCCCCCTATAAGTCGTTATGGTACCGGAATAGGTGCCGTTACACCTCGTACTTTTAAATTTACATCTGGAAAGGCATCATCTGTACACTCAGAGAGCAATTCAACACATAGTACGCCAACCAAAAGTGTGACTAAGCCGAGTTATGGACTAAGTGCATCCCGCCCTTCTGTTGGTGCCGGCATTAGAGTTGGGTTGATAAAGGGTTTACCAATTTCTTCTTGTCCAATTACTGTTGTGGATACACCAGATGTGCCCCATTTTGAGCTTAAAGAAGATCCATCATTCTGGCTTGACCATAATGTCCAGGTACTCATTTTTCATTAAAGGTGGTGCTATATGCTTATTATTATGGGCTCCCCATAATCAGCCTCCTATGAGGATAAAGTTATGTCATTTGCAAATAAAATCTAACTTTTAGAAGTTCAATTCAAAGTTGAAATTAATGACCAAGTGATGATATTGCCCTGGTTTGCCATGGTAACTAAACCAAATAACATGGAAGTATTGTAAATGGGGAAACAAACAATTAGAACTTATGGAAAAAGTGACCACTTGAGGTTAGATCAATTGCCATTTCATAACCGGAAATGTCTTTATTTATTTCATTAACCTAAGAGTCAGCTCCTATGAGGGAATATCATAAGAAATTTTGTTATTGTTTGCAAAGATGAAGTGCTTGCCTGCTGGGTTTCGTTTGAGTGCCCTCAATTGTTAGGCATAACTTTCAAAAGCATACATGTTTGACGTCTGTGTGATTTAAGCAATTTTCAAACTTTTGGGGTCTTATACAGGTCGTGATCCGAGTTCGACCTCTAAACAACAACGAGAAAACTCTTTGTGGGTTTAACCGATGCTTGAAGCAAGAGAGCAGTCAAACAATTACATGGATTGGTCAACCTGAAACCCGCTTCATGTTTGACTATGTAGCATGTGAAACGATAAACCAGGTTTGACGACTAAATATGAAAATAACATGTTGTAAATTTGTTGCCCAGTTGCATAACAGTATAACTGAAATGCAGGAAATGCTGTTCCGAGTGACTGGTTTACCCATGGTAGAAAATTGTATGTCGGGGTATAATAGTTGCATGTTTGCCTATGGTCAGGTACGTCTGAACATTAATTTTGATTTATTTTGACTAGATGTGAAAAAATGTGAATTGGACTTGTGTAAATTACTCTGTTTAAAGTAACCTTCCAGGAAAAAGACTGAAAACTGGATATGGGTACTGTTTTACCTGCATTATACATAAGCACTATGATAAAGGATGAACATACCTTTTTTCTTAAGTTTTTTATATCATTGCAAAGACCTGCTTCACATACTTCTGATTTTTCTGCATTACCTTATTTTATATATTTGGCAATATAGACTGGAAGTGGGAAAACACATACAATGCTTGGTGAGATAAGTAACCTGGAAGTTCGGCCAAGTCCAGATAGGGGTATGACCCCTCGGATTTTTGAGTTTCTGTTCGCAAGAATTCGAGCAGTAAGTATAATACCCTTATCCAAGAATTTTAGAACATTCTTTTGTTAACAACTTAATTTTAAAACGTATATTACTCTTATGCTTTGTTTTAGCAAATGAAAAACTAATGTAATTTGAGGCTACTTTTGCGTAGGACCTCAGTTATGAAAGCTTGAATATACCTAGGAAACTTCCTTTAAAGAAAATAAAATAATATAATGAGAATGAAGCAAATGGGTACGAATATGAATCATTAGTTTTTTTTTTTCACTTTTGGATAACAGGAAGAAGAAAGCAGGAGAGATGAGAAACTGAGGTACAACTGCAAGTGTTCGTTTTTAGAGATCTACAATGAACAAATCACTGACCTTCTGGATCCTTCCTCCACCAATCTACTTGTTAGTGTCTTGCTTTTATTCTGTTAATTCTTCGAACTAATAATATTTGTCATGTGTTGAAAGTCTGTCTCCCTGATATCCTTTTTTAATGAATAGTTGAGGGAGGATGTTCAGAAGGGTGTATATGTTGAGAATCTTGCTGAATTCAAAGTCGAGAGCGTGCATGATATTCTTACACTAATTATCCAGGTACTTATTATGAATTCGCTGATTTAAGGAGTCAACATTAGACTTTAATGCTGTATCCATAATTTTGAGTTAATCCAGAAATTAATGTCAGTTAGGTTCTTTTAGTTGCCATGTTTTTCACCCTAGTATGCAGATTAAACAATAGTAAAGTCACCTGAATTGAGTCTCAAATTATGAAACAGCTATTTAGTAAGCTGGTTACAGCCTGCAATTCGCCCAAAATCTGACTGGCTACAACAGAACTGAAACCCATGAAATTAGTTCATCGAAGAAGTGTTTTATCGTGAAAAAAAGGTATAAAGATGTTAATTTTCCCCATGCATTGTTTTTTTGTCCTACCTTCAGGGATCGGCAAATAGGAGAGTGGCAGCAACAAACATGAACCGGGAGAGTAGCCGTTCTCACAGTGTATTTACATGTGTTATTGAGAGCTGTTGGGAGAAGGACAGCACCACCAATTTTCGGTTTGCCAGACTTAATCTAGTAGATCTTGCTGGCTCAGAGAGGTACCAAAAATTATGAGTAAAGTGAACTTTTATTTGATCTAAGTGGTATCAGCTGATCAAGCATCTATTAGGATAGTCATAGAGGGTATAGATTTTGAATTTCAATTATTTTATTATGGGCTGTGATTTATGTGTTCCTGTTAAGGAATGCAAAATAAGTGCTAGCAATCGAACCACTCTATTTCATAAAAAAATGATATAGCTGAAAGAACAGGAACTTATCCTCTTGGTCCTATTGTTGTACATTACTTATTACTGGTTTGTATTTTTCTTAGAAACTTCTTATAAAATATGTTTGAATATTTCCATCAGGCAAAAGACCTCTGGTGCTGAAGGAGAGAGGCTCAAGGAAGCAGCTAGTATAAACAGATCTCTGTCTACACTTGGGTATGCCACAATTTTTTTCTTCATAATAAGGGTTAGGATCCACTGAGAATGCATTAATCTGACAATCTTGGCAGCCATTTTTAGGTCAAGCCAAACAATTGCAAAACTAATATATGTTGTTGGGCCTAAAGTTGCCTTCATGAGCTTGCAAGCTGAGTACATATTGATAATCCATCAAAGATAACAATTCTTTTATTAAAAAAGCAGCTGCATATTTCAAGTTATACTGTGAACAATGAAATATGGTAAATAACTTCACTTGTTTGCTTCATATGCGTACCATGTAGTTCACATCTATATTGTTAAGTTTGAAATTGATATCTATTTATATTTTCATTGCCATAATAGTTAGATAAAGTTTATCTTCAATAGATCCCTGCCCTTAATGCACTTCAATATTTTATACTAGTTGAATTTCAAAACTTGTGATGTGACTACGAGTACACTTTTGTAATCCATCAAAGATTAAAAAAAATTTATTTAAAAAAAAACAGCTGCAGATTTCAAGTTATACTATGAACAATGCAATATGGTAAATTACTTAACTTGTTTTCTTCATATGCGTACCATGTAGTTCACATCTATAATGTTATGTTTTATATTGATATCTATTTATATTTTCATTGTCATAATAGTTAGATAAAGTTCATCATCAATAGATCCCTGCCCTTAATGTACTTCAATTTTTTATACTAGTTGAATTTCAAAACTTGTGATGCTGATTATGCGAGTACAGGCATGTTATAATGGTGCTATCTGATTTGGCCAATGGGAAACTAAAGCATGTCCCGTATAGAGACTCCAGGCTTACATTTCTACTTCAAGTAAATACACATTCTAATGACTGTTTTTTGTTTCATTCACCTGCACCTTCTGTTTTGTAGTGTAATGCATTATTTTTTTTCATAGGATTCACTTGGTGGAAACTCAAAGACAATGATTATAGCTAACATCAGTCCTTCAATGTGGTACGAAAAATATCAACAAGGTTCCAGAAACTTTCTTATTAGACTATATTGGGAATTGTTAAAAACTGAATTGCTTACTACTTATTTTATAGTTCGGCAAGTGAGACATTGAGCACCCTCAAGTTTGCTCAGCGTGCAAGACTAATACAAAACAATGTAATAATGTTTCCATAAGATAAAAAGATTCCTTATTTTTGTATATGTGCATATCCAATTCATAGAGCCTAATTCACTTTTTCTACTTTAAAAAAAAACTGAAGGCTATAGTAAATGAGGATACTTCAGGAGATGTGCTGGCTTTACAACGTCAGATTCGTGTACTGAAGGTCAGTCCATTTTTACTAATTCAAATCTTATTATTTTGAGTTTTAACTTATATATTGGTACAGAAACATCTAGTGAGGTTGTATCAAGTCACTTCAGACCAAGAAAAAATATGATAATGGACCAGCCAAAACTGTTATTGTCAAAATTGTTATGGTCCCTAGTATAGTTGCTGAAATTTTACAAATGTGACAGGAGGAAGTTGCTGAGCTGAAGGCTCAGAACGCTCAAAGGTTCACACATTTGCATATGGATGATTCAGGTGAATCAGATGAGAAGACCTCTGATACCTCTTCTGTTGAGAAACTGGGAAATTTGGTGGGCCCTGATAAAAGATTGAGCAATAGCTCTTTGAAGAGCATAAGACTGTCAAGTAAGCAGGTATGAATGCATGTTAAGGAAATGATTTGCACTGACTGAAGAAAATAGGTAGTAGGAAATGATTTCCACAGAATAATTAGAAATCACATGGGCACTATTTTGATAACCATGTATGTTTTTTTATTGTTTAAATGAACATTGCATCTTTTGATTTATTGACTGGACGTGCATTTTCATTTGAGTATTTTCTAATTGTGGTCCATGGTAACCATCCATATCTTTTCGTCATCCTAGTTCTTTGTTCAAACCCTCATTGATAAAGGATATGAAAAAGGTTTCTAATCTTTCAGTTCACAATCCTGTTGGTGGTTTGCAAAATTAAACAACCACTGTACTCCTTGCATATTGTACCGAACTTTTAGTAACCTAACAACATGAAGTCAAGCCAAGTATATAATAATATTTCACCTTCTTTTGTCAGCTTTAATCAAATCTCCCAATTTTTCACCAGCAATGTTGGTTTTTCCTTCAAAGCTGGGAATATGCTTCCTTGTTGATAGTTATAGTTGGATTGCCCGCCTGATCTACAATGGATTATATATAGATGTATATATTTGTTCCAGGGGAGGAAAGTAGGCAGCTGCCTACCTTAAAGTTTTTATTTACCAAGCAAAAGATTTTTAAGTACATGTTTAGAAAAGAATGCATGATAATTCAGCTTAATTTTTGTGTTCTCTTGAATTTAAATGTACAACCATGACTTCTTTAAGTATAAAGTATTATCTTGTGTTTCAGTGGGAATCCCTAGAGGCAACGTTAGCTGGTGCATTAAGAAGGGAAAAAGCTGCTGAGACGACCATCAGGCAACTAGAAGCTGAAATTGAACAGCTCAATCAACTGGTATTTTCTCTAAAAAATGTGATGGAGCGGACCTTGAAGATATAAATGAAAATAATCATATAAATGTTGGCAGGTCCGCCAAAGAGAAGATGATACAAGGTGCACAAAAATGATGCTCAAGTTTCGGGAAGATAAGATTAATCGGATGGAAGCTGTTGTAAAAGGTGAAATCCGACCTGATTTATACTTTGTTGAAGATAACAAGGCATTGACAGAGGAGATTGAGTTGCTTCGCACCAAAGTTGATCGCAACCCAGAAGTAACCCGTTTTGCATTGGAGAATATCAGGCTCTTGGACCAGATTAGGAGGTACTACATTTTTTCTGAACTAGAATTATGGATTTTTTCATCAGGGCACAGTATATGATAGACTGGTACTCGTTGAGCTTATAAAATAATTGTTCTTTATTTCCACTTTGAAACGCAAGATAGAAGTTTGTCAAGTTTCTGCCTCAAATAACTGCTTACTACAAGTTCTTGAACTAACTAAAAAAAATGTTTCTATCATAAAGAACAAGCAACAGAAAATTGCCTTCAAAATATTTTTGGATCCAGGTATCAGGACTTCTACGAAGAAGGAGAGAGGGACCTTCTGACAAATGAGATATCTCAGCTGAGAAATCAGGTAGCACCATTATAACATTCCTGTACTCGAATTTAATATTTCTATGCCAAAATATATTCTTGCATTTTTGTCCAATTTTTCCTTTTCTCGATTTAAGTTTTCTAAGTTTGTTTTGTCCCTGCTTTTGATTTTCTTTTGTTTGCCAGCTCATGCATTTGCTTGATGGGAAACCTGAGCTGGAACACCAACTTAAGTTTGCAACAGGAACTCAGGTTTGTGTTTTTTTTTCTCCAAAAACATAAAAAGCATGCACTAAATACAACAACAACAACAAAGCCTTTATTCCCAAATAAATTGGGATAGGCTAGAAATGAAACCCAATCTGAAAGAAAATCAATATAAATAATAATAATATGATAATAGTAAAATAATAGTAAAATAGAAGTATAGAAATGATAATAATAATGCTAGTAATAATAATAATAATACACTAAATAATAAAAAAATAACCCAAGAGAAAACCGGAAAGATAGGAGATATCCAACAACCAATGAATACAGTTATACTAATTTTTGGCTGGCAACTGTTTTAGGAATTGGAAGATCCGCAAACTGCTCATTTAAATGCCAATACAGGATCATTTTCAACTGAGGTATCATCTTTTTTTTTCATCCTTCCAAGTGGGATAAGAAAGCCAAAAACTGTTTAATCTACATTATAGCATAAATAAAATACAACACATCACCTAACAATTTCTGCTGGTTCTACCTGACATCCTACATATGTACCCATATATTCAATAAAAAATACTTGTTTCCATTGCAGTTGAAAAATACATCTGAGAAGCTAGAGAGATGCAGGAGTGATCTACAAGCTTGCCTTGATGTAAACGAAAACCTCAGAAGGTCATTGCAGTCTTTCAGTGTGTTAATTTTGTAGATTAAGATACTTCCTCATAGTTTATTAATTTATTTATGGTATCTTGGACTCCTTAATGGCCTAGATAAATGCATTGTCAACTTTCAATTGATGCCTTCTAAGATCCAAGTTTTTGTTTTACATACTGAGGACTAGAAAATACCAAATTGGTAGGAACTAGTAAAGGATGTTAAGTTTGATAAATTTGGGATAATTTTCTTCGTTGTACTTCAAATTTTTTTATCTTGACAAAGTGCTATATCTCTGAAACCAGGGAAATTGCTGATCTCAAAGCTAAGCTGGGTTCCACCAAGTATGGAAATGGCAATGAATCAAATGAGGTAAGAATGGAACCTGGTATAGTCATTTCAATGCTGCATATGTTTTTAGCAATCCAACAAAAATTGTTTATTTTTTATTTTTAAATGCTATTGCGTATTAATTCTTATTGTCTCTCTGACAATTTCAATATTGCTTGGACTGGTGACAATTTTATCGTACTTTTTTAACTTCGACATAACATGTCGTTTTGTTTTACAATTTTTTTATGTTTAGGCTTAATAGTATTCCTTAAAGCTGCTGTAGGGTTGGCACTTGGCAGTGTTACAAGCTGTTCAGTTTTGTTGCAAATACAAATTACAACAAATTGCAAATTACAACTATAACCTTTTTGTTTATACAGGGCACCCTTACTAGACCAGAGAACTCGGAAGACCAGGTGCTTAATTTACAGCTTGAGCTGGATATACATAGAGCAATACTAGAAGAAGAGAAGTCAGCTCACTTACAAACTGGCGAGAAAACCATGGAACTTGAAAGTGAACTAAGCAATGCTAAGTCAGTCATAGAATCGCTTGAATCACAGATTATTCTTCTTATGAAGGACCTTGACGAAGTAAGGGAGAGAAATCTCTCAAAGAAACCTGAACCTAGGCAGCTTTCCCTGAAGCATTTGGAGAAAGAAGATTCTCCTTTGAACATAAAGCTGAAAAGGATGCAAGCATCTATAGAGATGGCACGGAGTATAAAGCATGCTCCAGAGAGTCCTCTAGAGAGAGAAAGAGATGAGGTGAGAAAGCAAGCTGAGGTTGCAACAGCTGAAGTGATTGTTTGTTTACAAGAAGAATTAGCAGCTAGTCAAGAAAGAGTCGAGGAGCTACAAGTTGAGAAAGTTGAGTTGCGTGCACAACTAGATGCATTACAGAGAGAAAACAAGGAAATCCAAAGAGAATGGGAAGTTCTTGCATATGAAATTGCTAGTGTTTTGTCAGATGGAAGTGCAGCACTAGAAGCTGCCTCCAATGATTTTCAAACAATTTCAGGGGGCTTCTGGCAAAAAGATTGGGTTGGTTCCCAACTTGGGAATTTGGCTAGGGGTATTTGTGAAAGGAATGAGGTGATTGAGGAGCTTAATAATTGCTTGGAGGATGCACAAAGGGTGAGCAGTGACTTGGACTTGAAATTAAGGTCTCTCAGAGGGGCCACACTGGCTATTACTGAGGCACACCAACAAGAGAATAGAAACAAAGAAAGAGAGATTTGCATGCTTGAGGAAGAGATATGTCGGGTTTATTTGGGGGAAGAGGTTCTTCTAGGATGTCTTGCCTCAATGCAATCGGAAATGCAGGAGGTGAAGTTGCTGAATGAGGAGTTGTGGGGGAAGGAGAATGAAGTTGATATTGTAATATCGGACATTGTCGGTTATGTTTCCAGAGCAAAGACCGTCTTAGAAGATATAAAGGGGATACTTGGTGAGAATCACGAGTCAGAACCATTGTTTACCTCAGACAAAATGGTAAAGTCTTTTATTACTTATTTATGTTGTAGCAATTTGTATTACGGCGTGGTACTTGGGGATTGAAGTACATTTTGCACTGTATACATTTGACCGAGTATATTGTGTTGTCAGCACATGCTGCGCTGACATATCACGGGGCACTGGTATGTGAAGTGCAATGCTTAGGCATTCCAAGTTTTCCCTAGGGGGATTGTCCAGAACTTCTAAGGTAACAACACACTCCATGTTGGTGCGTTGACGACCATGCTGTACCATTTTTGTGCTAGTCATGTTTAGGCATGACATACTCCTAAACACCTTTTGCCAAGCACGAGCCATTCCATGCCGTATCTGCATGCTGTCCATGACGTTGGTACCTGTTGCTTTTTTTTTTTTTCAGTTCCCGGTGGTAGTAGTATGTAAAAACTTTATAGAATATAATACTTGATGAATTACTGTATTATTAGGTTGATGGAGTTATGGTAAACTGTACGGAAACCTTGCAAAGTGCGTCTTCAATTAATCATCTTAGGGGAGAAATGAAGGGCCTAATTGGCAGTATGCTTGAAGTGCGGTCTCTAGTCTTCAGTCAAATGGAGGCAAAGAGGAAAGCACTGCTGGACCAGATGCAGAGCCTTGCTACCATGCAAGATGTCAGAACTGAAGTGCTTCATCTTGAAACTGATTTCAGAGACAAGGAGAGAGAATTTCAAGTAATTATGTTAGAATTGGAGAGTAGGATGCTCAAATTAGAGAAGGATGTTGCTGTTGCTAATTCTTCTTGGCACGATTTGAGCAAGGTAGTTTCAGTTACCATTTAAAAGCCAAAATAGTACTAACAGTAACAATAGTAAAGGGATAAATTTCTGTACAAAGAAGGTGAAGCAAACATAATCAGGTTTTAAATCTTGTTTTTATATTTTTTGTGCAACTTTCATAACACTAACAAGAAGTTATTTTGATATGCATTAGAAGTTTAAAACATATCCGAAGTAAAAGTAAGTGCCGAGTAGAAGCAGACTAGAGAATATAATAATGTAGTTTGTTTCAATCCATAGTTTTTGGTTTTCTTAATACAACTTTCCAACATAATCAAGCATCACAAGTTGTAACCAAGTATCAGGATGAACATCTTCCCTCCAGGTATCTGTCCAGTTCAAACTTAGAATTGTATGTATACTATTTCAACAGAAGTTATAGCTCTAGTCATAGCTCCATCTTAGTTTAATCCATTAAGTACACAAAGTATTTGACATTATTTTTCTGGTTCAGACCCTTGAACTTGAGCTAAGGGAAGCAAGGGCTCAGGCAACCCAAAAGACCTTAGAGGCATCAGACCTTCTTGCGAAAATTGAGGAGACTCAAGAAACCATACAGGAGGCCGATTCTACTGTAAATGCCCTTATGGATGCAAATGATGGTTTGAAACTTCAAATTGAGCATTACCAACAAGGTGAAAGGATGTTATCAATTCAGGTACAGAATCTGACATCTTCTCTTGATGTGAAGGACAGAGAATTTAAGCTAGTATCTGATTTAGTGACCGAATTGGAAAAGATGTTTAAGCATGTTCAAGGCTCAGCCTTGCAGACATTGGACTCAGTGTTATCCGACATGAACAATGTCAAGTTGGGTTTTAACTGTGATGTGAACAAGGCACGGGAATTGTTAGAAGGCACTTGGTTGGAGATAATTAAGAAAGATTGTGCCCTGTCTGTGTTGAATTTATGCCAAATGGGGATCTTGTTGGAGAGAGTCACTGGCCTCACAACTGAAAATAGCTTCCTTCAAGAAGGAATTAGTGCATCTAATTCTGTAATTTCTAGCCTCAAAGAGAATAATATGAAGGCCAAAACTGAACTGGAGTTATGTAGTATGATAAAAGGAAAGCTTTTGTCTGACATAACAAAAAGCTTTAATTGCATATCTAAAAAGGAAGAAGAGACCGAGGAAATGAAATTGCGGGTCCATTTCTTTGAGATGAAAATACAGGAACTCCAGTTGCAAGAGTACAAAATGCTTGAGAGGTCAACTGCTATGTATGAAGAGCTCAGAAGCTTAGTAAAAGAGATTGAAGGTAATAAACAACATGTTCTGGAATCTGCTTTGGTGGAAAAGGAACTAATTTTACAGAAAATTGGTAAGTTGGAAAGTGAGAGGGAAGTACTTTTTGGGGTTATTGAGGAAGTTGGGATGAAAGCAGCTTTAAGATCTGTAGATTGGCAGTTAAGTTTACTTGAAAATGAAATGCTGAAGGATGAATTAAGGGAACTGAAGGAGGAAAAGGAGGTGGTTTTGCAGCACACAAATGAGTTGGAAAAGGAAAGTGATATTCTTTTTAGGGTTTCTGATGAAATGATGGTGCAAGCAACTCTCAAGATGGTTGATTTGCAGTTGAGTTTTATTAAAAATACAATACTGGAAGATGATTTACGAGAATCAAGGGGAAACCATGAACGTCTCTTGCATGAGAATAGCAACTTAGAAAATGCTGTTCACTCATCAGATTTGGTTATCAAAACCCTACAACAGGATCTCAACCTAAAAATTAGAGTAATTGATGTGCTGAAAGGTGCATTGCTTGCAATTCAACCAAGAAAAGAAATTGCAACAGTTGGTGAGCATTTGCATAGAATCTTTCATTCAATAGATCATAATATAGATTTAGTATCTTCTAAAGTAAACAAAGATATGGTTGAACAAGTGAATATGGTTTCTGAGTTTGCTCGTGAGTTAGAGACCATGGAGAAAATGTTAGAGACATTAAAGACTCAGAACAGCCATCTCCTGTCTGAACTAAACAGGAGAGAACAGCTCTCAGAGGGGCTCTTGTTTGATCTCAGATTGCTTCAGGAATCTGCCTCAACTGCGAAGGATGAAAGAGAAGAAGAGTTTGAAGAGTTGAGTATTGCACTTGAAACCCTAAAAACTGAGCTGGAAGACCGAAATGGAGAGATTGAGGACCTCTTGTCAGAAATTGAAGAGAAAGATCATGCAGTCGAATCCCTACAGCGTGAAATTTCTAAGTTAATATCCAGATTGAATAGCATGAATGATGGGACAAAAGAACTGGAGGGTAAATTATGTGAAAGAAACTGGATTATTGTGAAATTGGAGGAAGAGTTGCTCACAACAAGTGATCTGATTCATGATAAAAGTTGTTGCGTTGAAGAGTTGAAAAGTAGATTAACTCAGCTTACCGGGGAGTTGGAAATGGCAAATGCACTTGCGGAGGAAAATGAAGCTGTTGCAACAGAAGCTCGTCAGGTTGTTATGAACTTCTTTCGTGTATTATGTCCCCAAGAAACATTGTTTCCATTTTTTGTTAGTTAATATATATATATTTTTTGTGATCATTATCTAGATAGCAGAAGAAAGGAAAGCATATGCAGATGAGAAAGAGGAAGAGGTGAAACTACTTGAGAACTCCATTCAGGAATTGGAGGCCACTATATGTGCACTTGAGAACAAGGTACATTTGATACAAATATATGCATACTTTAGGATCAGGAGCAATATTTGATGATTTTGCAATTTTTTGAAGAAGTTAAAATTGATTTTGGTTGTGAAGGTTGACATGGTGAAAGAAGAGGCAGATAAACAGAACATGCAGAGGGAATTACTGGAAGCAGAGTTGCACCGAGTTAGAAAACAACTTGAGAATACATGTGGAGGTGACATGAAGAATCAAATAGCACAGTTGGAAAAAAATATTGAAATGCTTGAGAAAGAATTGTCCAACAAAGAGACTGAGGTGCAACACCTTTGTATCCCTTTAATTATATTATTTTATACTTTTGACAATAAAGAAAACACTGAGAATTCTATTTTATGAGAATAGTTTTACTCTGGGTGGGATCTGCACTACACTATTTTATGAGAATAGTTTTACTCTGGGTGGGATCTGCACTACACTATTTAAATGCTCTATTGAAACAGAGTGGAAAACCTGCACCAGATCATGATTCGTGTATAAATATGCAAAAGTATTTGAAATCGTCATGCAAGCAAAACTTTTACTTGAACAGATAGACCAATGCAAGGGACACATAGCAGAGCTGAACATGCATGCTGAGGCACAGGCAAGGGAATACAAACAGAAGGTGCATTTTTTTTAATGCAACTTCTAAACTTTTGTTTGCTTTTTATTTCTGGTCATATAGTTTATTTTTTTTATACTTGTGCTTGGTCTGGTACTGGTAGCTATCTCGAGTAATATCATGCTGCTTATTAGTTTGACAACCATCCAATTTGGCTATTTTTTATGCTTGTGGTTGGTCTGGTGCTGTAGGTTTCTCGTGTCATTTTGGTTTGTTTGATTGTCATCCAATTCTATGTTTTTGGTTTTGTTGAGTTTTGTAATAGGGGTAAAATAGGTTAGAAAAGATTCTGATATAATGTTAAAAATTAATATTTAATTGTGCAGTTCAGAGACCTAGAGGCAATGGCTCAGCAAGTGAAGTTGACTGAGTCAACAGTACCAGCTGGTCCTGTCAGCTCCGGGAATCAGACAAAACTTAAGGGGACAGGATCTCCTTTCAAAGGCCGGGGATCAGGATCGCCCTTTAAGTGTATTGGCTTGGGTATGATACAACAGATTAATTCGGAAAAAGCTGAAGACATTACTGCACTAAAGCGACAGATTGAAGAGCTTGAAAACCTAGCATCTAGCCGCCAAAAAGAGGTAATAGCCTGCTCTGCAACTGTCTTGTGCCTTTATGATTTGTACAAAATTGTGAGTTTGATATGCTTACCAATATAGCTTCAGTAGTGTGCCTGTTGTTGTGGATGATTGTGGTCTCTGTAAGAAACTGGTTAGTTCAGAAAAAACTGAGAAAAATGAAAAGCTTGATACATTTTTCCATGGATACAGAATCCACCAAACAAATGTAAAATAAAAAAAATTCTCATGTACTAGTTGTTTTTTGGTATTAAAGCTTCTAGTTGTTACTATCAGTTTTCTGACAACGACTTCAAAAACTATTTTATAAATGTAAATGTAATATATGTCTGTTTCAGATATTTATGTTGAACACGCGGCTTGCAGCTGCTGAGAGCATGACACATGACGTGATTCGTGATTTATTGGGGGTCAAGATGGACATGGCTTCATATGCCGTATGGTTCCTTTCATATTTACTTATTTTTTTACATATTTAATTGTCATCTTGCTGGGACTGTTCAACAATTTAAGAAACTTCTTTTATATTTTATTCATTAATTAGTCAATGCTGGATGACTGCCAGAAGATATCACCAAAAGAGATGCAGTTTGGTCAGGAACCCAATGAAAAGGTCATCGCTCTTGCTTTGCATGGATATTTTCTTTTTTCTTTTTTTTCTTTGTTATTCCCTCTCTTTTTTATTTTTGTGCCTCTAAAAAGCTTAGCTTTTTACCAGGAACAAGAAATAAAGAAGCTCAAGAAACGTCTCAATGAGTTCATTGAAGAGAGACAGGGGTATGACTTTTGTATAGTCTTCCAAATTATCTTTAGCTTTTCTTAATATCCCTCTGAATTCCAAGCCTTTTTAGTGCCTCAGGAATTGCGTTCTCAATACTTTAATTTTTTGCAGATGGATTGACGAGATAAACCAGAGGCAAGCAGAAATTTTGGCAGCTCGAGTTGCTGCAGAAAAACTTCAGCAGCGAGAACAACTCCTTTTGACTGAAAATGAGATGCTCAAGGTCACTTGTCATATTGCATATCTTTATTCAACTATGTTAATGAGTTAAGAGTTCAATTTTTCTTGACAATTTACGGCCTGCTCTGGTGGTATGTGATTTTCTTTTGTGTGCCAGCTATTATGTGTGACAAACAAAGTTCTTTTATTTTGGTTATACATGACATAGAAGTCTGTTTGACTGGTTACAGTCTCTGTTTAGTTGTGCTCATACGTATTAGACTGGTAATTTTCACTTTATTTCTTCTTTCATACTGCCCCTTATCGTAGGTAGAAACTTGTTTGTCCCATACTTGTACTAGGATCCTTCACTATCCCTGATTGCAAAGCTTTGACAAGTCTGCCTAGCTTTTTAGTGTGCATTCAATAGTTTTTGGCCCAACTCATATATTCAACCAACTCAACATTGCTGGAACCTTTTTTTCCTAGTACTGGACGAATGAGTGAAAGCTGAATGTTCGAGTCCAGATGTTCATGTGTTCTTTTGTTGTCCTGTAAGTGTAAATTTTATTTAGCCTCCTTAATCTCATGAGTTTAATAAAAGCTACGATATGCATGTCTTCATATACTAGAAAGTCTGGTCATACCTTGGATAATCCGACTAACCATGTTATTTTACACACGCGATAGACAATTTTTGTCTCATCGGTCTGTTAGTATTGGTGAATGTAAGGCACATGGCATCCGGCAAGGTAGTTACTTCGTTTGGTTTTGTTCTTACTTCTATTACTTTGTTCCATTTGCAGTGCGAAAATGAAAACTATAAGAATAAAGTAGTGCAGCTTGAAGATGAAATGCACAGGTTTCCAGTCCAGCATAATCTTCATTTGCGGATTCATCATCATGCCAAAACAAAGGTAACTTTTCATTTATTAGCTTGCTAAGTCATTATTAAACTTCTTCTACCAAGACTGAGGAAATTACACCATGACTATTATTCTTTCCTACAAACAGGAAGAAAACAATATTCTACGGAAGCAAAATGAAGAACTGCATGCAAAATTGGAAAGAACAGAGAGCATTCTTGGTCGTGTTAAAGAAGAGCTCACTCGATACAGAGCTTCCAATGGGAGTGTTCCTTATTTTGACGTAGAAGCAGAAGAACGGCTTAGACAGACTTTACAGGTTACCAATAATAATAAAAATTTGAAGAATATTTCGACAATTGTCCGCACTTTTACTGTGTAAAATCTTTGCAAGTTCTTGGTGTCTGTTAAGTAAACTGTGTAACGTTTTTTTGTCGTTTCTGTTAGTATCAATAGAATTAGTTTGTCTATACCTTTTGGTATGGGTTGACTGTTCCATTGGTGTTTAAAAGGCATCCAATCATACAAGTACACCTTTCTTTTAGTTTCAACAATTGGGCCATTTATTGTTCTGCATCCAAAATCATGACTAATCGAATATTTTAGTTTGTAGCTAACTTTTTTCATTTGCATATTTCATTCAGGAAAGTGAAGAGAATAGGCTCCGACTGGCTCAAAAGCTACTGGATATGTGCACAGGTGTCTTAAAAGTATGGTACCGTCATTTATATTATGCTATCTTGAATTATTTTTCCAAATAAACTACTCGATAAGGGCACAAGTGCCTCAAAAGTATAGTTCTTGGTTTGTCCAAATTTCATTTGATTGGAATTCTATCCACCTTTTGGGGCTTTGTTACTGTTCAATCGACTAGGCATAGTACTCGTATGTACCAGCTTGATTTTATTGGTAATCCTGGAATTAGGAATGAAATTCTCCCTCGCATTATTTTGACAAGCCTAGTCATATGGAATTGTGTTACAGGTTGCAGGTTTTACACATAAAGAAGGTAATTCAAGTCCAGATACAGCAAAAGTTGCGTTGGATTGGATAAGAGATCGAATCGCTTCGCTAGAGACTGAAGTTGAAGATCTTAAGCTTAAGGTGATTTCTTTTCTTCTGCTTCTTGTGTATGTAAAGTTTGCTCTGAAAAAAGTGATTAATCTGAAGACATACACGATTCAAAACTTCTAATTGGCAACATATAGTTGACTCAAATAGGACAGTTGACACGACCTTTACATGTTTATTTTTGTTTTTTCTTATGTTATTTGATGTGTAGTTGCTCATAAAGGATTCAAGTTTCTGATGTGATGCTTCATATTTCTGTTCAACAGCTTAAATTACAGAGTGAAAGGGAGAGATTGGATGAGTTAAGGTGCGAATCATCGCCGCTGGGACCAAAGCGAAAGGAATTGTACAATTACCCTAGCACAACTGGTGGTTCTGCAAGTACATCTTTATCACAATGAGCGCCAAGAATTTTTTTTTAGGGTAGAAGATGCTGAGCGATAATTCAGGAATCCCTTTGCACCTAGTTCATGTTCTTCAAATTGGTTTCTTGTACATAACACTTGTTGGCGAGCCAACAACAGAGGGGATGATGTAAATGATCCCCACCAAGGCCAGCTGAACTCATAGTTCAATTCAAAATATTTGATTCATCAAATATATTTAAAGAAATTCAAATTGGTCATTTGGTGTTCATCAAGTTATTACTTTTACTGTGAGTTGGGACTGATGTATATAACATCTTCATTGAGCAAGTTAGATACGGAATATTGTAAAAAAATATGATCGTGTGGCGCAGTCAACGGTCAAGAATGTCTGAAATTGGCAGTTCCAGATTGGACCTGTTTGTGGGTCCCACTGAAGCGATCACTTTATTCCCCTGTTTTCATGTTTCCGTCAGCACGGCACGGAAGGCAGAGCGCCAGAGCCCAAAATAGACGCTTTGTTCCGTTCCCTGCACTACGCGACTACAAATAAAATCACATCTCTGCCACGTGTCATACCAGCATCCCATCAACATGACAGCATCCCATAGTTGCGTAGTGCAGGGAACGGAACAAAGCGTCTATTTGCGTAGTGCAACTATGGATGAAACCAGCAACTATGGTGTATCCAATTTTGTCCAGTGGTATTATAATTCCATCCTACATTCATTTGCAATCACCACATAAATATCACATCGTACCTCATTTAAGAAACAAAAAAGCCAATTATCGATCTGTATTTTATATTTCTCACTAATGAAATAAATGAAACAACATTCTCTTGATAAATGAGTGTGCATCTCAAGTTTTCTAAACAAATTGTTAACTAATCTCTTGATAAATGGGAAACAAGACGACCAAAACAAATACAATTCAGATACCATAAGTTTCATAATGTCAAAACAACATTAAACATAAAAATTTTCATCAGTATTTTATTCAAATTGTCTAATTAACATTAGCATGAGCAACTGAAGCTTTTCCTCAAAAAAAAAAAAGCATGAGCAACTGAAGTTTAACTCCACATAGATCAGTCTCACTAAATCCTGTGTGAAAAATAAAATCAAATATGCATTAAAACTAACAAGAGAAGATAGCTGATAGCTAGTACTAATACACACAGTAATGTTGGATTAATGCCAAACATGTTTGCAGAAGAGAGAAACAATACAAGAATATCAAAATATAAAATTAAAGTCACAAATGGGTCATAGCTCTATCTTTTGATAACCATGCACTTTACTATCCGAGAATGCCCAAAATGCTATTCTCACTTGAGTAAAGAGCATATGTTGACGACGATGACAATGCAAAAATTAAAGAGCATAATCACATAAAAGATCAGAGAAAAAACATGTACTCACTTGAGTAAAGAAGATGCTAATTGATCAAACTTCCATTAACTTTTGACATTTCCAGACTCAATGTTGAAATTCTGATTGACACAACAACACAGAGGTTAACACTACTAACTGGTAAATACAGAAGAAACATCAAAACATCACAAAAGTAAAACAATACCCACAAAAAATGGATATGTGCGAAGAGAGAACCTTTACCTTTTGTTCAAGATGGTATGTGCAAAGAGAGAAACTTTGAGTGAGATATGACGGCATAACAGAGTGAGGAGAGAGTTGCGATGGCACAGATGTTGAGCAATTGAGCCGTTGAGGAGAGAGGCGGGAGTATGCTCGATACGGAGTCACGGGAAGAGAGGCGCGATCTGACCTAGGTTTTGAGGAGAGAGGCCGTGAGGGAGAGGAATAGAGGATAGCGATTAGGTTCTGTTTGGACTTTGGAAAGACAAGAGATATATGAAATGGACTGTCCATATATAGTAGTCCATATTCAGTCCATAATACACCCATATTTAGCCCAATTCGATTTATACAATTGGTTTGAACTGAACAATAGTTTTTAGATAAAAAATTGTCCATCCAATATATGTTCATTAAGTTAGAAGGTACCATTACCTGGTTTATTTTCTTTTTTGCCGGCGAACAATACTGTAAAGCATTAACTACACAAATTAGTAGATTAAAATTTTAGAAGGATTAAATCCGAGTTTTGATGCCAAAGATAAACAGGAGGTGGACACCCTCGATAGTTTATCTGACATATCTCGTTTAATCCTTGGCTTAAGTTAGAAGTAAAAATTTTTGTTTTACGGTATTTTCGCAGCTTAGGCCAATTGACGGATTTTGAACTGTTCGTAACCCAACAATCTAGAGTTGCCAATTCGGGTTATGTATGTCAATATGAAACCTACAAGCCAACCATGAGTGTTACCACTTACATTTGTGGATAAGAAATACCCATAACCATTGAAACCCTTTGTGAAGTTTTTGGTATTTCAAATGTTGGAGAAGAAATGTATCCATTTAGAATTTGGCCAACCGATGCGAATTAATTTGACTACAAGACTTGTTTTGGAGCACATAATGCACAACGAAAATATACCATTTCTGATCTTCCTGCCATTTATCGATTGGAGATGAATGTCGTGTACTTACTTAGGCATTTGATATGTTATGATAATGTTGTTCAAATTTCATACATTATCTTGAACCATATGAAATATACCTTGACCAATGCCAATAAATTCTTACCTTATCCTCATCTCTTAACCCAAATTATGATCCATGTTGGCCTAAGAATTCCTAGAAATAAACAACCGACTTTTAAACTCGACAACCTTGTTGCTACACTTCACTCAATTGGATGGGTCAAATAGGGGTGTTTTTGGTAACCAAGTAAGAAATATAAGATGAATCAAAGAACTTTAGCACCCAATGCGGCACCAAACTAATGGAATAACCCGGATGAATGCCTTGATGCCAACCAAGTGCCCGAAAAGAGAAGGAGAAGAGAAGCAAGTTCATCACATCCTCCACCTAGTCCTCCAAGACCGGAACCAATGGAGAATGTGTTCTTTGAACCTCCACCTCAACCTCAACCTCAAGCATACCGCATGTCGAGCAACAACAACCTTGTTCTTGGATGGATAATAAAAATAATATCCTCGAGTTTCTTTAGGGTAACCTATAAAGAAACATCTATTTGATTTTGGTTCAAGCTTGTCGGATATCAACCTCTTGACATACAACTGACAATCCCAAATTTTAAGAAAAGACAAGTTTGGAACATTTCCAATCCATATTTTATATGGTGTCTTCTCAACAGATTTTGATGGAATCTTGTTTATTATAAAAACAACGGTTTCAAGTGCATAGCACCAAAGGTTTAAAGGCATGCTAGTTCAGCTCATCATTGAACGAACCATGTCTAGTAAAGTTCCGTTCCTCCTTTCAGAAACACCATTACATTGTGGCATTCCTAGAGGTGGGAGTTGTGAACCAATTCCACATTCTCTAAGATAAGCTTGGAACTGTTGACTCAAGTACTCGCCTCCTCGATCAGATGGGAAGACTTTGATATTTTTATTTAGTTCTCGACTTCATTTTTGAATTCTTTGAACTTTTCAAAAAAATCAGACTTTTGTCTCATTAAGAAGATATATTCGTATCTACTTAAATCATCAGTGAAGGTGATGAAGTATCTAAAATCTCCTCTTGCACAAGTGCTCATAGGTCCACATACATCACTATGTATAATACCTCATAAATCACTTGCCTCTCACCCTTACTACTGAAAGGCGCCTTGGTCATCTTATCAACTAAACAAGATTCAGACGTGTCCAATGACTCAATGTCAACGTCACCAAGAAGTCCTGCTTCTTGTAATTTCTTAATGCAGCTCTCGTTTATATGGCCTAAGCGATGATGCCACATTTGAGTTAAACTCTAATGTGAAGACTTGAGTCGTTTGTTATTGATATTATAAATGGGTATTTCTAATCAAGCAAGTATAGATCATTCCTTAAATAGAAGATCCATAAAACAAATCATCTTTATAAATAGAACAACACTTATTCTTGATAGGATCGAGTTTCAAAGATGAACATAGCCCAAAATGATGCATTGCTATCTTAATTATGACCAGATATCAATACATATTTTTGAGTTATGTCCTAAGAACTCTTCTATCTAAAGTGAGGCGACTGTATGGGTTTTTTTCTCTGCTAACGGTTAGAAACCTAAACAATACGTGAGAGGTGGAGTAGATCGAACATGATCTCGCGAAGCTTCGCTTTGCATTGACTTTTTTTTTAAACTAAAACTACAACTTGACTATTTTTCTGTTGATTCAGACGACTCTTGTCAAGGGCGCTAACTAAGAATAATAGAGATATTACATGTTCATTCCATTTCTGTACAAGTCATACATCGAAGCTCATTGCCTATGAGCGCAGCTTAGCTGTATTGAAAAAAAAATGGAATGATAAAGGAGAATTCTTTTATTATGAAAGCATCATTGGTTTAGTTGTTAGTCATGCCGACGAAACTAGCAAGCCAAAGTGAGGTTGAGAATTTCTAGCTCTTTTATTATTTTTCTAGTTTGGTACTTTATTTTCATTTTGTTTTTTCTTCTTTTGCTATTTATTTTATAGAGACAATATAAGCGAGTAATTTATTGAGAATTTTGACATTGAAAATATTATAATGAGACAATATGTTTGTTTTATTTAATTTTGGATATTTTACATGTATATTAGATGTTTAATTTGAAAATATTATATGAGACAGTGCATTTTTTGTTTAGCTTTTTAATATGTTACATGTATACATGTTTAATTTAGTTAGCAAATATGGCGGGCTAGCTATCAATTATGGAAAACATTTAAAAAGAAGAGCATAACATGTACATCAGTTATTTAATAAATAATTGTTGTATTAGTTCTTTATGATAATAATTATTTATTAAATAACGGTTGTCTTACTTTAAATATTAAATTACTAACTTTTACGGCAACATTCATATGCAAATGATTTTTTGTACCATTTAGCGATTCCTTACACGGTAATGTTTGCATAACCGTTGAACATGATGATTTTTAATCATTAACATATTTCTTTTTTGTTGCAGTGAGAGAATTCCTCGAGTGTTTTTGTTGTTGTTGTACAATTTTAAGTTCTAACTTAAACAAAACTATATCGATCTTGTATGAAAAAATTATCTTTTTGTATTGAATTTTATCAATTTACACCTAGGTTTCTAATCTCATGCAGTTAATTAGGAGACTACGGCACCAGTTTTAGCATGCCAATTAAAGCAACAGACACCAGACAGAGAGTAAGTAGCAACCGTACAATTTCCCACGTATATGAGTATATGATCATAGCATGATTAGAATTATAGTAATTAATTTGAAAATTATTTAGACAAGCCACATTTGTTTAATACTTTCGCCTGGGGCCATATAGTACTAAGCCACATATTTTTTGTCTATCCATTGATCCACAGAGGAACAAATTTTGAATGAACTCGCGGCTTGTGACCCATGCGTGTCATTTGCCATTCCAAGAAGGTTCTGATAATGTTATTATTGTATTCCCCTAAGATAAGATCTGCAATTTTGTCCATACTGTTGTTCAAAGATTGTAAAGATCCAAACAAACATTCTTCTGGGAGTGGTAGAGATCATGTGAGTTGGTGGTTTTGTGGGTCACGCTCATGTTTTGCTAATTGATTAATTATATATATATCTACAAATAAATTAACTTGTCGTTTGAGTGGGAATTAGAGTCATAAATTTTGATGGCATGCATATATGCACCTTTGTATTTCATTGGTTCGTCAGATCTCAGATGTATACGATTCTTTTACTTCTTGAATAATACTTATTTAGTTACCGGCTGGCTCTCAGATCATCTTTAATTTCTAACAGCGTTAATTGTTATTTCAAGTAAAAGCAATGGTCTCTCGATTTCAAAAAATACGCTGTTATTCACTTCACACAAGAAAATAACGTGTTCAATTTGTTTCATGCATTTTTGTTGTCTACTAGTAATAAGTATTCATACATATCTTATCATATGATATCATCACGACAGTCAAGAACACAATATAAATGGAAGGAATATTTAACCAGTTATTGCACCTACAGAAACAGACCTGCTCAGCTCCAGCTCCAGCTCCAGCGACCCCAACGCAAGGAAGAGTCAGGAATGTGTCTAGCAACTAGGGGACACGGCGGCGTGGGGCCCAAGAGTGTGATCGAGGAATATCAACAGAAATATATATGCATGGCATATTGGCATGGATAAATAAATAGGCTATATATAGCTATACTATACAGAAGAGAGCATACTGCATACGTACTGGAATATATACTGCAGGGGCCCCTGTCTAGTCGCTTCATGTCACGTTGTGGCACGCACTGACGTGCATTCCACATCCATGTCAGAGAAACCGATTACCAGAAAAGCAGTGAGAATTGAGAACTGAGAAGAGAAGAGGGCAAGGAATCGAATTCGAATCACAGTGACACAGACACAGTCTATTTTAGATGCACAAAACAAAACAAAGCAAAGAGAGCCCGGGCTTCGAGGAGGTCTTAGTGCTGCTCCTTTCCTTTCCTTTCCTTTCCTGCGTCTATCTCATAATATACGTACAGCGGTACAGAGATCGATGTCAGATGTGAAGGGGGGAGAGAGGACTGAGGAGTGGTCCATGAGAGACTTACTGTCTTTACCTTCATGCAAGATCGCTTCATGTTTTGATGTTTTTGAGCTCTTTTCTGATATTTTTTTTTCTCTTTTGAATTTAAATCTAAATAAAATATCACAATAAATTATTAAATTCAAATTTTGATTTTACAAATCGACAAATTCTAGAAATTGCTTAGTACAATCTCCATGTAAATTTGGTTATTCTGTTGCATATTTTTGTAAAAGTTGAACATTTTGTATATTTTAAATCATTGATTGATAGGAGAAAATATTTTTGTTATTTAGATTAAATGTATTACATATGAAATTTTATTTTATCATTCACTATAAATTCATTGAAACTTCGTACAGAATTAATTCATTAAATTAATATAAATAGTTAAACCTCTATAGTCTACACTAACTGCACAAAATAAATGATTTTTTTGTCTGACTCTGAAAGAAATAAGAATTATATTCTTGATCGTACGTGATTTATAAAATTTCACAGTCATAATTATATTTTACTTCTTTCGCATTTAGGCTAAACGCATGTGTTTACGATGCAAAATCAAACTACAAAAATAGTTAGGTATGGTGCAAAACTTGTAACCGTCATTCACGTGTGAACGCTGCGTCTGAGTGTTGCGTTCAATCAATGTTGTGAACTGATGTCTGAACACACGTTCAGACGTTGCGTTTAGACGTGAATGCCGATTTTAAATTACTTGATAAAAAAATTTGTTTTGTCAACTCGAATGACTTGAATTTCTGAACATATGCGTCTTGATGATATATGTGAGTGCGGATGCAAAAACACAATAAAAACTGTTAAAATTTTAAAAACAAGATCACGTAATTCTTATTTGTTCTCAGCATCACACAAAAACAATTCCAAAATAAACTAGACAGCTCGAAACAATGGAGTTTAATTATTATAACCGCGTGGATGATTCAAGCGGATGAATATACTGTAAGAATTAAGATGATACAGCATGCAATTGAATAATTTATCAAACTTCGAAATTCGTGAAACATTTTACTGTTATTTCATCCCGCAAGATATTCCGCCGAATGTAAATTAGATTCAAGCACTTCACATTTTAATAACCCACTTAAGTACGTAGGTGCCAGATAAACCACATTTTGAAATATATAGCAGGATAGGGGGGCATCATGATTTGCAAAAGCAAACAAAATAATATAGGTGCGAACTGCGAAGAGAGAATAATTTGGGGCTCTTGTAGCGATACATAGGTGCATAGGGGACATTCGCTTTACACCAATTCCGATGCATGTGTTATTATTTTGTGTTCAGAAAGCACTTTAACGAGATTGGATTGTAAATCATCATGCCACTTTGAACGACCGGACTTGGAATTTCTGTTTAAGACCAGAAGCTTAACAAGCAAGGAACATTATTAAGCTTAATCACTCGTTAGTAGATTAGGTGATGAAGTCTTTGGAAGTTAAAAGAAATTTAAATTAATGTCAATTGTGTTCTTAAAAGTTGCAAGAGTACTGGGAGTCTGGGACACCAATCCTAGTCATGATCTAGAGGGAATATGTTGGGATTTGTGTTGGTGGATCAAAGATGGAGATTTTGTCTCCCATACATTAGACTATAATCATTACCCTTTAATGTCATTACTAATATAGAAAATCTTGGGGAAAAATTTATTAGCAGAATTATTGACTAATTAATTGAAGCTTTTTTCTTCGTTGATGTAAATATTGATTCTTTTGAGATTTCAAAAAACCGTCTGATTTGCATCAAGATTTGTGTTCAAAAATCTGATCTCTTGATTTTCATCGCTGCCTGTTCGTTGCATATGAACAGTCGATTCGGACCGTCCAATTTTTACGTTGTATGTATTGCGCTACAGCAAATCCGAATCCGTATATCTAATATGTAAATCAACTAGCTTGTTATTCTAAGATGCAAGTTACAGGATCAACTGCGGCAAATAAAACCACAGGAGTTGCTATAAAAAATAGAGAATCATAGTAATAACAAAGTTAATTATATATATTTGTGCTGATAAAAAAATGTACATATCGTGTGAACCTCATTTACATAATTTTTAAGAAGAAAAATTGGATTAGTATTGACTATACGATAAAGCTATGAAATAATGAAAAAAATGTTTTATGTTTGGTATCAAATTTTTAATTTCAAATTAACGCAGCTTCATATATATTAGATACTTAGTTCTTTTAACTAAGAATCAAAATTCATACTAAGTTGTTAAATTGTTGAGAAATATTTATGGTTTGATAAGAGTTTAGGATTTGATAAGAAATATTTATAAAGAAATAAGTTCAACTGTTAATAATAGTTATAAACAATTAAGAAATAATTATTTAGAGTTTAGAGTTTGATAAGTGTATGTATGAGTATTTTATTATTCTAATATAACATAACATGAAAATATATGCTAATTAAAATTATGTTACAACACTTCTGTAGTGACGCACGATAGATATGGTAAAAATCCAACAATAAAAATGTTGATTTCACCCCTATCGCGGCAATATATAGATGAAACTCAGACGTTTCATCTTAAAGAGAGAGATCGGATTTTCACCCTAACATAATAGGCTATTTAATCTACTTTTCTTATTGACATTTACTGTGAATGTACTAACTGTTTGTTGTTTGTCTAAGAGTTTTTATTTATGTGTTTATGTAGGAGTTTATTGTGAGAGGTATTACATGTAGGGTTTCTAGTACATATAAAACATACAGGTCACTTGTGATCAGAAAATGAGTGCAAATGAAGTCAACTCTAGACATAAATGCATGATTTGTCCAGAAAGCTTTACAAACTACATGCCCACAATTCTATGACTTGATCAACTTCTTCGTTTCTATTTGATGCAATTGATATCTTAGCTTAAAAGATGCAATTTAATGGGCATCTCATGTTACATTTTTTTACCAGAAAGCTGAACCCCTACACATAACTGAGTTCGAAATTAGATCTGTCGAATATTGCAAAAGAGGGGTTCAATTACTTCGTAAATAACCAAATAGGAGATCCTGAATTTGTATCATTTATTGTGCTAAGTTAGCAATTGCATCTTTTTAGCTATCTTCTTGTATTTTTTTTTAGTTAGGTGATTTATTTACATTTTTTCTTTATTGTGATCATAGATTGTAATGTGACATGTTATATGCATTATAAATGTGCTATTTGTTTTATCTGTAATTTGAAATGTCTGTGACAATTTAAATAGTATGTTGCCTATCAAATTCAGCACTAGTCATTACAAAACGATTTTTTTAATATAGAGACAGAAGACAACAGTTATTTTTTTTATTAAATAACTATTTCCTTAGATCCTTTATGACAACGATTATTTACTACATAATTGTTGCTTTATCTCGAATATTAAATTATTATTTTCTCTTCGGCAACACTCATTTGTGAACGATTTTTATACGATTCACCAACTCTTTGAACACCAACGATCGCATAACCGTTGGACAAGATAATTTTTAATCGTTGACAGATCTATTTTCATTGATCGTGAGCTTAAGCACATATGAAGAGAGCATGTGAAGAAGGTTCATCTTCTGGCAAATCATCAAGATGACATGAACACTGACATAGCTTAGGGTTTTCCAATTAGTGCTTCTAGAATTATACTCCTGACTTTTGTTGTATAGGTTTTGTCAGGAGGTTTTTTAAAATGTAACTAGTAATAGGCAGACTTTTAGCCTTGTTATATGTGTATTTAATTTGATTGAGGTAGTTAGATTAAGGGTGAGTTAAGACTTGATCGATGTAAGAATGTATTAGTTAATAACAAGCTTAGAGCATCTTCATTTTTGAAATTTTTAGAGTTTGTCACATTAATTTTAGAAATTTAAAATTTTTTTAGTTTCTAAACTCTATTTCTCTAAAACTGAAAAGTTAGAGTTTCTAAATTACCATGTCAGCAAATATTACCAATATTATGAAAGACCGATTAATTGTAACTAATGATTAAGTCATGTGATAGTTTATAAACTCTAAAGCATAGTTGCTAAATAAGAAACTCTTGAGCAAAATTTCTAAACAAAAAATTCATCTACATCCCTAAAACTCATTTAGAAATTATCACGTCAGATTAAAAACTCTTATAGTTTCAGAAATGAATATGCTCTTACGAGTATTTCCTTAAAAAAAATGTATTTTGTTATCACTGAATACATATGAGGCCAAATGGCCAAGGCATGCAATTAATTTGTCGTATTTCATACAAAAGATAGAAAACTGGAAATAAACAAAACTTACTTTAAAAATATAGAACTTAAGACTATTCAGCTGTGCTTATATTAATAAGTTAAAAAAATCCATAATAGGATATATTTGAAGTTGTTGCGCTCTATTGGCCACTTCATTATATATATATTTTTTTATTAATTGCAGAGTAATAGACCAAAGTTAATATACCAACAAGGTTCTGATGAGATTACTCCCTTAAAAGTTGTGGAAAAAAATGTGAATTTTTACTGAAACATGTTGCATTTTTTCGCCCTTATTTTTGGCGTCGCCAAGACTATTTGTTAAGTTAATTAAATTAAGGACGATAAAGCTTTTTTTAAGCATGCCTTTGCCAAACTGAGGCCAAATTCGACATTTCAAAGGTAACATGTTGTAGGCCACTTTAGTGGACAGAGAAAAGGCTTCAATGGCCCCTTGATTGATTGAAGGAAAATGATGCTTCTCACTTTCCTCATCTTCCGGTCTTCCCCCTTCCTTGTATGAATTATGATCAGATATCTGGATACACAATTTTGTTTTCCATTTTTCATTATCTTTTGCGAGGTGGGTCTTTATTATATGTAGGCTAGCTACATGGCTCCACTCTGTAACACTAAAGCAGCTAGGAAGTACCGATTAGCAACTTCTATTATTCAATTGCTGCTTTTTGCTAAACAATAATTAAAAGTGTAGGCCATAATCATCCACAGAGGGACAAATTTTGATCAGTCATTTTGACAGATAAAGCAAATCCCTTCATTAATTTCTCTCTCCTCATCATTCTAATATATATACCATCCCCATCATGCTCTGAAACACAGCCACAAACCCTCAAGTACTTGCCAATATATACTACCTCCACAAAGAACCAACTCTCTGCTCTCTGTGTTTCTACCTAATTATAGCTAAGAACCAACTCTTAAAACCATGATGCAAGAAGTGTTGTCTACTTTCATGGAAGAACCCAAAACCCCCTCTACTCAAGCAATGGATCCTTCGTCTCCTCTCTCATCACCTTCTCTCTCCAACCATCCTCTCCCGCAAGAGCAGCTGCGTTGTCCGCGGTGCGACTCGGCTAACACCAAGTTCTGTTACTACAACAATTACAACCTTACCCAGCCCCGCCACTTCTGCAAGACTTGTCGCTGCTACTGGACCAAAGGCGGTGCTCTTCGCAACGTGCCAATCGGAGGCGGTTGTCGCAAGGCCAAAGTTGTACCCACCATTTGTACAAAATCAAATGGTACAAAGACCATGTCCAGTCTCGGGGCACATGAAATCGCCCCAGGTCCAATGGCATGGGCTGCACCTCATACCGCACAATTAGTAGCTCTGTTAAGGGCAACAAATTGCATGCAAAACCCTAACCCTAATCTGTGTCTAAACATGGCGTCACCTACTTTACCAAATTTGTTGACTGGGTTAGATAATTTGTATGGCCATGGGCACCAGTTCTCTTACCCCATGCAACAAAGATATCAAAATAGCATGCTACAAGGAGAGCAGTTGTTGCTTCCCGGTACGCAAGATATGTTCCAGAGATTCAAAACCAACATTTTTAATGATCAGTTGCAATCGGTTGTTGGAAATGTAGGAGGTTTTGGATCTACAAGTATGGCGATGGCAACTGGAATGGCACCAAATGGTGTGAATGTTGCAAGTTCTCTCATGGAATATAATCCATTAAGTGGCAGTGAACTAGCTTATGATTTGCAGGCTATTAATGGGGTATTTCCTTGAACAAGGCTACTCTTTGCCTTTCTCTTCCCTTTTTTTCCTTGGAGTATTGTGTTTGAAGATATTTGCTATTACTTCTCTAGGCATTGGCATGAATTAGCATTGTATGATGTGCTCAAGTTGAAAATGTTATTAAGGCGGTGTTTGTTTAATTAGTTTATATATTAATAGTTATAAGATTATGTTTCTTTTGGTGTTCTATTTTTCCTTTATGGGTTTCCTCATTGCCATTGGTCAATTAACTGAAGTTGCTGGGACAACCACTGAATATATAATTTTCAAGTCAGCATATTTTTTTTAATGAATATAATTTTACGTAATGGATGGTAAAGTTTGTTGTAAAAAGAAAAGATAATGATTAATTATTACCTCTGTAACAGACATGATAAGGGGTCGATAGAGCAGAAAGGAAGTGTATATATGTACGAAGATTCTTCTCTGTAGGCCGACGTGCGAAAGTATATGTGAGAAGCTGGATTGAATCTGTCTAATAACGATTGGAAAATGTTCGGTGCAATAAAGTCTGATGTTATGTATGTTAAACGTTTTATTTTGTTATGTAAGTTATTCGAGTTCGATTGCATTTATTTAATTTGTATTGAAAAGATAATTATGTATGTTAAATACTTTATTATGCGATTGCATGTTATTTTGTACTGAAAAAATAATTATGCATGTTAAGCGCTTTGTTATGCAATTGCATGTTATTTTTTAATGAAAAAATAATTATGCATGTTAAACGCTTTGTTATGCATTTTCAGTACAAATAATTATGAACATTAAACACTTTATTATGTATGTTACGCATAAAGTGTATCGTTATGTATGTTACATGTGTTATTATTTATGTTAAATGTTTTGTACTGAAAAAATAATTATGTATGTTAAGCATTTTGTTATGCGATTGCATGTTATTTTGTACTGAAAAAATAACATGCAACCGAACTCGAATAACATACATAATGGTGCACGTTGACACACACATCGATTGCGTATCAATGAAACGTGTATGTCTATAAGCTCCCCTAACGTTTAGCTGGAAAAAAAATGTCAGAATCAAAGATAAAATATATAAACTATCAGATTAGAATGAACCGGAAGATTGATTCCCCTGTGTTGAAATAAAATGATTGCGGCTTTACTGCACTACAGCAAAAAGGATCTTTTGCTGCCGGGATACCGGTCGCACTTATAAGTGTCGCCGGTCGCACTAAATCCGGTCGCACTAAGCTGACAACAGATAGTGATCAGCTACCGATGGTGACGTCATCACCGGCAGCAAATAGTATTATCTGCTACCAAATTCCGGTCGCAGAACCCTCAATTCACCGGTTGCAGTTGTTTTCAATAGAAGTAAAAAAAATACAGAACAAATTACATTCAAACATTCCACATATAATGAAATTTTCAATCCACCAGAATTTAACATACTATTAAATTCAAATCATGTGTACAATCAAACACCATAAAAAGACATTTCTATAGACTTTAATTTGAAATCCAAACAAAATTGAAACAGACTCGTCTGAGCTGCATGCACAAAGACTCAGAGCATACATGAGACTGAATTCAAATCTAAATCAAATTCATTCCAGATACTTGAACCCTCGTCTGAGCATCTCAACATAGATATCCTTCCATGTGGGCAACTAGATGCCGATGACGAACCTGTTATTGAAAAATGCAACTGAAAGTTAGAATGTTGCTCTACAGAAAGGTAGCAAACAAAATAATGATACTTGAACCATAAGAAAATTGCATTTTAGTATATATGAGATTTCATATTTATGGTATTTATTTAGTTTGGATAGAAATGAAACTAACGATAAAAGCAAATACAAACTGCATATTATATTATTTCAGATTTATGGAATCGATGACCCTTAATTGAATGCAAATATATGATGCACCGTTTCAGGCTTTCAGCATCTTATATGAGTACAACAAAATCCATCTTATTTGCTTCTCTTATAATGGATTGAGAATTTGAATATGTGTTGAGTTTGAATTGCTGGTGCGAATGTTGATAAAGCAGACGGGTATCAAAACATACTTGAATTCACAATTATAACTTCATCACCTTGATCATTGTTAGCTCTCAAGATAATTTCAATTATGTTTTGCATTTAAAAAGAAATAAAAGGCTCCAAAAAACACACCTGTAGTTGGAATAGGAACTGGAAAGGAACTACTCTATTATTGTCAGTGTGTTGTCTAAAAGAAAACGAATGAAAGCAGAGATGAAAACACACCTTGTCTTGAGTAATATGACAACACTGACAATGGCAAGACCATTATCTGATCTAAGTGGCAACAACACAAATGCACCTGCTACATATCAATTACATCTTTATAAACCAATCAAATACATAAAGTAATACATAACAAATTATATGGTTTCTCTCTGGTCTTGTTTAAGTTAACTTACCTAACTAATATTTCAAGAATAAAGTACATAATTTCTATAATATTAGCATTAGCATTGGCATTGGTAGTACAAGATCAATGGCAAAAGAAAGAATATATAACAGACCTGTAGCTATCGAGAAGGATCGATGAGCATCCAATATGAGCTCAGAGAGAAATCTGAAAAGAAATAACAAGTTAATTTAGCACATAAAATTGTTCTCGTGGTTCCCAGAGATAGGTAAACAGTTTCACCTCCTAGCTAATCAATCTGAGCTTGATCGAGATTAGCACCTCACCTGACCTAGGAGAGTGCGAGAGCGACACACGTGCAAGGCATTTAGAGTATCGTGCAAAGGAGATCGAACGCAGTGCGAAGAGGGAGAGACTGAGGAGATGTATGGCGATTGGAGGCAGCGTCGATCGGAGAAGAACTCAGGCGATTGGAGGTGGCGTCGATAGGAGAAGAACTCAGGCGATTGGAGGCGTCGTTCTCTTTTCTTGTAACCCTATACCCTTTTTTTTTTTTTCTTTTGGCACTTCTTTTTTGTTTTAGAATTTTCTGAGGGAGAAGATAACTGAAGACGAAAGATCAAATACAATGGGCTAACTTGAGTTACTTAGAAAAAAATTTGGGCCAAATTTTCTGTTTACCTCCTTTTAAAAAATAGGCTTGATTTTGGGCTAAATACTTGCTACCGGCGATAATTTAATTGGGTCGCAATTATGAACGCAATTAATAGTTTTTGCAGTAGTGCTGGTAGTTCAAATTTAATTAAGACCGGATCGATCTCCATTATTGTCTCGTAGGTGAAATAAAATAATTGAATCAATAGACTAATGCGATCGTGTTGGTGCATTTTCTGTTATTCTGTATGAAACTCTAAATATCATTTATGCAGAAGTTTGGAAATTATCTTCTCTTTTGATTGTCATTCAATTGACACCGAGTTATTATCTTTTATTGAGATATTGCTGCTATTTTGTGTTGCCAAACGATAGTTGTTGTCTTGTCGAGTAGTTACAGTTTGTAACACTGTTTTTTTAATACTTTATCAGAATTAAAATTTTTATTATTTTTAATGGAATATAAAATAAATTATTATCATATATTGTTGCTTCATACATCCAACCATGGACTCGATTCCGCTATTGCGCGACATGGCTCCAGCACGCACATGTACCGTTGAGGACAATCAGAGGAGAGTTTTAGATTGTGATACACACATTTCAAGAAGATTCGAACGGTTCAGATGGTGTCTAGCTCGATGTCGTGCAGTACAAGATCTGATTCCATCCAACCATATGTATATATCGGGAGTTAGGTTAGACTAGGTTGCAACGCGGGATTCAAGCGTTATTTTACTTTTATATTTCAGATTGTAATTTGTGAAGTTCAAAAAACATGTATATATTGAAATTTACACTACCACACTACCACAAAAAAATAGATCTTCCAACGATTAAAAATCATCTTATCCAATGATTATGTAATCATCGGTGTCTAAGAAAATGGTGAATCATATAAAGAATAATTGTTGGCAAATGATGGTGTCGAAGAAAAAACAATAATCTAATATACAAAATGCGACAACGATTATTTAGTAAATAATGGTTGCCATAGAGAATCTAAGGCAACAATTATTTACTAAATAAACATTATCTTAGGTCTAATTTTTTTAACGTTTATATATGGCGGCTAATCCTAGTTTTGCTAGTCAATATATAGCATTAAACGGATTATACCATCACATATTTTTCTATTAAACTTATAACATGATGTTCATTAAAAAAATATCATCTCATTACAATCTATGGTCACAATAAAGAAAAAAGAAACAAAATAGAAATAAAGAACATAACTAAAAAATAGTAAATCATCTTCATATGTGGAGATTTTTTCCCCTCAAGATACTTCCTCCAAAATTGACACTTCTAGAGGGAAGGATACAAAGATTTGTCATCTAACAAATCTCGCAAGACACTACCTACAAACACAGAGAAATACAAACAAGTTAGTACTTTGTATGTAGTAAATCGCATAACCAAGCATACACAGCAAAATCAAGCACACAAAATTGGGACAAAAAAGCAACAATAAGTATACCAACAACAACAATATTTAACAAAATAAAAGAATTATCATAAGGCATCGAGAAGGCGTGGCGAGAGGAGAAAAACACGACAATGATCATCAACAAGAGAAGAAAACTACAAGATCGGTGGAAGACTTAGATGATCTAACAAAGTCGATCATTCTCATGCCTAAGGCGTTGGCGAGAGACATAAGAACAAGAGGTGTCTGTGATAGAGATCATTGATAACCTCCACACCTCTAGCAGATCATATCAACTAGTGATGTGGTGGCGGCCAGGTGGGGAAGAGAAGGCAGAGAAAGTTTGAGAAGTTGTTGAGGCGACCATGGAGAAAAGAGTGAGAGATCCACTACGGAAAAATTTGTTTGCACACCGGGTATTTAGAGACTTATACATCGATTAGCTTATGTTGTAAATATGAAGATTGCAAAAGATAAGTTAAAATCGTCGTTGAGATAGGAGGTGCACTCCTTTTTTCTTCAGCCAATCTACACCAATTTTATTAGTTAATACCCGATGAGGAAGATTTAATATTTTTTTACTCGCCAGCACCTTTATGATTTGATATGGTGATATGACTTGATATCGATGTAATATATACTCTAAATTACATCATTTCTTTACTAATACCCCTCAACAGTGTTTTTAGAAAGTTTTTACTGCTTACGTGGCTAGTCTCTTTTTGCTAGCTCACCAAAATTAACACTAATATATATATATATATATATATATATATAGAGTTGTGCTAAAATACTTTATAAAGTACCAATGTTCCTATACTTTAGGTTCGTATCTCGAGATACAAAGTGCAAACGGTCAATCAAGACCGTTGAAAATATTCTCCATATTAACATCTATTTGGAGACCAAATTTTATATTTTTTTATTTGTTTTACTATTTTATCGGTTAGGTGGAAAATTCATTAATCTAATGATTTACAGACCTCCAATTTAACCAACTTTACACCCATCCGATAAAATAGTAAAAAAATTTCAAAAAATATAAAATTTGGTCTCCAAATTAATGTTAGTATGAAGAATATTTTCAACGGTCTTGATCGGTCGTTTGCACTTTGTATCTCGAGATACGAGCCTAAAGTATATGACTATTGGTGCTTTATAAAGTATTTTAGCATAACTCTATATATATATATATATATATATATATATATATATGAGGAGGGATCCGTAGCCGCCAAACTTCCAACCGCTCGCAATCGCTCCATGGTAGCAAATGTAAATGATCGATATGGACCGTTGAAAACATTCTCCATATTAATATAGACTTGGAAACCAAATTTTACATTTTTTGGATTTTTTTACTATTTTATCGGATGAATTGAAAATTTATTTATCTAACAATTTACAAACATCCAATTTTCAACTCTTTCGATAAAATGGTAAAAAAAATTACAAAAAATATAAAAATTTGGTCTCCAAGTATACATTAGTATGGAGAATGTTTTTAACGGTCCAGATCGACGATTTACACTTAGTATGGGGAGCGGTTGCGAGCGGCTATGAAATGGATAGCGGCTACTAAACCAATTTTGAGCGCATTTGAAGTTTTGTAGCTATGCTTTTTGAATTTTTGAAAAATGAGCAAAAATAAAACAGTTTAATAATTAAAAATAACACTATTCTTGTTCACTTTCAAAAAAATCAAAAAGCATAGCTACATAACTTCAAATGTGCTCAAAATTGATTTACTAGGAGATTTTGATGTCTTAATTGTGTTGACCAACTTAGATCAGTCGTTGGAGTTGTCGGTGTTGATTTTTTATGCCGAAGTAAAACACTCTTTTTACTTTGCATAGCACGGCAACATATATATATATATATATATATATATATATATATATATATATATATATATATATATATATATAACTGGGCTATGTTGCTTGATCAAGCACCAAGGAGTTGCTGCTTGATCAACAAATCTTACAAATAGACAGTTAAAATTTCGATTTATCATGCTCAATAATTTCTTTGTATCAAAATCTTGTGGCATATCAAAAATTTCTATTTTTTGAATCTTGTAAGTATTTGTTTTGGATTTTTGAAAGTGACCAATTTTATGTATAAGCATTGTTTATTTTTATTACTATTTTTTAGTCATTTTCAAAAACACAAAAAAATACTTACGAAATTCTAAAAATAGAAAATTTTGGTATCCCACATGATTTTGATATAAAAAAATTATTGAGCATGATAAATCGAAATTCTAACCGCCCATTTGCGTAATTTGATGATCAAGCACCGATCCCATGGTGCTTGATCAAGCACTATAGCCCAGTTATATATATATATATATATATATATATATAGAGAGAGAGAGAGAGTTGTGCTAAAATACTTTATAAAGCAACAAACATGCATATACTTTAGGCTGGTATCTCGATATATAAAGTGCAAAAACCGATTAAGACCGTTGAAAATGTTCTCCATACTAACAAAAATTTGGAGACCAAATTTTACATTTTTAAATTTTTTTTTATTATTTTATCGGATGGGTGCAAAGTTAGTTAAATTGAATGTCTGTAAATCGTTAGATTAATGAAATTTCCACCTACTCGATAAAATAGTAAAAAAAATAAAAAAATATAAAATTTGGTCTCCAAATTTTTGTTAGTATGGAGAACATTTTCAACGGTCTTGATTGCTTGTTTACACTTTATATCTCGAGATACGAGCCTAAAGTATATGCATGTTGGTGCTTCATAAAGTATTTTAGCACAACTCGAAATATATATATATATAGGCTAGGGTGCTCCATGGAGCACCAAACCCCTTGTGCTCCACATCCATTATCTCCTATTTGAAAATTCCAACGACCGATCCGAACCGTTGAACATGATCTACATATTGAAATCTACTTGGAGATGGAATTTTACATTTTTTTGAAATTTTTTGCTATTTTTTAAAAGAGGTAGAAAAGTTGCTAATCAAACGGTTTCTGGACCAACAAAAGTTGTAATTTTTCTACATCTGTAAAAAATAGCAAAAAAATTCAAAAAAATGTAAAATTCAATCTCCAAGTAGATTTCAATATGTAGATCATGTTCAACGGTTCGGATTTGTCGTTAGAATTTTAAAATTAGAGATACGATCGATGTGGAGCATTAGGGGTTTGGTGCTTCATGGAGCACCCTTGTCTATCTCTCTCTCTCTCTCTCTCTATATATATATATATATATACACACACACACATGTGCACACACAACATGTCGTGTACACAACAATTAATAAAACATCCAGATCATGCAATACATCAAAACTATCACCATCAACAATAAAATAATTAATAAAAAGTTATTTTTGTTCGTGTCATGGGTTTATACTACCAATATCACCAATATGATTGTCATTTTTTTTTTCAAATAGGCCTAATTTTTTTTCAACAAGTCACATGTTAATCCATAACTAAACAAGCCTACATTAAATTAATTTAGTATACTCCTAAGATACAAATTCATCTAAATACTCCCTCAAGCTTGAGCATTTGCAACGACCTCGCTGCGATGTCTAAACAAAGAAAAGTTAAATAGAAGAAATATGGAAGGAAGTCACAAAGTGTGAAGGAGTGATGATTGTGTTTTCTCCCATCAAGTGCTCGATTTACTGTCTCGAGCTTGACCATCCTTGTTGCTTCAGTCCATCTTTGCTTCTGGTGAGATAAATGCTTATCTTCTCTCCAACCGGCTCTCCTAGATCTATAAGCTTGAGTCGTTGTCCATCCGCCTTGAATGAACTCATGCAATCGCTCAGTTTGCTCATCACGGCCATTGTAAATCCCGCTTCACATCAATCCAACAAATTCACTGTTGCAAGTTTTCCTTCTTCCAATTTCGACTTGGGCTCCAATGAACTTCGTCCATCATCATCCTTGTTCATCTTTCTCGTCGCATTGTTTGCATCGATCCTACAAGCAACATAGTCATTAGAATGGAATGAGATCGATTTTTCAACATAAAATACAACTTGTTCATCGCCAATATGTAGTGTGAGTTTTCTATTTTTGATATCGATCATTGCACATGTCGTATCAAGGAATGGTCGACTTAGAATAATTGGCAATTGAGGATATTCATCCATCTCAATCACTATAAAGTCACAAGGAAAAAAGAAGTTCTCAATTCTGACTGATACATCTTCTACCATATCTATCAGTTTCCTAGTTGATCTATCAACATGTTGCAATGAAAGATTAATTTCAAGCATGCCACCTCCTTCTTGGACCTCTCCACACCACCATTCTCCTCTCCTTCCTCCGAAAACCTACCATCTCCACCATATCTGAACCACCAACCACCAACCACCAAACCCAATTACTCCATTTCAAACCCGATTAGTCTCATCCAAAGCACCATCCAACCTCTCCTTCTCCATCTCTTTCAATCCCAGACACCAATTTCACCAAAATCAACTTCTCTGCAAAATCCTCGAAATTTCTTGTTCTGCACAACCCAATACGGTCGTAGCTCAACCTTATTACGACTGTAATCATGGCTTCTCAGAGTTGAAGAAAAGGCGCCTGCTCACTCCATTACGGGCGTAGCCAACAACCATTTCGACCGTAATATAAACAACAAAAGGCAGAAGTTGGCTGATTTCATCGGGGACAAAGCTGGGGTTGGGGATTCTTTGATGTCGCCACTTCTCTTCATCATCTTGCACCCCAAATATGTTGTAACTCTAAGCTCTTATCTCTTTTATCTTTCGAATAGGGTTAGGCTTTTCGATTAGGGTTTGGTCGATTGTGTTGAATTGCTTGAGTCTAGTACCTTATCTTGTACCAAATGGCCCCTCACAAGAAGAAGACTCCTGGTAGTGGTAGCGAGGATGATACATACCAGCATACTACCAAAAAGAAAGATCTGAGGCGTGATACATCTTCCACTGCCACCAATGACTCAGCCATCGAGCACGAGCCGATGACTGATTGGGCTCAGTTGCCACCAGACTAGTGGCTCGAGAACTGTGATGAGAACTTCGGTCTCAGATTTACAAAAGAGAAGCACCAATGCATGTTGAATAAGCTCAAGTCCTGTAAGATCTACCAGTTAGGTACGTCCATCCTGATACCCTTAGAACCTTAGGGATTCATGACGAGATCAAGAAGTATATGGACCGTACCGAGATTTGAGGATACTGTACCACTACCACCTCTTATCCCGCATATCGTACCCTGACATACGAGTTTCTGTCTATCCTTGATCATAGTTGGACTACACCAAATGGTCATGCTAAAAAAGGAATCGTTACGTCATGTATGTGTGGAGACTCACTGATGTTCTAACATGAATTATGAAAGAAAAAATTTCATCCGTTCTCATCGTCTGTCTTCTCTCGTACAAGGAGATGGAACATATCAAGAGCAGATACTAACTTTAACTTGTATCCACGTTTTATGAACACTCGTTTTTATTTTCTGAAAGGTAAAAAAGCCCAAATCTGAAGAAAAAAGAAAAAGAGTAACTAAAAGTTAGCCTCTCCAGTAGTAAAGTCTAAAATGATAAAAGCCCAAACCTTATTTTGATAGTTCTTTTCCTTTTTCAGTTTTCAATGTTAATTTCTGAAATTGAATCAACTCTCAATTCCCTGTATTGCAGATTTGCAGGCTCTCAATACAATTTACTGGGCCTTAACTCTCTCTCTTTTCTTATCCCATCTTATTTTTTCTCTTTTATTTCCTGGATAATCTAATTTAATCTCATTCAACTGTTTCTACCGAGTACCGACCATTTGTTTTTGCACTAATGGTTTCAACGTTTTCAGAGAAAAGTTGCAAGTTTTAAGTTTTAACGACACCTTTCCCAAAACAAATAAACAAACCTCTGAATTGATACTCATCAGTCTCCTTTGAACCCTCGCGAAAACAATAACAATGGATTTGAGAGCATCGATCGAAAACCAAACGGCCTTCTCGCTGCGCCTGGCTCACCACGTCAGCACTAAAGTCGCCAGTGGGTCCAACCTCGTTTTCTCCCCTCTTTCCCTCCATGTGGCTCTCAGCCTCCTCGCGGCGGGGGCGAAGGGCCCCACGCTCGACCAGCTCGTCTCCTTTCTCGGGTCGGGTTCGTCCTCATCGGATCTGGTCAAGCTGTCGTCTCAGATCGTGGAGCTTGTATTGATGGATGCATCGGGTTCGGGTGGGCCCCGCATGGCGTTCGCTAATGGAGTCTGGTTTGATCAGTCTCTGACTCTGAAGGAAGAGTTTAAGAAGACTGTTACTGGTGCTTATAAGGCTGAGGCTAGATCACTTGATTTCCAAAATAAGGTATTTTATTTCTTATTTTTTTGTTCTTGTGCAGTAGGTAGCTGGGATTTTATTTTGCCTGGTGCGTAGAGCGTAGTGGAGGGTAGATTTGTTCTAGTTGGATAAATTTAGCCGAGCATCTGACCATTTAAATAGGTGAATAAGGAATGTAACTTTTTGCTTATTTAAAAACTAAGGTGCAGTATGTTGATGTTGATCATACTCCAATTTAAATTCAGTTGGTAAACTCCTTGTATTCCAGCTTATATTTGGTGCTCCCAAATTTGGGTTAAAAAAGGGAAATATCTAGGGGTGCAAACGGATCGGATACGGACTGATAGTAGCAAAATCGTATCCATATCTATATCCGTAACTATTTTCAGATGCGATTATGGAACAGATAGTCTAGGATATGGGTACGAATCCGATGTTAAACAAACACAGATATAGATTGAAATTGGACAAATACGGATACGTATATAAATATCATTCAGATAATTAAAAGAAATAACTAATCAATGGATTACATTTTCATCATAAAATTAACTTAATTATTTCATAACATATCTGGCTTGCACGAAAAAAACCAAGAATTAAATTGCATCCAGCCCACATATAAGAATTAACAATTAATCCTTCAAATTAATGACTTGATAAATTATTTGGCATAGCTGCATGGTGGATTGTAACTCTCGGCTTTCATGCCAACTAACTTCTATGAAGATGGATATTACCTTCAACAGGCCATAATCGGATATCTGGTTACCAAACGGATAATTATCTGAATCTGTATTCGTATCCGCATCTGTATTTGTTTGAAAAGAAAATCTGTATCCGACTATCCGCTGTTATCCGGGTTCGGATCCGTGTACAGTCAGATAATATCCAATCTGTTTGCGTCCCTAGAAATATCAAACATGACCAACCAAATAATGAAATGGAAGTATGATAACCTCCTATCGCATTCCTTTCCTTTCCATTCCATTCCATTCCTCTCTACTCTCCACATCCTTGCCTTTGACCTCCTGAACCAAATATGGTGTTTGGAAAACCATTGTTTCATCCGAACTGAATTTTCTTTTGTAGAGAACACATGTACAACAAAAGTTTGTTATTAAATAGAATTAATGTGTAGCTCGAGGTCTTCTTTCTAAACTGTCTATATATTATATTTTTTTAATCTGAACTTCTGCGCTTTTCATGTGTTATCTGTTTACAAGGCATCAGAAGCTGCTTCTCAAGTAAACACATGGGCTGAGAACGCGACAGCTGGGCTCATAAAAAACCTCCTTGAACCTGGTTCAGTCGATGAAAACACCCGTCTCATCCTGAGCAATGCGCTCTACTTTAAGGGCACATGGACTGAGAAATTTGACCCAACAGAAACCAAAGAAGGTGAGTTCCACCTACTTGATGGAACCACAGTTCAGGCACCGTTCCTATCAAGTACCAAAAAGCAATTTGTTTCTTCATACAACGATTTCTCAGTACTCAAATTACCATACCACAAAGGAGATGATAGGAAACAATTTTCGATGCATGTTTTCTTACCTAGTTCAAAAGATGGTATTTGGAGCTTAACTGAGAAAATTGGTTCTGAGCCCAATTTTCTGGATCGGCACATACCCCATGACAAGATCAAGCTCGATAAGTTTAAGTTGCCGAAATTTAAGATCTCTTTTGGGTTTGAAAGTTCAAAGGTCTTAAAAGGGTTGGGGTTGGAGTTGCCATTTTCTGGATCCGGGGATTTGACAGAGATGGTTGATTCGCCAGTGAGTAAGGACCTGTATATAGATTCAGTTTTTCACAAGGCATTTGTGGAGGTCAATGAAGAAGGGACTGAGGCAGCTGCAGCCAGTGCTGCTGTTGTGCAACTGAGGGGACTGTTTTTCGGGGGACCGAGAGAGTTTGTTGCAGATCACCCATTTGTGTTTGTCATAAGAGAAGATCTAACTGGAGTTGTCATGTTCATGGGCCATGTGCTCAATCCATTGTTAGAGACTTAAGAGGCACAAGAAATTACAGATATTTACTTGTGTTTTTCTTTCTTTAGATGGTTTTGTAAAATAAACAAATTGTGGTTGTTTTGTATCGTGAAGTATGTTTTGAGATGAGATTATTAAACATGGTAAACTTGTCAGAGGTGCTTGTGTTTATTACATTTCCAAATGTCAGAGGTGCTTATGTTTTGAGGATTTGAGGGTTTTATGATCCCTTTTTTTGGAATCATAGCTTTTGCTTCTGGAGGTGTCACTGATATGAACTTATTGTGGGATTATCTAAATGTTTATTTTAATTAAACTGCATTTGCTACAAGTACACTAGTAACATGATTGATTTAATTTAGTTTTATTATTTGAAAGTTACCCGAGGGGATGTTTACTTTTAATAAATTAAAATTTAATTGAAGAGATCTCTGGTTAAACGAGAATGGATTCATGCCCGAATTCTTGAATTTTGACTTCTGACTGTTACTGTTTACTTGATGGATGATTTTTTTTGGGAATTGAGATGTCAAATATAATTAATATATATATATATCAAATATTGTCATAAATATTACATGAATTAATATAAGATTTGTCATAAATGTGATTAATTGTGAAAATGTATAATACATATTTCGCTAATTTTTGTTTACGAATACATATAGAATTAAAGCGAATTAATTATAATTGTTGATAGACCAATTATGATTGATTTAATGAATGCTAGTGTTAATGAAAAGTTATAAATATTGTTTGGATTAATCCAATCAAATTGGATCAAGAGCCCAAACAAAACATGTCAATCAGCAAGTGTCTTGTTGCTGCAAAAGAGCATCTTTGCTGTCGCAAAAGACTATGATAGATTGGTAAGAAATCTGCAGAATTTCAGCCCAAGCTTGTCACATGCAGCCGCAAAGAGCCCTTCAGCAGCCGCAGGAGACGAGTGCCGCAATTTCCAGTCCAAGTCAATTGCGACCACAAAGAGCTCTTTTGTGGCCGCAAATAATGAGACCCAAAGGCATAATTTCATGTTTTATTTTGCTGATATCTTTTTTATTTGTGCTCCAAATAATACAAAATTTTGTGTGGGTGTTTACAGCTGTAATACACACATTCTAGAAAGGTTTTGGAGAGAATTTGGATATCAAATATTTTGTAGAATGTTTGTTATTAATGACGATATCTCTTCAAAATACGTTATCACTAGTATTTAAGCGTTGGATCTCCAAGTAATATCGATGTGTTAGGTGCAAATATGTTGTGCTTAGGCTCTACATTGATCTCTCCATTAAAATCAATTACTTCAAGGATTATTCGTAACCTTAGAGGAAAAGAAAGGAGCACAAGTATCTGCTTGGAAGGACTCGTTAGCAATCGTCCTAAGATGCTGCTCCATCATCTTCACCGATTTCTTGATTTACTTGAATAGAAACAGACAGGAAATCTTAAGAGATGAATAATAAATTATTGCTTCCGCCTTTTCTTTTATCTTAAATCTTACACGAAATTTTATAGCAATTGCTTAACTATAATTTGGATATTTTATTGAGCTCTATCTGATTTGTTGTACCCACACCTTTAGCTTTGAACCCCTGTTATTTACCCATATTTTGTTGGAAAAAGCGTCTGAACCCTACGTGGAATTACCAACAACAACAAAAAAAATCTGAAAACGTGTAGGCGTTTCAAGACGGCTGAAATAAAAACTACAACAGTTGAGTACTTGAGTATTTAATTGCAATTCATGTCGAATCATTTTTTAAATGGTGAAGGTATCTAATGTATACCTATTTCACTATCAATCTCAATGTCTCATAGATAATGGTTATGTTGGTATCAAACAATGTATTATTGTGGGGAAGAATCAGTATTGTAAAATGCGAATTTGAATATGCATGTGGAAGGACATCGCATATTGCATAAGCGGAGTGCAATCGCATATTTGAATATGCATGAAAGTATGTCGTCTACTGACGGATTTTATGCAGTGGAGTTTTTAATTTTATCAAGAAAATAAAGAATATAAAAGTAATGTAAATAAATGATGACACTATAGTAAGTTTTGTAGTTAGGAAACCAAATATTTTCGTCTTGTATCTAAGCATTCGCATATTCGCCGCATAATTATTATTCATCTACATATTCGTCTAAGCGGACTGCATATGTGCTCGCATAATAACCACCGCATATTAACTCCATCACATGTTATACTCCGCATACGCATATACGACTGCATGGATCGCATTTTACAATTACAAATTTACAATCATATCATTCATTTTATATAAACGTCCTTTCTGGACTAGTCTTTTAAGCCACACCAAAGAGTAAAACACAAGTCATGAAAAGTTTTACAAGTGGATTCGTATCTGCTGCTCTTTTTGACAAAAGTAGAATCCTGCTCTTTTCGATCTTGACCGTTTAGTTTGAATTGGACTGCTCACAGATGACATTCAGGAGGTTATATATTTTATAATTTAAGATCTGAAATTTTAACGGTCCAAATAAGAAGAACAAAATTCTGCTCTTGCTAAATAAGAGCAGCAGCTACGATTCCTTTACAAGTGAGCTTGAGAAAGTTCTCTTGTGAAAATTACAGGCACGAGTGTCTTTGAAAATCAACTTCGGAGTTGGATTGTGGTTTTCGCAATAAACTATTGCGTCTTATATTGAATCAGTTGTCTAGAACACTTGTAAAACAATATTTATGTAACAACATATTACATGTTTCACAGAAAATCTCAATTGCATCTTGCATCTTGCATCTTGCAATATATAGATGGTAATGGTATGACACCTGGAGACACTGCAGCAAAATGGCTCTTTTCCTTGGGTGAATTCGATAAGCATTCCTCTGATGTGATTGCGATTTCGGCTAGGTAAATGTCATTGCCTATGAATCTATCATCTATTCCTCTCCGGAAGATATATTTGACTTCGAGGTACATGGAGTCATGGGTCATTTGATTGCTTTCCTTGAAACGGAAAATTTTTATAAAGAAATTTTTAATGGACCGGAGTATATTGGTCTGCCATTTCTGAAAAAAATTACAAATAAACGAGGCGCTACTATTAATCGCGTCTCTAACTTCAATTCGTTATTTTATTCTTTTTCTCAAAAAAATTCTCGTCAGGGACCACTTAACTACAGCAATATATTTCAATAGAAAAGCTAAACCTCAAGAAGATTATAAAGTTTTTCATTCAGTTATACTAGTAATAATAACGAATACAATATAATAGTTAAATAATAATACTAATAATAATCACTACAATGAAAATAATAATAATGAGAATAATAATAGTATTAGTAATAGTAATAATAATAAAAAATTAATTATAATGATAATAATTATACACTTGATTAAGCATACCATCATACTACATAAAATAAGTATAATAATAAAAACAATAAGTACAATAAATATGATTTTAAGTATAATAAAAATAATATGTACACTAAAATAATAAGTATAATAAAAATGGTAAGTACAATTGATTATAAAAATAAAAAGTACAAATCATATGAACAAAAGTTTTATTGAAAAATGAGGCTGAAATTGGTTCAAGTACAAATATTGATGCATAGTTAACAAGAAATAAGAATAGTCTAGTCGTTGGGTTCAATTGCTTTGGATGCTTGGTTTGGAATGACTTGGGTTCTAATCTCACAAGACCATTTTATTGAAAATATTACAGGTGCTACTATTAGTCGCGCTCCTAAAGTGATGAATCGCTTCTCAGACAACCCGAGCGCTCTCAGTTTTAATCGATTTAGAAGTGCTACTATTAGTTACGCCCATTTTTATCCTTCTGCAATAATTGCACCCCTAACTTCTTCCTAACTTTAGAAGTTGAGCTCACAGTGTAATGAAATGAATTTCTTAGATGCGTTACTAATAGTTGTGCCCCTAAACGGGATGCTTTGAGACCGGTTGAGTTTGTGGTGACCCAAATCTGCCCTTTGACCGTCAGTTTGGGTGGGACAAGGCAGGTACCGGCGGGTCATGAGTTTATTATTTTTTATTTAAATTTGAAAAAATTCCCAAATAACCCAAATAATTCCAAAAGTTTCCAAAAAATTGAAAATAATCAGTTTGGGACGGGTTACTGGCGGGTTGTCCGTTAACCCGTATAGATTATCCCTGATTGAGGCGGGTTGGGGCAGGTTAGGACGAATTACGAGCGGGTTACGGGTCACAGGCACGAGTTGGGGCGGAGGCGGATTAAGGATGGGTTACCACGAACAAAATTTCGAATGACAACTCAAACCCGTATGAAACCTGTCCTTGATGGACATGAATTAGATCCACGAGCGGCTTCGGACGGGCGATAGGCGCGGGTCGGATTGACTCGTACGGATTTTGTCAAAACACTACCCAAAACCCATCACCCATGTAAAGCTATTACAACCGCTCCACTGTAGAGATTACAGCATTGCCTATCCGTGGTTCTTAATTAATTACTACAACATGAAAATTGAAATTCAAAGTTGAACATATATATATTATTCATTTATTCAGAAACTTCGATAATGCGATAAACAAAATAGTACCAAATGTGATCACTAATAAGCAGGACCAACACACATATATATATATATATATATTATTATTCATAAACTGATGATGCTCTCCATAATAATTAATAATACCAGCATTCAATCGAAGTCTTGTCTTCTCCATCTATTGGCTATTATAAAGAAAAAACAACAGAGATTATTTGAACACTGTAGTCAATTCTAATACAGGCGAGTTTAGTTATTTTATTAGTATTATAATATTTCATCATCATTATTATTATTTTATTATTATTTATTATTTATTATTATTATTATTTTATTAGTATTATAATATTCATCATTATTATTATTTTATTAGTATTATAATATTCATCATTATTATTATTTTATTAGTATTATAATATTTCATTATTATTATTATTATTATTTTATTATTATTATTTATCATTATTTGTTATTTATTATTATTTTTATTAGGATTTTAATATTTCATCATTATTATTATGTTATTATTATTATTATTATTTTATTATTATTATCGTCAATTTTATTATTTTTATTTATTCTGATAAATAATGCATATTATTATTAATTTATTATATTATTTAGTTTATTATTGTTATCATTATTATATTATATCATAATCATTATTATTATCATAACTATCAATATTTTTACTATTTCAATTGACACTTGTCAAACGATAATTTTTCTCTTCAGAATAGTCAATAATACCACTCCTCTACCACTATTTCAAAATCACACTATTTTATTTTTACTATTCTAATTCTACTATTATGTCGCTGTTCTTTGATTTTGCAAACGGACCCAAAAATAACAGCTGTGTTATTATATTAGCGGATGGAGAACCGCTTGGTCCTGCTGTGGTATGGGCTGACTTGCAGTTATTGTCGGTGCCGACTTCGTGAAATTGAAAGATATTTATAAATAATTTTGTTTATTCCAAACCATGATCTCTACTTAATAATTATGTATAATATCTGTTGCTTTTTGTTTCTGACTTCTAGTACTACTACCACGTGATCTACTTGCATATTTAATTCTCCTAGTCCTTGATGCTTCGCTACTTCTGCGATATTTTATGTTCTTTTATTATTTGTTTTAAAAAATAGAAAGTCTGTCCGTCGACATACATAATGGTAACGGATAAAATATTAATTAGTACATAATTTATCTAGAAAAAAACATTAAAGTGAAAATTGACATTATGAATGAATGCACTAATGATAAAGAGCTCGTTCCACACATAAAAAAAAATAACAAAATGTAGTACTGCGTTGGTATTTTATTATTGTATGTTGGTCAAATACCAAGTAGAAAATAAAAAAATAACATATAAGAGTGTCATTTCGGTGTAGTAATAAAATAACGAAACAGCAAAATAAAAAAAATAACATTCTTTTAATCAATAATTTAACAATAATATTATTATTCTTTTAGCAATCTTTCAACAATATATATTTTACTTTACTGTTTCATACATTATTCTATTGTTTTAGACAAAATGTATGTGTTATTCAAAGTGTGACTGATTTAAAGTCCTCGCATTCAGATTTCCAACTTGCAACTTTAACTTTTTATATGAAAAATGTTGATCTTAATCAAGAGGCTAAAGGTTCATTCATTTTATGAGTTGAAATATTGTGATTTGTAAAGCATGTACTTTGTGATTTTAGTTCTTTTGTAATAAATATAATTTTGACAACAAATTCAACGGTCCAAAATCACAAAGTACGTGCTTTAGTCCACATCTTTCTTTATTTATTAAACAAAATCGAAAATAAGTAATATCTAGATGTGGCAGAACCCGATCCGACTCGACAAATCTGTCCGACTTGGAGTAGCCCGATATGATCCGAAATTCGAAAATGACCTGACATTAGATGATCAGGTACCCGACTCGACCTGATTTCATATGGCACAAAACTCAAAAAGACACGACATCAGATGACCCGATACCTGACCTGATTTGATATAACCCGAAACCCAAAAAGACCCGACATCAAATCACCTTATACCCGATCCAACCTAGACCGACATGATCGTAGAACTTTTACATAGCGTTATAACGTTAAGCTATGTACAAAACATAGCGTTATAACGCCAACTTGTGCCAGGACAAGAAATTTGACCGTTGGAAATTTTGTCTAGCGTTATAACGCTATATCAAAATTGCATGGAAAATTTCCTGTACTTAAGCCAAATTTTGGCTCAGAGTCACTCTGGCGTTATAACGCCAAGTTCTGTGGAATTTGGTGTTGATTATTTTGCTACTAATCAAATTGATGTTTTTATCAAATAGAGTTTATGGTCATCAACATAAATGTTATTTAAGATATATTCTTGATGTTTTGAAATTTAATTGATTCAATATCTATTTTTAAATTCATTTTGAACATTTTACCTTTCTGGCGTTATAACGCTAGATATAGCGTTATAACACTATCTTGGAAAGATGTGTGGTTTGGCCAGGTTTCACCATTTTGGTCATGTAGCGTTATAACGCCAAAGATAGCGTTATAACACTATGTACTGTTTGGTTTGGATTTCCTTACTCTTTTATTCCCAAATTTAAATAAAACTGAAATCTAATTAACATAAGCAAGTCTTCATCTTGATCTTGATCTTCTAATATTGCTCTTAGGTCAAGCTTAATTTTCTTGAGCTTCAAACAGCCATAACTTTTGACTCGTGACTTCGATTTCAGCGTTCTTTCTGGCGTTGGAAAGCTCACGACGAAATCTACAGCCGATATCGGGCTTGCCCGTACTGGATCACTTTTAGGCCCATCGGAGATCGATTGAAACCTCAAAACTTATCTTGAATATTTCCTACAAAATTTCTCAAAAGAAAAGGCTTTGTAAAATTCAAGATCGTTTTGCAAATCAACAAATACAAGACATTATTTGAGCCAATGACTTGCTCGTGACTTAATTGTCCCAGTCTAATAACAGCTAAGGTTTACTTGATACACAATATTACCCCCAACGATTTAACTCGATACAAAATAACAGCTAATGTTTACTTGAAATACACAGACAACTCAGATATCAATTCAACACCCAAAGTTTACAAAATGTCAAAATACTCAGTTCCATTACTCTTATTCAAAATACCTAATCAAAATACAATTCGAACTGAATTGTTGTACTCAATCTACCATCAGCTCTATTGTGTGGGAATCTTAGTGATAAATACTCCATAATCATAAATTGTTCATCTCACTTGATTGTTTGTTCACAAAACAAAATGTGAGCAAATAAAAAAGTACATGCAAGGTCTAATTGGCAAATTTGCTTTAAACATTAAATCTTTGACAATTTCTCTTTTTTGAATTATAAAACATTAATTAACTCTTTTTTTGTCATAAGAACTACATCCTTTTTTATTATTGCAAACATGTCTGAACCATATTACCCCTGAAAGCACCCTGTTACTTTTTGATATCTTGTAAAATGTTATCTATAGTACCAATTCAACTTTTTTGATATCTTGTAAACATGTCTTGACCATATTACCCTTGAAAGCCCCCACACAATAATCATACAAGTTCAACCTTATACCAGCAAGTATCAGTACACCAACGACACGAACAACACATATGATATACACTTTCATTATCAAATGATAAATAAAGTTTAATTTACGAACAACATACACACAGTAAAACATACAACATCTTATTCGTAATGAGATAAAAAATATTGGTTGATTCTGTCATGAATCAAAAATCAAATTGACTGTTCAATGAGATAAAATTTATTTTGATTATCAAAATAAAAGAGATTATATTTTGTTCTTCAATTTCATCCGCTTTTTGTATGTACATATTTCATGGTTTCGAATTTTAATGAACAACTCCTTATTTAACTAGTTCTCTATACATCTGAATATCAATTTTTTTTTGCATGTATCCTCAACCACTTCACTGAAGATTAGAAATTAAAATTATGAATTATTACATGAGATTAGTAATTCAAAGTTTGTTCCATAGCAGAAGCGCTTAAATTTATTTCAACTTTCAAAATAAAAACTAAGACTTGTTGCTTTACTTCTTGGAGTTTATGGACTATGACTATCAAACCATGACATCAATCAAATCATGCACTGATGCATGATTTTAGGTCGCACTTTTCTCCTCCATGTGGCTTAAATGCTTCATTCTTCTTCCTGTAACATGAAAACATGTCAAAGCTGCAGCCTACAAGGCATAATCAAATCTAACAATAAATAACTAAATGGAGCTAAAGTAAACTATTGATATGAGTTGGAGTTTTATTCTTGATTTTAGCATTTTAGGTGCCATACAGGTAAACTACAGATATGAAAGTGACAAATTTGAATAAACTGAAAATCAAGATGACCTACAATAAGAGAACCCGAAATTCAAGTCCATCCAAACCCGAAAGGTTCGAAGCCGAATGAAATAATGAAAACCCGACTCTAACCCGACTCGAACCCGAAGGCTCAAAACTCGAGAAATACCAGAAAGATGCCAACGCAAGATGACCCAAAACCTGACCCGACCAGATCAGATTTGATCAGACTCGTAACTCAATAATCTTTTTAAGTCGATTCGAACCTGAAAGACCCGAAACCCGAAAAAACCCGAAAATGAGATAATTGAAACCTGACCCGATTCGAACTCGAAATATCCGAAACTCGAGAAATACCTGAAACTAGATAATTGAAACCCGACCCGATCCGAATCCGAAAGACCTGAAACTCGAGAAATACCTGAAACTATATAATTGAAACCCGACCAGACTCGAATCCGAAAGACCCGAAATCCGACAAATACCAACGCATGATGACGTGAGATTCGACCTGATCAGACCCGTGATCCGATAATCTTTTGATGTCAAATTGACCCGACCTGAACCCAAACCCGCCCAACTTGTCCGAGTTGCCACCTCTAGTAATATTCAGTGACGGAGCCACGTTAAGCCAGGGGGTGCATCTGAACCCCTGAATTTTTTTTTCAAAAATGGCCATATATATCATATTTTTTTTCTAAAATGACTATATATTTTGAATTTGTTCTCACAAATGACCATATAAGATAATTTTTTTTATAAATAACCATCATTTCGAACCCCTGGAAAAAACCGTAAATCTTGAATCACTGACGAGAATCTTGGATCCGCCCCCGGTAATATCCTATATCATCGGCTTGTCGACTGGCAGAGTCTGCACTGTGTAGTTTCTCAACTGCTTTATGAACATACAATCGGTGAAAAGATGTTTTACAGCTTCTTCTTCCTGTTCGCACAAGTAGCATCTGTTTACAATCATCCAACCTCTCCCTGTAGTGTGTCGACTGTTGGCATTCTGCAGTTTAATTTGAAGCATTTTTCATATTAAGATTGTTACTCTCAGCGTTCCATATATATATATATCTTCCAGGTTTGTCTCAATGATTGGAGCTGCAATCAGGAATTTATATGCTGATTTTACAGTGAATTAATTCCATTCCTCACTCTCTAATCCATTGTATTAATTCCATCTTGACTTCGTGTGATACAAGCCTCAAAATAATGCCGAAACCTTCCAATTTCTCTCCAAAATTTTAAATATAGTCTAACTGACAACAGTACAAAGAAACCATTAGTTAAAAATAATATTGCACGTATGTCAATGATGATATAATAAAATCAATGAAAAATAATGTACAACACTTAGTCAGATTTCACTGAAATCATTTTTTCAGAATTTATACCTAACAAACCAATGAAATTACGAATTTTACTCAATATGCTAATTTCGCATCCGATTGATAGGATTTTAGTTGAACTTCGATGAAATCTCACAAATTCAGTGAAGCATCTCAGAATTTATTTTCTTTTTGATTGCCAGCGACCTAAGCTTATATTTTTTATGAAAAGAAGAAACACTTGTCGTGATCATTGGAAAAAGTGAGCTTATTTCACAAGCATTAAGATGTACTAACAATTATTAATTATACTAGGTCAAACAATTAAGAGTATTAGTAAATGTGCCTGACCCACAAGGAACATTTTTTTTTATCGAGTAATATCATGGTTTCGTAAGCCATGCAAAAGCGATCTCAACCTTTTTATAATTGCTTTCTGCTTTCAGCTGAATCTTGTAGTAGTTGGTATACTGACTTTGGTATTTTATTATATTTTGTTGCTAATGGATTAAGGATCTTTTCTATATTATTACAAAGAACCTTTTTAATCAAATAATGAAAATTTATTTTTTCATCTAATAAGTTTTCTAGTACAATCTATTGGGTAGCTATCTAGAATAATTAACTTTTCACATTTAGTTGTGCTCGTCGAGATCGTAATTAAGTTTTTTTTATCGTCGCAATTTATTGAGTTGCAGATATCCGAGTCTATTTCTACCGCGTCGAGTCTGATTTGCGATCGAAGGAATGTGCATATCAAATTTGACTCCATCTTCAACTTATGTCTTAATTAGTAATTTTTATCACGAGTTTGCATCAGACTCAATTTTGAATCGCTCGTTTCTCCGATCGCAAATCAGACTCGACGTAGTGAAAGTAGACTCAGATCTCTACAACTTGATGGCTTGCAACGATAAAAAAGAACTTAATTACGATCCCGACGAGCGTAGCTGAAGTTTGTAGAAAAAATATTAATCATACTTAATTTTTTTTTGTAGCAACTTCAGTTGCGCTCATCGGGATCGTAATTAGTTTTTTTTTATCATCGCAAGGCATCAAGCTGTAGATATTCAAGTCTACTTCCATCTTGTCGAGTCCGATTTGCGATCGGAGGAATGTGCATCTAAAATTTGGCTCTATATTCAACTTATGTCTTAAATAGTTATTTTTTATCATGAGTTTGTGTCAGAATCAATTCTGAGTCGCTCGTTTCTCCGATTGCAAATCAGACTCGATGCGGTGGAAGTAGACTCAAATATCTACAGCTCGATGACTTGCGACGATAAAAAAATTTAATTACGATCCCGACGAGCGCTGTTGAAGTTGTTACAAAAAATTACCTAATTATAATATAATTTATGGATTTAATTAATAATATTTTTATTAATAAAAAAATCAAGTCCTTGGACCGGTGGGTTTGCGAAAAAAAATCAACAAATCAATCGGTCGGTGTCGTGAACACCGACATTTTGAACTTTCTCAAAAGATCGGTGTTCGTAACCTAGACCTATTATATTTTTTGCGTTTTTGCATCATTTTTTTTTATTTATAATTTATTTATTATATTTTCAATATTCAAAAAATGGGTACGCACTCAGCACTCTCTCGGTGTCGAACTGCGTTTCAATTTAAAAAATCATACCCGATATTGTACATCACTATTTTGTACTATTTACATGTAAGGAGTCAGGGGCAGTTGAACCTGCAACCCGCTACACAAGACTTACTTGGCAAGTAATAGTAAGTCACTGGGGACTGAACAGGGGATTCAGTGCATAGTCTTTTGTCCACTTTCTCTGTTTCTGATAAAAAGAAAAGAAAAAGGAGGTCCTCAATGACACTAACAGAAGTGAGATAAATACTAAAATACAAGAAATTGCCAAATTGGTGATGTATCATGTATATCCATCTCTTGACGAAACCTCAGCAGTGAAGGTCAAGCCGCGTCTCTCTCTCGCTCTCTCCGTTTGCTCTTTCTTCTGCTACACTTAACTTTTTCTCATATAAGCTATAGCAACCACACGAAGCTCTTTCGGCAACAACAGATCGCCTTAAAAAAAATCAAACCAGTTTGTGTTTGCTTAAGAGGAGAAGAAATTAAGGAGTAATAGAGAAGAGAAGATATTGGTGGTGAAAATGGGAGAGTCGAATCAGCCCCCCACCGCTCCGCCTGGGATGTTTCAACAGGGAGGTGTCGGAGTTGGTGCCTTACATCCGCCCTACGAACAGCTGCTAAATCTCCCCTGCTGTGTACACTCCAATCCCTCATGGGGTAAGAACTGTCTCTGTCTCTGTTCTTTCTTTCTTTCCCCTTTTTTATTTGTTTGTTTGTCAGTGCGATAACGCCCGAACGTTTTTTTCTAACTCAGAAAATACAAAGTAAATGGAATTAAATAATGCAAAGATTCGAGTCTTTTATCTTTACCAGATTTTGGGCAAAAAATATTTTTTTTTTCCAATTAGTCGTAACTACGACTACGAGGGTTTTGTGGAGCCAAAATTCGAGCAAAATAAATTCCAGAATTTTGCTCGGACAAACTCATTTATACGAGGATATGTCTAAAATTGTGATTTTTCCAAGGGGAGAAAAAAATCATTAGAAAGAGACATGCTTTCTTTCGATCTCCTTTATTAAATTAATTTTATTATTTTTTGCTTCTTGAATCAGTGATTTTAAGCATGATATAGTTCTTCAAACTATTTTTTTATTTGATTTACTGGATTAATTTTTACCGCTTGAATCAGTGACTTCAGTTGAGCATGGTATAGTTCTTCAAAGCATTGTTTTGTCATTTTGTTTAACTATACTAAATTATTAATGTTTGGTTGTTGAATCGGTAACTTTTTTAACACGCCAAATTAGCCAAATTAGAGACTACGACAAGTTTGCTAGTTAATTTCCGAAAGAGTCGTGAGAGCAGAGCAGTCTACCTTACATTTTTCACATAGTGTGCACCTCTGCTCTGTTTGAAGTTGGTTTGTTTAACATTCCTGATCTGCCAAAATGTATAGCCAAAATTATAGAAGTAATTATTAAATAAAATCACTTAGTTGTTAAATTAAACGGGTAGCACATGATGTATGGGTTATAGTTTTTGGGTGGACTATACTATTTTGTCTCCTTACCCAAAAAATTTGTGGATTGAGATCATCTACTTTTCAAAAAAGAAAAATAGGTCCTATTTTTCTTAATCTGGATCGTTGGTTACAACCAACGGATCAGATTAATAAAAAACTTGCTCCTTCAGTCAAGATCCGTCCGTCCATTTTAATGCACGGTCTATAATCAAATAATCGGACCCTCCTTTTGCTCAAAATCATAGCAGATTCGGACAGAAATTTGTTGACGTTGTACTTCCCCTTGTGGGATATTTATTTCACTAAAGACCTTTCACTGGGTGGTGCCGTATCTATCAAATTCAAATGTGACCCCTTGTATTGCAAGTGGTACTGAAAATACAAAGTGGAACAATGGGCCCACAATTTGGCAATGATAGAGTTCGGCCTAATTTCTACATCACTAGAAAGGTTAAATTGCTATTGGTTAAAATGAGCTCAAGATGGGTCTTATTTCCTGGCATAATTTAGGCCTATATGTTTATGTTGCCAATCTTCAGATTTTATAGTTTAGATGAATTACTAAAAATAATTCTAGTTTTGTCAACTGCAGACTTTTTATTTGAATTTATTACTAACAGCTTCAGCTATATAATTTGGGTGCAGTTGAAGTGGCTATTCTCGCATTTATGCACTATTTGGTCATGCTTGGATCGGCAGTTATGATATCTTCTCTTCTTGTTCCACAAATGGGTGGAAGTCATGTACATTTCTATCCATAGCATTCTTTGTTTTTTCGCATCCATATATAAGTAAAAATATTTCTTTTGTTCTTTATCATGATAATGTTATTATTTATTTATTTTTATAATTATGATAGGGAGACAAAGCTCGTGTTATCCAGACAATTTTATTTACAAGCGGGATTAATACACTGCTTCAGACCCTAATCGGGACCCGCCTTCCCACAGTTATGGGTCCATCTTTTGCGTTTATAATATCTGTTCAGTCCGTTATCAGAGACTACTCCACTCGTATATACCAGAGTGATCATCAGGTATAATCAATTGTCGTAGATTTCTAAATCAACTAATGAAGAAATTATTGTTTTTTTTCTCCAATTAGAAATAAGATTACTTTTAAGAGGCTAGTCTTGCAAGAATAAGGCTAACCCTATACATGTTATTATTTATTTCATATGTTTAAAAGATTAATACACTGCTTATAGGGATTTTATTAGCACCTTGCTATTAAGGATTGCAAATACCTCTTGCCTTTGATTCGACAGAGAAAACTGGTTCTGCCCAATGTAGCTGAAATAAAAATATATTTTTTTTGTTGTGAATATTACTAATGATTTTCTAGTATGTATGTAGAGGTTTGTCCACACAATTAGAGCCATTCAAGGAGCACTGATTGTCGCTTCCTGCCTTAACATTGTTCTTGGTTATAGCACGGCATGGTGGGCTTTTGTTAGGTATGTTGTTATTATTCTTTGTCATTTTATTATTGTTTGTACTTTGTAGAACTTTTATTTCATTAGTTATGTTTGCTTGATTTAGTATAAAATGTAGTCTTTATATTTGTTTCAGTTTGTCTAAGATCTTTAACAGGACGATTCCTCATCCTAGTCCTAATCAATTATCATCATGTTAAATGTATTACAATAATTAAAACTGAAACCACTTTTATTTTTCCTTTTGTAATAGGAGGTTTAGCCCTGTGACAATTGTTCCTGTGGTATGTGTGGTGGGTCTAGGTCTTCTTGAATGGGGCTTTCCTCAGGTTTACAACATTTTTTTCTCAATCATTGTTTAGGCTTCATATTTCATTTATATTAAAAGATCTGAAGTGGTGATCATTCGGTTCATGTACAGGTTGGAAAATGCGTGGAGATTGGTTTGCCAATGCTAATTCTATTGGTGGTGGTTCAACAAGTATGTTTCTTCTCTAAGGCATTATAAACCACTGCAAACATTAGAAAAAAAATGGATCCATACTATACACCAATATGTTAGTGCCTTAAGTATGTCCATACTGTTAACAATGTAGTGTACTGTATAGCCAATGAAGCACTTCAACCAGAACACCGGTATGGAGGCATTCTACAAATTAATTCATTTCTTAAATGAGCAGTAGTTTAATCTGAAATTGTTTAGGCATTGTTTTTTTTTTGGCTTTTAACCCAATATTTAATTCAAGTTCATCCCAATCCCTCAACATATGAAATGAAGCACAAAAATTGATTGCATTAGAAGTGATATAATTATAAATTTTTCTTTAGAAAGAAAGCTGTGATAGCCTTTTTTTTAGGTAATTTTGAAAATAGAAGGAGATTATGAAATGCTCTTTCTACGAACCCAATGTAATGTACCAATTCAATCTGATTTTTTTGTTTCAGTACTTGAAGCATGTTCATGAAATAGCCTACAATTGGATTGAGAGATACACACTTTTACTTTGCATATTTCTTGTGTGGACCTTTGCGGCTATTCTGACAGCAGCTGGTGCATACAATCATGCATCATTAAAGGCACAACAGCACTGCCGTACTGACCGCTCCTACCTTATGTCATCTGCCCCGTGGTACACTGCTTATTTTATGCTATATTATACATCTTGTGTTTCACAATGGTACTGGACATTAGTTTGAGTAGCAGACTTACTATGCAAGTCTCTACCTTTTCCAGACAAAATTAAGTTTCCAAAAATCCAATTTTGGAGAGATTTTGTATTGGTATAACTACTGTACTTTAACTGTAATATTCACAACAAACTGGTACAGTCTCATAAACTCTCTATGTCATTATTTTTGCTTTCTGTTTGTATCACAGAAATGTTTAATTCATAAACATTTCAGGATAAAAATACCATATCCATTTCAGTGGGGCACACCAATCTTCAGCGCCGGCCACTCATTCGGCATGATGGGTGCTGTGCTTGTTGCTGCTGTTGAGGTTTCCTCTTGAGTTGCCTTCTTTCACACCCATCCCTCCAGCACACACACACACACACATGCTCCCAAATACAGCACGAGGAAATTTGGTGTTTATGATATTAGTGCAATTCATGATTGGAAGTTTCCGTAAATCTACAAACTGCAGTGTGTCAAAACAAAGAGTATATGTTACTCAAATTCTAAGTTTCTAATATCTGAGGTCCATATAAGCGTCATTATGCAGACAAGCACCTGAACTGACAAACTACTGACATGATAAATCTGTAGTAAACTGCATTCTGGCCATACCAATTCATGCCATTAAATTCCTGAACGCGCATTAAATATTGGAATTCTTTCATAGGAAATCTCAACCATTCCATATTCCGACCCATGCATGAACACAGGCACTCAAATGCACAGATTGTATTAGAAAGTGGTATTAATTATTTCCTTTCCTTTTGGTCCTAAAATAGTCGACAGGAGCACATTTCGCAGCTGCTCGTTTGTCTGGTGCAACACCACCTCCAGCTTATGTGATTAGCAGAAGCGTTGGGTTGCAGGTCGCTCTTTCATATTTGTTTACTGTAATTATATTCCATATTCCCTGTACTCAGCATAAACTAGAGATCTGCATTTTTGTAGGGTGTTGGCATGTTTCTCGAGGGCATTTTTGGAACAATTGGTGGTTCCACTGCTTCTGTGTAAGCTGTGTTTTATTATTTATTAAATATTTTTTTTTAAAATAAGTGGGGAGCGTCCACCACTTCATTTTCTTAACAAATACGAAGCATACAAACTCAACTAACAAAAATCAACATCCCATGCCCACTATCACTATCTATAACTGTAACTCTATACTATCGAAATCCTACTAAATGTCAAAATATCTCTACTAGCAACACAATGCTCTTTGAGTAAATCTAAACTTAATAATAGAACTAGAATAATCCCTTGGTTCCATACAATCAACTTCACACACTTAATGCCCCTAACTACATGATGTTATGTGAGCATCGACACATCTCGCAATTGCCAGTAGGGCATCTTGTACTTCTACCAACCACCGTCTTCGATGCTTAACCCATCTTTGCATCCAAACTAAAGTGGCCTCTGGTCCAAGATCACTTGGTTATATCTGTATCTCACAATCCCCAGATCGCACCTCGATTAGCGCTTGATCGTGCTTCGCACATGTCCACGAACGAATTGTCAGTCACACTGAGCCCTACCAACAAATGCTATCAATCTCGAACACTCCTATCATCACTCTCACTTCTCTCCATCAATCTCTCTATTCGATCGAGCTCTTTGGATTGTTTTGCTCTGACACAACATCACCATACGACTGTCCCAACTTCGACTCGGCTCAATGCTTCTTGATCAACACATCTCGTGATCGACACGTCACTTTAATACTACACCATACAGAACTTTTAATTCTACACCCCATTCAAACTGTGAGCAGCTCACAGATACCAGATTAGCTCGTCTCAGCACATCGGCACACCACAGGCTTGATCAGCACCTCACAGAAACAAAATCTAGGAAACTGACCTTGTCTACTCAGCGGCATCAGCACATCAGCACCTCGCCAGCCACTCTGCTCCAGATCTGCTGCGACTCTGTCAGATCCAGAGCATCTGTAAGCACCTCGCCTCTATCCAGATCTGATACCTGACTCGTCTGGTATCTGTGAGCTGGCCTCGTCGGCAGCCTTGGATCATTCAGCTCAGATCGTCAGCTTCCTCACCTTTCTGATCAGAGCAGCTCATTTCTTATACTGGTCGACAGCGGTCGAGTTCCCCTTTTGATCTAATCCCAGATCACACCTCAATCACGTCTAACCAACTCGCACCTCAATCTCCTCATCAACTCCTGAACAATCACGCCTCAGATCGCCTCTTCACCTCAATCATTTCTCGGAGATTGCCTCGCACCTCAATCACACCTCATCGATTCATCTGATCAATGAGATAATATTAGCGGCATCTCATCTCATTGCATCGCTCAACATCTCATCTGATCTTGTCTTCATCGCATCTAATCTAATCTCATCGCTCAACATCTCCTCTCAGAATCCGATCTCATAGTCTCACATGTGATCTTGTCTCATCTCAAAAGCATCCCGGAACCAGGGGGAGAATAGAAGTAGAAGGAGGGGAGCAGGGGCGGAACTAGAACACCGAGTTTGGGGGGGGGGGGGCGATTTGCAAGTATAGTCTATAAATGTTATAAAGATGTCAAAATTAAATTTTGAATAAATTATACAAAATTTTAATAAATATTTTAACTAAAAATCGTACTGTTTAATTAAATTTAATTAGAAAATTAAACAAGGATACAATTTTTTTCGGGCCAAAGGGGGGGCCGGGGCCCACCCTGGCCTCCCACTAGTTCCACCCCTTGGGGGGAGGGGAAGAGGGAGAGAAGAGGGAGGCGGGGGAAGGCCGGAGGCGATCTCCCCTGCCTAGGGTTTGCTTCGCCTTTTTGTCGCTCGCGGAGAGAAGCAAGTACAACTTGTTTAATGAGAACAAGACTAGTTATGAGTTGTCTAGTTAATGCCTATTTATTCATTAAATATTAACATACCAATTGGTAAATTCTGGCACCAGTCAGTGCAAATTGGAACAAAAGATAAAAGAAATGGAAGGACCTAGTTCAACATTATCATCAGACTGTGATGTATCATATATGTTCCCTCTAGATAGTCCTTATTTACCATTTGGTCAGTACTCTTCTCTTTTTAAAATATTGTTTATCTATATATTTTTAATCTAAGACGATCCTTATTTTAATGAGGCCAGCATACCATTTGTCAGTATTCTTCTGTTTTGAATATCTTTTTAATCAAATATTTTAAATTTTTAAATATATAGAGAGAATGTTGGGCTTCTTGGGCTGACAAGAGTAGGGAGTCGGCGGGTAATTCAAGTGTCGACTGGCTTCATGTTTTTCTTTTCCATCTTTGGTTCGTGATTGTTCAAATTTTCAAGCACATTAATATGCTGCTTCACTATGAATGTTTAAATTATCTTTTATTTTGCTTCTGACAGGAAAATTTGGGGCCTTTTTCGCATCAATCCCTCTCCCCATTTTCGCAGCTGTTTATTGTGTCCTATTTGGGATTGTTGGTGAGTTTAGTAATTGCTTATTGTATTAAAACAAATGGATGTTCTTCTGGCTGGCAAAAAATTGCATCACCAAACTTGTGCAATTGTCCTTTTGATGCACTAATATACCATGCTTTTCAGTTGGTATTTTTCATTTTGGCAGTATTTTGAGGATATACATTTTTGTTTATATAATTGTAATTTCCACATTTAGAAGAAACTTAAAAAGTCATTATATTAACAGCCCACTTTTGAAAGTTGGAACTTACAATCTGTTGGTGGTCAGACACTGAGATATACTATATAATTCTATTTTTGTAGCGGCTGTGGGGATATCATTTACACAATTCTTGAACAAAAACTCGATGAGAAATATGTACATAGTTGGGCTTTCTCTCTTCCTTGGGGTATCAATTCCTCAGTACTTCAATGAGTATCGTGCTTCTGCCGGTGAAGGGCCTTCAAGATCCAACTCTGGATGGGTAAGTCTTGCTATATATAAAGATTGGTTCACCTCTTAGGAGACCTTTTTTCATATTTATGGGGATACCTTTTAAGGCTAGATGTCCTGACAGTGTCAGAATTGAACAATTTTGTGTTTCTGGTGACAGTTTAGAAAATGAAACGTAATTCGAGAGAGAATTGCAATCTGGGGAAATGCCGAACTGGTATGCTCTGAAAGGATAGTACAAGACCAATTAAATAAAATGGAAGTAGTTAATGTTGAGAAATGCAACATTGATCCGATCCCAAAATTATTAATGATCCAGTTCCATTACCAAATTTTGGAAGAATCTAAAAAAGACTACCATGCTCAAAAATGAATTTTTTCTAGAGCTATCTTAGATAATATCTAGATGTTATAGAAAATTATTAGAAATATCTAGTATTCTAGAGATTTCACAACTAGCACAAGTATAAATAGGATCCTTGGCTAGAGGGGTGTGGGCATCGAGCAAAACAAAGCAATCCAACCAAACAGAAAAGAGTGCAGTGCTTGTAGCAAGCATTAGGTTGGGGGTGTAGGAAATATTTAGTAAAGGTGTACTGTTAGGAAAGAGTTGGAGTTGTAAAGTATTTAGAGAGTGAATAATAAAATCAGTTTAGATATAGTGCCCATACTCAACAATTAACGCCCAATTTTAATGCAGTTCAATGATATACTAAACACACTCTTCGCATCTGCTCCAACGGTGGCAATAATTGTTGCAACACTACTTGATAACACACTAGAGATGCACAACACTGCTGTTGATAGAGACAGAGGTATTCCTTGGTGGGCTCCCTTCCAGCGCCATAATGGTGATCCTCGAAATGATGAATTCTATAGCTACCCAATCAGAATTCATGACTTCATGCCCGATCGGTTAATGCACTAGGGCTTTAAGATCATTGTAAAGGTTGATGTTGATCTTCTAGCAAAGTTTGTTCTACATGTCAGAAAACATCGGTGAACTTTTGTTCACTTTAATTAGTTTTGGAACCAGATGAACTTACATAAATTATCTTTAGGTAAAGAAATGGGTTGTTTTTTGAAGTCCTTGATAGATACTTGAAGACTACACAGTAATTGGTCTCTGTAAAAAGGTGAAGGTTTCTATTTATGAAACTCATTTGCTTGTGTTAAGATATCCACCCCGTGACCCGTCAGGGACTATGGTAAAATTTTGTTTTCTGTATCATTAAGACTGCAAAAACTTTCGAATTGGAAGTACCTAGTGGAGAACTAATGAAGCTGAAAGTTGAGGTCATTTAAAACCTCTTAGCTGTGTCGAAACAATAGGCCCAAGAAGCCTGTGAATGTCTATTTTCTAATCTGTGTATTTGAGATTCAATTATACTCGTGCTTCCAGTTTTATCCGTTTCTAAGCTGGTTCGAATCTAAAACCCTTTTCCGAATTTGCTTTGTATAAACCTTCAAATTTAGTTGGGAATTGGGGTAAACTGGCTTTATATAAACCTTCAAATTTAGATTCATTATAGTATCCACATATACTGCATTTAGACCCATAACGTAGGGAGTCTATCTATACATGGGGCATAAATGTTGATATATTCTATCTAAATAATCAATTGCTACCAAACATGCACATAATAGAGAATTCTAGAGAGTGATTCTTGCAGTTAATTGCATCAAAACAAAGTGTCAGAGGGCAGTATTTGAACCATAGAGTGATTTCGTTACATTCTCTCAGTCTCAGTTTCAGGGATGGTGTTCGATTTCCACTAGTGACACAAAGACATGCCAAGGACTGAGATCAGTACAGTACGTAAAAGGAAAAAACGATCCCAGTTTTCTACAGGAGTTCCGCTGCAGACTGCAGTAATAATTTACTCTTATGTTTCTTTTTCTTTATTTTTTATATTTAATCATGATATCAAATAAACAAACAAATGTCTCCTATGTCCAGTTGGTAATGAGCGCCTTAAATGATTGGGTGCTGGACCAAAAAGAACCTTTACTAAAAAAGTAAAAAGATAAACAATTAAATTGTCAATCACACAACTTTTTTTATTATTGTATGAATCCTTCTGAAAAATTAATTTGATTTTCACCTTGATTTTTTTACTATTTAAAAGTACTTCACTTTCATATGAATATATTTTATAATCTTATATAAGAAGTGGGATCAAATGTCTTTATTTTTTGTGTCTAATAACTCAAATAATGTGCACGGTAACTCAACTAAATGTGCATAATAAAATCGGTATTAACAGTTGATATCAAATGTAGTATCTACAAAACAGCACGTGGAAATTTATTTTCATTTTGTTAAAGGGTCGTTGCCAAAGAACTCTCAGTTCGGTTCCTGTGCTCTCAGGATCAGCTTGCGGATTTATTCTTTTTTATTTTCCATATCGACAGTTGATATCAAATGTAGTATCTACGGAACATTATCCTTTTTTCTTTCCCAACTTGCTGCTCTCTCCGTCACGTGATTGTTATTGGATGAATTTGATATATATAAGATCAAATATAATAACCTCTTTTATAATCATCTGAACCCTAAAATTTCATTCACGTCATCAGACATGTAATATATTTATTTGCTTTTTTATAAATCAATTTTTATATTTAATTTTTTATTAAGTTTTTTATTTTCACTTTAAAGTAAGTGTACCAATTTTAAATAACTATTTAGTTTCAATGTTTCATGCATTATTTTAATAAATGATTAATCAACATAAAGTTATGTAAAAACCGACAAAAAATTATCATATATTCATGATTTAGATGTTATTATTATTATTATTATTACCTAATTAAATAATTAATACATAATAATAATTAGTAAGATAATTTGTACAAATATCATGATATTAAGGAAGATAAATAAATTTTCCGCAATTGTTCTCACGATACAACCGAACACTCATTTCTAAACATTTTCTTAATAATCCCTCTAAACATTTTCTTAATAATCCCATGTGTATGAATTCTCACAAATTAATTTAGTGAGATTCCACACAGGCCAAATTTCATCCCACGCGAATGGGATGCAACCGAACATGGCCTTAAGGTGTAAAAATCTCTTCCTCGCTATTCACTGGGGTTTGACCCAAGATCTTAGTAGTATGTAACAATGTTACAGTCTTACAGACCATTTGTATTACACACAAGTTTTTGCCGATTTTTTAATATTAGAAATACAATAAATAAATTATAAATAGAAAGAAAAATTGGTAGGAAAGCTTGAAAAATAAAAAAAATGTTTTTTAATATTAAATATATAATAACTAAATTATAAATAGAAAGAAAGATTGACATTGAAGCTTGAAAAATAAACAAGCATGGAGTTGGCAACTTTGTGCTTTCTAAAAGTCCGAAATTGCCAACTCCCATCTTTAGAGCACTGACACGCTGATAATTTTGCTGGCACTTTTCTAAAGACAAGAGTTAGCAACTTCGTGCTTTAGACTAAAATGCTATTGCACGAAATTATCAACTATATGCTATAGGTTTCTTTCTTCTATATATCCACCCAATTCCAACATTTAGTTCTCAACGAAAAAATTTCCTATTTCACAACAACAAATTTCAATCTCTACTTCGCAACAAGAAATTTTGTTTACATTAAAAAAATTTAGAAGAAGTTACTAAAATTATAAGTTTTTATCTTCTCTGATCAATTTTCACATGTTGTAAGTAGTAGTTGAGTTAACATCAAATATAGAAAATACCAGTTATGATCCGAATTCCGACAATATGCCAGGAAGTAGGTATGCACCATCTGTAGAGCGAAAGGAAAATAGTCTTAATTTTGAATCAAATCCCGGTAGTAGATATTACAACATATATAATTACACTAATTTAGTGGTCTAAGTGTTCGCTGGATTTGCCAATGAACGAAATTGGTCCCTATATCATGATCCTATTGTAAGGCTAGATCCAACAAAGAATCAACAAAGACAGGAAAAAACATCAAAAAATACCTATGGTGATGGATGAAATGGAGGAACGTATGCGACAACTTAGTGATGCCCACCCAAATCAAGATGACACTCAAGGAGGACGTCAATCTGGTATGGTCGATATTTCTATATTTTTTGTTTCTTTGCATGCCCATGATAGTCATCAATGTTACAAGAGTATTTGTTTTTTAAACAGATGCACAACAATCTACACGTCATTTAGTTAGCGGCCCAACTCGCATGATGTTCCTGGCCCAATACACGCATGCCACTCTGTTTGTGATCAAATTGATTGTCCTACTACTCATGACCAATGTAGTGCATCAAATCCATCAATTTGATCAAGGCAACGATCAATTGCTGGAAGAATACAAAGCTTATTTCGAGGTCCTAGTGTTCGCAGAAGGAGATGAATTTGGTTCTTCTATGTTTATGTGTCTAAGGCAAAATTTTATTATTTTATGTTTATGTGCTACTGTACTTTGTAATGCTAGATAACTAAAATGTAAAACAGCATAATAAAAAGTCCATACAACATGATAAAAATATCCATACAACATGATAAAAAGTCCATACAGCATGATAAAAAGCCCATAAAAACCACTCAATGACGACGTGTCCTAGGAATGATGGGGCTAGGAGTCCATTGCTGAGTTGTTGTACAATACTTGTGTTTAGGTGGTAGCTGATATTTAGACGGGTATGTTTGGGACGTCGACGATCATGCGTGAGATGCAGACAATCTTGTCTGAGTCTGTTGTGTCAGCTGGTCTAACAGAAACTAAGCATATGAACCAAGATTTCTACTCATGAAGTCCTGATCAGGAGGGTAATCTACAGACTCGGGTATACTAGGAGTGGATCCGGGGATGTCATGCCCGACATCAATCGTGTCGACATCCAAAGGGACACCTGCATTCAATACATGCCTTTCAAATTAAATACTTGAAATTAAAAAAATTGAAAATAGAGAATGCTCACAACTGAGGAGTATCCCAAGATCATACTCGTCACTCAAGTCTTTAGGTCATGTGGTGTGTGATGAAGAGTTGGCTTCATTTTGGAAGGAGGCAGAAAGAGATGCAAGATTTGCGGTTCAGGTTGCTGAAGAATGCTATAACTTTGATTGGATTGTAGAGTAATGCCTGCTGTTTTCCGCATGAGTGTATAGTTAGTCTAGCTTCGGAATATGTACATATATCCTAGTCTTTGTGGTACTGCGTTTACAGTTAATTTGTACCACTGCTAAACTAGATAAAATGACAACTCGGTACACGTAGCTCTCGCTTGTGCAGGATTCGAAGAAAGGTCGGACCACATTGAAATCTTTGTACCAAGTCTTTCCTACATTTCTGTAAGAGGTTTTCACGACTCGAATCTGTGCATTTTTGCAAGAAGTTGTTTTCACGATTCAGACCTGTAGTGATCTCCTGATCACAAAGCGATAGACTCCCCTTCCACTACTAAACTAGATATGTTGCTAAAATCAGTCGGAACATGTACATCGATATTGCTATGACTGTTCTGAATGGAGATTTTAAATGCAACCTTAGTTTTCCGTGATATAACTAGTTTAGGTGAATATTTGTAAGGAGCTCAGAAGATCAACTTGAACAGTAATATTTAAAAATTTGTGACACAACTTCACTTCATCCATGTAAAACGCAAAGACAGAAAATAAGACCATGACCAAGAAACATATTACTGCTCTATAATAGCAGGAAAAAGCAGACTTGAAATGCTTCTTCAATGAAAGAACTAACAAAATAATCACCAGTTTACAGTAACATCTAGAATATTTACAAGCACAGTAACACAAGACAGTTTCATGCTTTTTTACCAGAGCAAGATAAAGTGCCAAATCATCATCATCGCCATCATTGACACCTTAGTAACGCACAAGTAGACTTAGGCAACAAGCAACAAAACAAGCACGCTAGGACTGTTGCAACTCCATCCCATATTCCATTAAGTACAAAACTAGGAAATATAATAATAACCAAACAAAACAAAAACTACTAGACCCACCAACCCTTAAGCAGCTCTTTATCTTGCCACCGCAACAAAAAACCTAACACCAAATACAACTTCTATAATAATAATATTATCATTATTAGTATCCACAACTCATCTGCCAGATGAACCCAACCAATGTGTCTCACATTGCATAAACGATCTCACCACTGCTGTCGACATCCAGGTCTGGATCAGAGTCGAGGTCGTCCATGTCATCATCATCATCATCAATATCAAGCCCTTCAGTGAGGTAATGGTTCATGGCACGAGCCCCAGCGGGGGGGATGGTGGCCTCAGACAAGATTTGCATGATTTCATCCGTGCTCTGCATTGGCTGGTCAGGCTCCTCATACTGTGCACTCATAGTACTGTCATCCATCAAGTCAGCGGGGAGGTTCTTCAGGAACCATTCATGAGTTCGTATTTCAGGGATTGTTATCCTCTATAAAGTGTAAAATAATTTGAACGTTAAAAGTTCTCCTTCGCTTATTTTTTTTTCTGAGGAAAAATATAGACGAAGGAACTAACCTGAGCAGGATTTGCAACAAAAATTCTTGTAATGAGATCACGACACTCAGGGGAAATGTGAACATAATCTGGTATTGAGTATTGAACACCTAGTATACGCTGCACCATAACAGTAATTATAGATTAGTCCATCACAGCTGATTATAATATCAACTTTACCATGTCTCCTTACCTGACAAACTCCATTCATTTATGTACTTTATATATATTGGAAAAGAAACAGCAGTTCAATTTTTAAGCTAATTAATCCAAGCTTGTGGCTTAGTTATTATAGCCAATATTCCTGATGGCACTGCTAGCACATTACAATTGAGTGAAATCGTCTTCTTATCGGAAGATACAATTCTTTTTGGCAAATACAAAGTAGCAAAAATAAAAAGATCAAGGAATTGTAAGACCTATTATGTGCCAACAATTACCAGTACCTGTAAGCAACCTACCTGAATTGTTTTACGGAAGTTCTTTGGCTCTTCAGAATCCTCAAAAGGATATGCACCAACCAACATCACATACAGAGTGACCCCACATGACCAAACATCAGCAATCTACATATATCACATGAACAAAAAGTTATTATTTCCAGAGGAAGATATACTATTTTCACCTTTTCTGTGTGCGGTTCCTCATAACACTTTATATCAGATTCCTCTGCATGCATGCATGCATTTTCTGAGTTTTCCTAGGTTGACTAAAAGTTGATACTGCACTGTTCCAAGGATTAATTACCGTGCAGAGCAGCCTATAGCAATTAAATAGTGTTTATAGGACACTTCGAAATTTCCTTGGCTATTCAACACAAATAAAGATCAACAACAAATTAAGAGATTGGAAAATCAAAGGGCAGCCAAAAGGAATCCAGATAAAATGAAAGTGAAGTTGTACCTTTCCGTCATATTCCTTCTTAAGTAGAACTTCAGGTGCAATATATGCTGGTGTACCAACTGTCGATTTTGGTTGCGAATGGAGAACAGATGACTAGGAAACACATAAAAACAAGTAGTATGAGAGCATGAAGCAAAATTATTCTAAAGAAATGATTACAATACATTGGACCAATTACCAAATAATACCATGAACCAACCTGTCAAGAGTTACTACTAAACCTAAGTCGACTTGTTTGGTTGGTTTCTTCTTTTCACCATTCTGGTATTTTACCTTAAGTTTACAAATCATCTTATTCGTGATAACACAAGAGTACCTTAGAATAGCCAAAATCACATATCTTCAAGCGCGGAGCGACACTACCATCTAATAATGTATTCTCCAGCTTCAAATCACGATGACATACTTGCTTGACAAAATACCAGAACCCAAGAAAAAGTCAAAGATCCATTTTGGAAAAAAAAAAAAGCGTTCAACATGGATAAAATAAGAAATGTTACAAAAAGAAAAAAGTACCATGGAATGGCAGTAGCTAACACCAGAAATAAGTTGCTGGAAAAAGAAGCGAGCCTGAAAAAGGCAAAAACAGTGGTGTATTACTTTAAATAGTGATAGAAATTACCCAGCACTGTCCCAGGTGGTGCCAGAGTCTCATTTGCATAGGCTGTATTTTCAACATTATTAAGTTTTTCTTTTTGCCATGGAACAGTTTCAGGACAGGTCTTAGGAACATAGCTTGACAGTGTCGCATCGAAGTACTAAGCACGAATATCATAGTAAGAAAACATAATCAGATTATATATAATTTGAAAAACCTCATCTTCACTGAAGCGCCCAGCATTGCAGATCCGTTCAAAGAGCTCACCTCCAGATGCATATTCCATAACTATAGCTAGATGAGTTGGAGTTAGAATTACCTAGTACAATGAAAAGCCTTCTCAGAGAAATTGAAAATTGATGGTAAAATATTTAGTGGTACAGGTTGGAGTGTAACGAGGAATCCCAGTTTCAATGATCAGATAATTACAGTCTCATAATTTGAAGTATACCTCCTTGAATCGAATAATATTGGGGTGTCTCAAGGATCTGTGGTTAATTATCTCACGCTGAACATTTTCATCTATCTGTAGACATCAAATAATAAGCTCAGTAATACATCACTAGCAAGCAAGCAATTCAAAATAAGAGAAAGCAGAGAGAGAGAGAGAGAGAGAGAGCTCTGTTGCAATTCAATTTTAGGAAACTAACAATCAACACATTACATTGCTTAACAACTTCCTACTTTAGTAAAGTACTTTGCCAACGCTCAAATTAGACACAAAACGAACTCTCCCGTGTAGGCCCACTTACTGATTCTAGAATCCACTCAAGTTGATTCAACGGCCTTAACTTCTAAAACATGCACTAATTTCCATTTACATGCAATCGCAATAAAAACTGAAGACGAACAACAGAAAAAAAAAATGAAGGAGAACGAAAGAAGCTGATCATATTCATACCTTTTCTCCTCTCTCGATGTACTTCACAGCAACAAGTTCTCCAGACATCTTGTTCCTCATGAGCCTCGCAATACCAAAATTACCGGAGCCGATATCGCGTACCAGTTCGTACCGGTCGCTGTCGTGCATTATCGGCAAGTCCATACCGGGTCCCACAGTAACAGCCGCTCTATCCATTGTTCTGGCCCGCCTGATCAGCCACGCGGCGCCAAGCCAGCCGTCCGATCGGATCAGATCGGGGATTGATCAATGGGAGGTAGAGATCGCTTGTGATTCGTGGGATGGGGATTATTGAAAAATAATAAAAAGCTCCCGTTGGCCGTATGGTTAATTCGAGAGAGAGAGAGAGAGAGAGGGGATTTGGGTTTAGGGTTCGTTCTGCGATTGGGAGTGGTGTCACCGGGGCAGTGATGTTTGGAGAGAGAGAGAGAGAGAGAGGTGCGCTTTTGCGTGACTCTGCTTTTACTTTCTTATCGCCAAGAGGCCACTCAGAGAGCGAGAGAAAAAAAGGGGGGGAGAGAAGGCGGCACTACCTGTCTAGACCTGGTTTACAACTCATCCATGGCCCCGCTACAAATATAATGTCACGCACTGGTGTAGTCTTTTTTTTTGGAAAATCTTGTATTTGTCATTTCAAATCGAGAAAATATAAAAAATGTCTCTTAAAATTGATCTCTTTTTATCATTCAAAATTAATATTATTTTTTTGTCATTTTTAAAAAAGACAAATATGTTTCTACATGACATCTTCACATCTCTTTCTCTTTTGAACCGACACTAATTGACATTTCTTTTCTCCAAAATTGATTTCGAAGTCTATTACGACATCCTTCAAAGTAGTCAGTGGCAAGATCGGTGGTAGTCGGAGAGAACTCAGACCCATATCAAAAGACAATGTATAAATTTAGAAAAAATCAATTGATATTCAAGTGTTATAAACTATTTTGATTTTTTTTTTAAAAATCTATTTTTTTAATCTATTGTCAATATAACAATTGTCATGTGGTCTTTCCTCTAAAATATTTTATGGGACTTACATCTAAAATATGATAAAATCATTCTTACTTTTAAATGCTACCCAATTTTGAAGGATTGACTACAACCTATTAATTCTAATTATATTTTTAGAAATAAATGTTCATTTCAATTCAATAAGTTTGTGTTTTAAAATGGTTTGGACAATCGGTATGGAGGTTTGAGAAAAATAAAAGATGATTAGATTAATATTTTTAAATAAATGTTCAATTCAACTCAATAAGCATTCTTATTTTTGTTCAGACAAGTGTTCATTTCTATTCAATTAGTTTGTATTTAGACTAAAGTACATTTTTTAAGGATTTAGATAATTATAAAAACTCAAGATAATTTATTGACACTTATTTAAAACAAAATAAAAGAATGTTCGTTTGGTCCAAGTGCATGAGAAAGCATATGGTAGATATTTAATAAGTGTATCTTTTAAGATATATGAGAAATCACGTAGCGAGCATTCAACAAGTGTACGTTTTCGGATCACGTGACGACGATTTGACAAGTGGCTTTATAAGAATAATTATAACTATATTGATAAAAAAACATGAATACATAATTATAATTTTACAAATCATAATGAGTTATCTTAAAACATTATTTTGATACAAAAATAAGATACAAAAATAAAAGTTTTCTCTTATTATCTCTTGTCATCTTATTAAATACATTAATTCTAGGTTTTACAAAATATAATGAGCAAACGACTTATGTTGATAACAACATGCATTATTTTTATTTAGGATAAATTCTTTTTGATGTCCACACATAAATTTTATCTATTCATCATCTTGGTGGCTGCCAAAGCAACAACACAATAAAACTTTGAAAAGCAATAAACATCATTCTCAATCTCTTATTGTTTAGTGGATTCAGTCCTGGAAGGACATTTTGGTTTCGAGAGTTTCGTGAACGTAGGTCTAGTTTGTTTGTATGTTAAATCACGTTACATCGTGTGTTCTTGTGCTATCTTACTCTTTGATCTTTACTCTCTCTCTCTCTGTCATTACTATATTTGCACTTTGTTATCTTGATTTTCTCAATTACTCTTTGTACTTGCTTACGTGTGAATTTAGCTAGGTGATTAATGTTCAAAAGTTTGAATTGTAATTGTTAAAAATGCTTCTGCACTAGCACTTGACTTTAGGACCTCATTCTCTAATTGGTATCAGAGTCCACATATTCATACCTAGCTAATTGTCCAAATCATGATAGTTCTTGACATTGTCTTGTGAAAAATGGCACAATTTCAATTTGTGAAAGAACTACCAATTTTTGTTATAGGTTGTAAGAACTTTTCTTTTTGAAAGAGATGTATGATAAACTACCTTAGTTTACTTGAGCTTTGCAAAGTTGTAGAGTATGATTGGACACCCAAATATGAAATTGATGGTGTTACCTTGACCAAAGAGTCCAAAAATCTCAAATATTCAAATGATAATGCTATGAACACTATACTTAGTTATATTCATGAGACTATTGCACTATCTCTCACTCACTCTACAAATGCAAAAAAAATTTGAAATGTCTTATTACTAGAGCATGAAGGTAATGAACACATTAAAAAGACTCGTAGGGTTGGCCTAGTAACAAAGCTAGAACATGAAGTTTGAAGAAAACGAGTCTTTTGAAAGTCTTTATCATATACTAGTATCTTCGAGAAATGAATTTGTGAAGTTGGTTCTAATATTAGTGATCAAGATTTTGTAGGGAAGCTTCTAAGGATGGTGTCCAAAAAACCTGGATGGGATGGCATCATGAGCTCAATCGAAGCTCTACAAGCTAAAGGACTGACATATCAATCCAAGAAGGTGTGTGCACAACTATGCTCACATGAGGAAAATCACAAGAAAGTGAAGTGCTCAATCTCAACCAAATTGTTGGCCTTACCCGCACAATCTTCGTACAACACTCCCTACAAGTTTGAATCAAGCGAACTAGTCTACCAAAATCTGTATCAAGTACTCCAAGGACAAAGACCTTCTTACCAAACTCGTGAAAGGAGGCATTGAATTTGAAAGAAAGGTGAATGAGGAGAGGATAGTTCAAGGCAATAAGGTGGTTTGCTTATCATGCAATAAAGAATGACATAGCATTTAAAATTGATATGTTATCTTTTCTCAAAGAAAAAGACCGCAAGAAAGACATTTCAAGAGAACTCACAAGAAAATAATGCAAGTTACATGGCTAAGTGAATCTGAAGAGAGTGAAGATGAGGAAGAAAAAGTCAACCATAAGAAAGGTGAAGTAGAAAATAAGATAGCCCTCATTGGAAAGAAATCAAGGACTTTCATGGAGATGGCTCTTGAAGTCATAAAGGAGCATGGCATGGCAAATTCAGAAAAGATTCGTATCATAAATGAATGGCTCAAGGTAAAGATGATTATGTTAAAGAGCAAGAAGAAGTCTTAAGGAGAGGTGAAATCCCAACATGCATCTGAAGGGTAGACACTTCCAAGATGATTAAGAAGCCTTTTAGTCTTACAAGAGTATATGCTTATCCACAAGAGAAGATAACTCAATCAAAGATAAAAACTACAAGTGATCACGAAATGAAGGCTCCTACCCAAGCTCAAACGGTAGAAATTGATCTTTATAAATATCATGATGAGTCTAGTGATGATGAGTCTTATGATTTGGATAAATATCAAGAGTCTTTTAATGTGACTAAGCTTAAAGAGTTGCTTGCCCAGTTTAAAAAGTCTTTGGATGTTAAAGATGCTATGATTAATGATCTTAAGTCTAAGATTAAATTGCTAGAAACTAGGAATAATGATCTTCAAAGGGAAAACTGAGATTAGGGAGCACATCACTGAAATGATCAAGCTTCAACGTGCGCTTCTTGCGCACGAGTTCAATTTCTTTGATGATCTCCTCATTGAATACATCTTCATGTCTCTTCCTCCCTCCTTCAGTCAATTCAGTATGACTTATAACTACTTGAAGGAAAAATGGATAGTGGTTGAGCTTGAAGTCCAGCTGGTACAAGAGGAGGAGAGACAGAAGTTGGCTAAGAAAGAGGAGGCTCATGTAGTAACACTTAATCCCATAAAGGACAAGCGTAAGAATAACAAGGAGAAAGAGCTCGTTAAAGAGCTGTAGAAAAGAAGCACAAGGTTGATAATACTCCCGAGAAATCAGGAAGTAAGGTGACTTGTCACTTTTGCAAGAAGTTCGGGCACATCAAGATACACTGTACCAACTACGCTTCGTGGTTGAAAAATAAAGGTATGTGTCATGGCTTAGTTTGTTGTGAAGTTAATTTAAATACAGTTTCAAAATATACTTGATGGTTAGACTCAGGTGCAACTTCTAACATCAGTATATCCATGCAGGACTGTCTAAATCTTCGAAAGCCAAATCAAGCTGAATACTACATATATGTGGGAGATGGCAGGAATGTTGAAGTCGAAGGCATAGGAAAATTTAGATTATTGTGTAGGACTGGATTTTATTTGTATTTTGATGCATTAGTAGTTCATTCATTTCGAAGAAACCTAATTTCTATTTTCTATTTGGACAAGAATGGTTTTGTATGTTCAGATGGTAATGAAAATTTCAATTTGTTTCAAAATTCAAAACAAGTTGCTTCTGGTTCTTTATCTTCTTACGATAATTTTTATTTTCTTGAAATAGACACTTCACATACAGAAGCCCTGTACATTGAAACTAGAAAACAAAAATTAACTAATGAGAATTCAGCCACATTGTGGCACAGATGCTTAGGACATATATCTATGCAAAGAATCCAACATCTTGTGTTTAATGATATTCTCACACCTTTAACTTTACTAATTCCAAAAATATATAAATTGTATAAAGAGAAAACAAACTAATAAACGCAAGTATTACATCTAGCGCCGCCAAAGTCGTAACTAACCGGTCGAACCTATTCAGTTGGGGGATTTGACCGTATTTTGGTTGGGGACAATTATCTTAGTATTTGAAGTTATTAATTTTGTAAACGATGGGCAATGGAATGTGCTAATTACAATTAAATATAATAGGAGAAGTAATAATAGAGCCTCATCATTTATGAAGGATATTTATTCTGTACATAATTTTGTTCAATTAGGTCCACAATTTAGAATTGTGGTCATGGAAAAAGTATTAATTTCTGGTAAAACACACGCATTAATGACTTGCCTTCAAGTGTCCTATCCCTCTTGCATATGTTGAAGCTAAGGATAACCAGATTATCTTGATAAAATCTACAATAATGGTAAATCTAAATCTAACAAGAGGGGTAAATGTAGCTATGCATAGGAAAAACGAATAATCTCTTGGATTTACTTAATAGCATAGAGATTATTAATAATGAGAAACTTGTCACCTGGTATGGATAAATCCGGTTCACTTGCTGTCAAGTCTTTATATGCATTTTTTTTTTAATTTTGGTGTATGAAGCAGAATATCATAAAATTCATATGGGCCTTGAAAATACTATTAAATTATATTTTTCCTTTGGCTTGTCGTGCATAATAAAATTTTTAACTGAGGATAATCTAATTAAAAAGAGTTGGATTAGACCCTCTCAAAGTACCTTTGTATATATATGCTCTGTAAAAGTTGGTGTTTTTTGTTTGGAGATTACTAGGGAAGAGACAGCAAAAGACTCATGGAGGATAGGTTTGGAAGGAAATTGAGTCTGATATATATGTATTTTGCAGAGGAATGAACTATATATCACCACAGTGATTAGTCTCTTGTAATGAATATGAAGGGTGCAAATTGTGAGAGCATGGAGATGGAAGTACTTGACAGAATTAATAGCTGCATGCATGCTTAGTTGCTTATTACATTTCGGTTCCTTCACTTTTTCCTACTTTTATATTCACTCATCTGGTATAATATAGTTTGCACCACAGCACCAGCACCACAAACTTTGTTAAACCTTGCTTTCAATAAATTAAAACCCGTTCCTTATCTCCTTTAGTCCTTTTATCCGAGAAAAGCAAGAAAAGTTGTTAGTGTCACGCAAAAGAAAAAAAGGAAACCTTTTTTTTTAAATGGAAAGAACGAACCGGTTAAAGGGGCTTCGTATCGCACGGTTGGATGTTGCTTGTCGGATTGCGTGGGTAGGAACTAGGAACTAGGAATTGAATGAATGCCTCTCTGTGTGGTGTGCGTACCGGCGTACCGGGCCAACATCCCCTTATTTTCTTGTTAGCATGCAAGGTTTCTGTGGTTCATAACTCGATCGGTGGCAATGGATGTGGCTTTCCATGAATCATTAGTTCTTCATCATCGTGAGCTCTTCTTTCAAGAAATCATTATTGCATGCGAACATCTATACAAGTCTAGGGAACATCCATACTGATACCGTTACGTATCTCTAACAATAATTGTTTGAGCAGAAGAATCAATTTTAGTGCCTCTTGTGTAGTACTATATAGCTAGTATCGTACACTTCTTTTTGTGTTCTCCCTTTCTATCTTATTAAGATTGTGTTTAAACTTTGTTGTAAAAAATGTATCCTATAAAAAATGAATTTTAAATTTCAACAGAAATTATTATTTTGAATACAATATGGATATACAAACACAAAAATGAATTGAATTGGTAAAGGATGTGGATCATAGAAACGGTTAATTTGGCAATTTTGACAACTAATTTTCAAATAAATTAAAAATAGTGACCGAGTGTTAAAAGAAAAAAAACATTTTCCAAATGCAATGAGGTCAAAAAAAAATTATTTTCTAGAACTTAGAGAAAGGATTTCTATTAAGATTTTTTGTATGTGTTTACATGATGATTTACATTGGTATTTATAGGCAATTTGGTCTTGTGACCGTTGGTCATTTTTCTAATTTACAAGATTACAAATTTAGCTAATTTTGGAAGGAAACTGAGACCTACTCTCTAACGGCTAGATTGGATTTAATTTGATGATTATTTCTTGATTAGTCATGGGCTTGATCAGTGATGAAGATTCTGAGATCAATCACATATTTCAACACTCCCTCTCAAGTTGGGTCCAAATATTTTTATTGATACCAACTTGGACAAGATATTTTCGAATGGTCCTCTATGCAATGCTTTAGTGAAGATATCTACCAGTTGGTCTTTGCTTTCAACATAAGGTGTCTCTATTTGTCTGGATTGAACTTTTTCTCTAATGAAATGGCAATTCACTTCTATGTGTTTTGTTCTTTCATGAAATACTAGATTTGAAGCAATGTATCTTTCAGCTTGGTTGTCGCAGTACATCTGCATAGGTCCATTGCATGAAATCTTCAAGTCATCGAGTACTTGCTTAATCCAGATTAATTCACTTGCAGTCGAAGTCATTGCTCTATATTCTGCTTTTGCACTTGATCTTGCTACAACATTCTGTCTTTTGCTTTTCCATGCTACTAGATTCCCCCTACAAAAGTGCAATATCCGGTGGTTGATTTTCGGTCATAACTACCAGCCCAATCTGCATCAAAATAACCAACAATGTTGTAAGTGTTATTTTTCTTCATCTATATGCCTTGACCCGGAGCCTTTTTTAAGTACTTAAGTATTCTATCTACAGCTTCTAAATGTGTTGTTCTATGTGCATGCATAAATTGACTTACTGAGCTGACTGCATATGCAATATTTAGTCTGGTAACTGTTAAATAAATCAATCTGCCAACAAGTCTTTGAAGTTGACCTATATCATTCAATGGTTCACCATCTTCGGGGTCTAGTTTTTTGTTAGGTTCCATTGGGATAGTAGCTGGTTTGGTACCTAGCTTGCCAGTTTCTTTTAGTAGGTCAATGGCATATTTTCTTTGAGAGAGAAACAAACATTTGGTTGAATGTGCTATTTCAATTCCCAAAAAATATTTTAGCTTACCTAAGTCCTTAACATCAAATTTGTTTTTCAAGTAATTTTTCGCATTTTTTATTTCTTTTTCATCATTTCCAGTGATAATGATATCATCCACGTAGACAATAACAATTGTTGTTTTGTTATTTGAATGTTTAACAAACATGGATGAATCAGCTGAGCTAGTGTTAAACTCATGAAGTAAGAGAGAGAGACTAAGCTTGTCATACCATGCTCTTGGAGATTGTTTAAATTCATAGATCGATTTGTTTAGCTTACACACAAGGTTGATGTCAGATTCATCCTTATAACTTGGGGGTAATGACATATAAACTTCTTATTCTAGATTACCTTGTAAGAATGCATTCTTAACATTCATTTGGAATAAGCTTCATCCCAAATTAATAGCAACATATAGTAAAATTCTAATTGTATTCATTTTTGCAATTGGTGCAAAAGTCTCTTGGTAGTCTATGTCATATGTTTGAGTGAAGCCTTTAGCTACGAGTCGTGCCTTATACCTTTTTATTGTTCCATTACTATTATACTTGACCTTGTAGATCCATTTACACCTTATAGATTTTTTTCCTTTTGGTAATGGTACAATGGTCCAAGTTTTGTTTTTTTTTCAAGGGCTTCAAGTTCTTCTTTCATAGCCTTACGTCATATATGACTTTGTTCGACTTCTACAAAATTGTTTGGTTCTATTTCGTTGGACACTGCTGTTAGGAAAGCCTTATGTGTTGAGGAAATATTTTCATATGTTACATAATCTTGGATAGGGTAACTTACCTTATAGGTTACATAGTCACGTAACCTGGAGGAAGGTTGAGTCGAGCGAGTCGATCTTCTCGGCTGAGGTTCTGCTTTTGTCTCAGCACTTATTGCTTCGGTTTCGACTTCCTCCCTTGAGACTTGGTTGTCAGAGGCAGTTTTTTCTTCACACATTGTTGGTTCTGAAAGTACTATTTTGTCTCCAAAAATGAAATCTTGGTTGTGTATATCTCCATCTTCTTTAAAAAATGGTTCATCTTCCAAAAAGGTTACGTCTCGAGAAATATAAAGTCTACGGCTAATGGGATCATAACACTTATATCCCTTTTTTGAGAAGAGTATCCTAAAAATATAGTTTTTGCTACATGTTTATCTAATTTATCTTGTCGTTTAATATGTATAAAGCATGTGCATCCAAATACTCTAAGATGTTCTAAGCTTATCTTTCTTTTGGTTAAAATTTCTAATGGGCTTCTATTTTTTAATACTGGGCTTAGTAGTCTATTTATTAGATGTACTGACATAAGAACAGCTTCGGACCAAAACCTTTTGTATATATTTTAGATACTTTCAATAACGCTTTGTTTGCTGGTAATGTAGAACAAAATAAATTATGACATTGGCGAGTTGGACATCCTATTGATAATGTTTTGAATAAATTAGTTACTTTGCAAGATTTAAACAATAGTAATTGTGATACTTGTTGTTTTGCTAAGCAAACAAGATTACCATTTTCTTTATCTAATAGTAAGACCACTAGAAGTTTTGAGCTCATACATTCAGATGTTTGGGGACCAGCACCTATTAATTCTTATAATAACTTTAGCTATTATGTCACTTTTATAGATGATTTTTCGCGAACCACTTAGCTATATCTCCTTAAAGCGAAAAGTGAAGTGTTTCTTAAATTTCAAGAGTTCACTAACTTTGTTGAAAATCAGTATAATACTAAAATCAAAATATTTAGATCAGATAATGATACTGAATATATTAATAAGCCATTTGCTAGTTTTTTTAAAACAAAAAGGTATTTTACATCAAACCACGTGTATTAACACGCCTGAACAAAATGGAGTTTTTGAAAGAAAAAATCGACATATTTTAGAAGTCACAAGGTCCTTATTATTTCAAACTAATGAAAGGTTACCACTCATAAATGAAGCACTATGATCAGAAATATTTCTAAGTAGGATATGATGCTTTATGGTGTTTTGTTTAATGGTTACAACCCATAAATGAAGTACTCAGATAAGAAACACTTCTCGCAGTAGGGTAAGATGCGTTGTGATGTTTTATTTAATGGTTACCACTCATAAATTGAGTACTTTTATCGGAATCACTCATAAATTAAGTACTCGGACATGAAACACTTAGAGTGGTATTTATGCTTCTTCGTTGTGTTTTAATGAATGGTTACAACACTTAAATGAAGTACCCGGAGAAGAAACTCTTCTCTAGTAAGATATGATGTGTTGTGGAGTTTTCTTGAAAGGTTACCACTCATAAATGAAGTACACTGATCAGAAACACTTCTTACAAGGATATGATTTTATGTGGTGTTTCTTTAATTGTTACAACCCATAAATGAAGTACTCAGATAAGAAACACTTCTCGCATTAGGATAAGATGTTTTCTGATGTTTTATTTAATAGTTACCATCCATAAATGGAGTACTCTGATCAGAATAGTACTCTATGCTTCTTCGTTGTGTTATAATGAATGGTTACAACACTTAAATGTACTCGGAGAAGAAATTCTCGTGGTAAGATATGATGCTTTGTGGAGTTTTCTTGATAGGTTAGAACTCCTAAATGAAGTACTCTGATGAGAAACACTTCTCATAGTAGGATATGATGCTTTGTCTTATTTTCTTTAATGGTTACCACCTATGAGTGAAATACTCATATAAGAAACACTTCTCGCAGTAGGGTAAGATGCTTTGTGATATTTTAATTAATGGTTACCACCCACAAATGAAGTACTCTGATCAGAATCACTCATAAAATATGTACTCAGAAATGAAGCATTAGATTGATATTTTGTGCTTCTTCGTTGTGTTTTAATGATGGTTACAACACTTAAATGAACTACTCGGAGAAGAAACTCTTTTCGTAGTAAGATATGACACTTTGTAGAGTTTTCTTGAAAGGTTACAACTCATAAATTAAGTACTCTAATCAGAAACACTTCTCGTATTAGGGTAAGATGCTATGTGATGTTTTATTTAATGGTTACCACCCATAAATGAAGTACTTTGATCGAAATCGCTCATAAATTAACTATTCGGACATGAAACACTTCGAGTGGTATCTATGCTTATTAGTTGTGTTTTATTGAATGGTAACAACACTTAAATGAAGTACTCGGAGAAGAAACTCTTCTTGTGGTAAGATATGTTGCGTTCTGGAGTTTTCTTGAAAGGTTACCACTCATAAATGTAGTAAACTGAATATAAACACTTCTTAGTAGGATATGATGCTTTGTGGAGTTTTCTTTAATGGTTACAACCCATAAATATAGTACTCAGATAAGAAACAATTCTCGCAGTAGGGTAAGATGCTTTGAGATGTTTTATTTAATGGTTACCTCCCATACATGAACTACTTTGAACGGAATTACTCATAAATTAGGTACTCGTAAATGAAGTACTTAGAGTGGTACTCGAAGCTTCTTCGTTGTGTTTTAGTGAATGGTTATAACACTTAAATGAAGTACTCGGAGAAGAAACTCTTCTCGTAGTATGATATGATTCTTTATGAAGTTTTCTTAAAGGTTACCACTCATAAATGAAATACTATGATCAAAAACACTTCATAGTAGGATATGTTGCTTTGTGGTGTTTTTTTTAATGGTTACCACCCATAAATGAAGTACTATGATCAGAATTACTCATAAATTAAGTACTCATACATGAAGCACTTAGAGTGGTACTCGATGCTTCTTCGTTGTGTTTTTGTGAATGGTTACAACACTTGTTTTAAGTACTCGGAGAAGATACTCATTTCGTTGTAATATATAATGTTTGTAGAGTGTTTTTGTGAATGGTTACAACTTACAACACTCATAAATGAAGTACTATGATCAGAAAAACTTCTTAGTAATATATGATGCTTTGTGGTGTTTTTTTAATAGTTATCACCCATAAATGAAGTACTATGATCAGAATTAATCATAAATTAAGTACTCGGAGAAGAAACTCTTTTCCTAGAAAGATATGATACTTTGTAGAGTTTTCTTGAAAGGTTACTACTCATAAATTAAGAACTCTGATTAGAAACACTTATCGCATTAGGGTAAGATGCTATGTGATGTTTTATTTAATAGTTACCATCCTTAAATGAAGTACTATGATCGAAATCACTTATAAATTAAATACTCGGACATGAATCACTTAGAGTGGTATCTATGCTTCTTCATCGTCTTTTAATGACTTGTTACAACACTTAAATGAAGTACTCGGAAAGGAAACTCTTCTTGTGGTAAAATATGATGTGTTGTGGAGTTTTCTTGAAAGGTTACCACTCACAAATGAAGTACATTGATAAAAAACACTTCTCAGTAGGATATGATGCTTGTGGTATTTTCTTTAATGGTTACAACCCATAAATATAGTACTCAGAAAAGAAACCCTTCTCGTAGTAGGGTAAGATTCTTTGCGATGTTTATTTAATGGTTACCACCCATAAATGAAGTACTCTAATCAGAATCGCTCATAAATTAAGTACTCGTACATGAAGCACTTAGAGTGGTACTCGATGCTTTTTCGTTGTGTTTTAGTTAATGGTTACAACATACAACACTTAAATGAAATACTCGGAGAACAAAAATCATCACATGGTAAGATATGATGCTTTGTGTTGTTTTCTTGAAAGATTACCACTCATAAATGAAGTACTATGATCAGAAACAGTTCTTAGTAATATATGATGCTTTCTGTTGTTTTCTTTAATGGTTACCACTCATAAATGAAGTACACTGATCAGAAACACTTCTCAGTAGGATATGATGCTTTGTGGTGTTATCTTTAATGATTACCACGCATAAATGAAGTACTATGATCACAATTACTGATAAATTAAGTACTCATACATGAAGCACTTAGATGGTACTCGATGCTTCTTCGTTGTATTTTAGTGAATAGTTACAACACTTAATTGAAGTACTCGGAGAAGAAACTCATTTCGTAGTAATATATAATGTTTGTAGAGTTCTTGAAAGATTACCTCTCATAAATGAAGTACTATGATCAGAAACATTTCTTAGTAGGATATGATACTTTGTGATGTTTTCTTTAATGGTTACCACCCATAAATTAAGTACTCAGATAAGAAACACTTCTCGCAGTAGGGTAAGATATTTTTTTATGTTTATTTAATGGTTACCACCCATAAATTAAGTATTTTGATTTGAATCACTCATAAATTAAGTACTCGGACATGAAACACTTAGAGTGGTATCTATGCTTCTTCATTGTGTTTTAATGAATGGTTACAACACTTAAATGAAGTATTCGGAGAAGAATCTCTTCTCGTGGTAAGATATGATGCGTTGTGGAGTTTTCTTAACATGTTACCACTCATAAATAAAGTATTGTGATCAGAAACACTTCTTATCATGATATGATGCCTTGTGGTATTTTCTTTAATGGTTACCACTCATAAATGAAGTATTTAGATAAAAAATACTTCTCTTAGTAGTATACGATGCTTTGTGGTGTTTTATTTAATGGTTACCACCCATAAATGAAGTAATATGATCAGAATTACTCATAAATTAAGTACTCGTACATAATGCACTTAGAGTGGTACTCAATGCTTCTTCGTTATATTTTAGTAAATGGTTACAATACTTAAATGAAGTACTCGGAGAAGAAATACTTTTCGTAGTAAGATATAATGTTTTGTAGAGTGTTCTTGAAGGGTTACCACTCATAAATGAAGTACTATGATCAGAAACACTTCTTAGTAGGATATGGTACTTTTTGTGTTTTCTTTAATGGTTACCATCCATAAATGAAGTTGTCAGATAAGAAACACTTCTCGCAGTAGGGTAAGATGCTTTGTGATGTTTATTTAATGGTTACCACCCATAAAATTAAGTACTTTGATCAGAATCACTCGTAAATTAAGTACTCGGCCAATAAACACTTAAAGTGGTATCTATGCTTCTTCATTATGTTTTAATAAATGGTTACAACACTTAAATGAAGTACTCAGAGAATAAACTCTTATCGTGGTAAGATATGATGCGTTGTGGAGTTTTCTTAACAGGTTACAACACATAACTGTAGTATTGAGATAAGAAACACTTCTCGCAGTAGGGTAAGATGTTTTCTGATGTTTTATTTAATAGTTACCATCCATAAATGAAGTACTCTGATCAGAATCACTCATAAATTAAGTAGTAGGACATTAAAAACTTAGAGTAGTATTATATACTTCTTCGTTGTGTTATAATGAATGGTTACAACACTTAAATGTACTCGGAGATGAAACTCTTTTCGTGGTAAGATATGATGCTTTGTGGAGTTTTCTTGATAGGTTACAATTCATAAATGAAGTACTCTGATTAGAAACACTTCTCATAATAGGATATGATGCTTTGTCTTATTTTCTTTTATGGTTACCACCTATAAGTGAAGTACTCAGATAAAAATCACTTCTGGCAGTAGGGTAAGAAGCTTTGTGATGTTTTAATTAATGGTTACCACCCACAAATGAAGTACTCTGATCAGAATCACTCATAAAATATGTACTCCGACATGAAGCACTTAGATTGGTACTTTGTGCTTCTTTGTTGTGTTTTAATGATTGTTACAAAACTTAAATGAAGTACTCGGAGAAGAAACTCTTTTCGTAGTAAGATATGATACTTTGTAGAATTTTCTTGAAATGTTACTACTCATAAATTAAGTACTCTTTTTAGAAACACTTATCGCATTAAGGTAAGATGCTATGTGATGTTTTATTTAATGGTTACCACCCATAAATGAAGTACTTTGATCGAAATCACTCATAAATTAAATACTCGGACATGAAACACTTAGAGTGGTATCTATGCTTTTTTTGTTGTGTTTTAATGAATGGTTACAACACTTAAATGAAGTACTCGGAGAAGAAACTCTTCTCGTGAGAAGATATGTTGCGTTGTGCAGTTTTCTTGAATGGTTACCACTCATAAATGAAGTACACTGAAAAAAAACACTTCTTAATAAGATATGATGCTTTGTGATGTTTTATTTAATGGTTACAACTCATAAATAAAGTACTCAGATAAGAAACACATCTCGTAGTAGGGTAAGATGCTTTGAGATGTTTTATTTAATGGTTACCACCCATAAATGAAGTATTTTGATTGGAATCGCTAATAAATTAGGTACTCGTAAATGAAGTACTTAGAGTGGTACTCGAAGCTTCTTCGTTGTATTTTAGTGAATGGTTATAACACTTAATTGAAGTACTCGGAGAAGAAACTCTTCTCGTGGTAAGATATGATGCGTTGTGGAGTTTTCTGGAAAGGTTACAACTCATAAATGAAATACACTGATCAGAAACACTTCTTAGTAGGATATGATATTTTGTGGTATTTTCTTTAATGGTTACAACACGTAAATGAAGTACTCAGATAAGAAACACTTCTCGCAGTAGGGTAAGATGCTTTATGATGTTTTATTTAATAGTTACAACCCATAAATGAAGTACTCTGATTAGAATCACTCATAAATTAATTACTCGGACATGAAACACTTAGAGTAGTAATATATGCTTATTTATTGTGTTACAATGAATTGTTACAATACTTAAATGAAGTACTCGGAGAAGAACCCTTCAAGTGGTAAGCTATGATGATTTGAAGAGTTTTCTTGAAAGGTTATCACTCATAAATGAAGTACTCTGATTAGAAACACTTCTTTTTAGGATATGATGCTTTGTAGTGTTTTATTTAATGGTTACCACTAATAAATGAAGTACTCAGATAAGAAACATTTCTCGAAGTAGGGTAAGATGCTTTGTGATGTTTTATTTAATGGTTACCACCCATAAATAAAGTAATATGATCATAATAACTCATAAATTAAGTACTCATACATGAGTGGTACTCGATGCTTCTTCGTTGTGTTTTATTAAATGGTTACAACACTTAAATGAAGTTCTCGGAAAAGAAACTCATTTCGTAGTAATATATAATGTTTGTAGAGTGTTATTGAAAGATTACCACTCATAAATGAAGTAGTATGATCAGAAACACTTCTTAGTAGGATATGATACTTTGTGGTGTTTTCTTTATTGGTTACCATCCATAAATGAAGTACTCAGATAAGAAACACTTCTCGCAGTAGGGTAAGATATTTTGTGATGTTTATTTAATGGTTACCACTCATAAATTAAGTACTTTTATCTGAATCACTCATAAATTAAGTACTCGGCCAAGAAACACTTAGAATTGTATCTATGCTTATGCATTGTGTTTTAATGAATGGTTACAACACTTAAATGGAGTATTCGGAGAAGAAACTCTTCTCGTGGTAAGATATAATGTGCTGTGGAGTTTTCTTAACATGTTACCACTCATAAATAAAGTACTGTGATCAGAAACACTTCTTAGTAGGATATGATGCCTTGTGGTGTTTTCTTTAATGGTTACCACCCATAAATGAAGTATTCAGATAAAAAAACTCTTCTCGCAGTAGGGTACGATGCTTTGTGGTGTTTTCTTTAATGGTTACCACCCATAAATGAAGTACTATGATCAGAATTACTCATAAATTAATTACTCGTACATGAAGCACTTAGAGTGGTACTCAATGCTTCTTCGTTGTGTTTTAGTGAATGGTTACAACACTTAAATGAAGTACTCAGATAACAAACACTTCTCGCAGTAGGGTAAGATGGTTTGTGATGTTTTCATTAATGGTTATCACTCATAAATTAAGTACTTGGTCATGAAGCACTTACTTAGAGTGATACTCTATGCATCTTCATTGTGTTTTAGTGAATAGTTACAACACGTAAATGAAGTACTCAGAGAAGAAACTCTCTTCGGAGTAAGATATGATGCTTTGTAGAGTGTTCTTGAAAGTTTACCACTCATAAATGAAATTCTATGATCAGAAATACTTCTTAGTAGGATATGATGCTTTGTGATGTTTCCTTTAATGGGTACCACCCATAAAAGAAGTATCAGATAAGAAGCACTTCTCGCAGTAGGATATGATGCTTTATGATGTTTTATTTAATGGTTACAACGCTCTATGATCAGAATCACTCGTAAATTAAGTACTCAGACATGAATCACTTAGAGTGGTTTCTATGCTTCTTCGTTGTCTTTTAATGACTTGTTATAACACATAAATGAAGTACTCAGAGAAGAAACTCTTTTCGGGGTAAGATATGATGCGTTGTGGAGTTTTCTTGAAAGGTTACCACTCATAAATGCAGTATTATGATCATAAATACTTCTTAGTAGGATATGATGCTTTGTGATATTTTCTTTAATGGTTACCACCCATAAATAAAGTACTCAGATAAGCAACACTTCTCGCAGTAGGGTAAGATGTTTTGTGATGTTTTATTTAATAGTTACCACCCACAAATGAAGTACTCTGATCAGAATCAGTCATTAATTAAGTACTCAAACATGAAGCACTTAGAGTTGTACTATGTGTTTCTTCGTTGTGTTTTAATGATGGTTACAACACTTAAATGAAGTACTCGGAGAAGAAACTCTTTTTGTAGTAAGATATGATATTTTGTAGAGTTTTCTTGAAAGGTTACTACTCATAAATTAAATACTCCGATCAGAAACACTTTTTGCATTAAGGTAAGATGATATGTGATGTTTTATTTAATGGTTACCACCCTTAAATGAAGTACTTTGATCAGAATCACTCATAAATTAAGTACTCGGACATGAATCACATAGAGTGGTACTCTGTGTTTCTATGTTGAGTTTTAATGATGGTTACAACAATTAAATGAAGTACTCGGAGAAGAAACTCTTTTGTAGTAAGATGTGATACTTTGTAGAGTTTTCTGGAAAGGTTACTACTCATAAATTAAATACTCAGATAAGAAACACTTCTTGCATTAGGGTAAGATGCTTTGTGATATTTTTTTAATGGTTATCACTCATAAATGAAGTATTATGATCAGAATCACTCATAAATGAAGTACTCGGACATAAAGCACTTACTTATAGTGGTACTCTATGCTTCTTCATTGTGATTTAGTGAATAGTTACTACAATTAAATGAAGTGCTCGAAGAAGAAACTTTTTTGTAGTAAGATATGATGCTTTGTATAGTGTTCTTGAAAGGTTAACACTCATAAATGAAGTATTATGATCAGAAACACTTCTTATTAGGATATGATGCTTTATGATGTTTTCTTTAATGGTTACCACCAAAAAATGAAGTAGTCAGATAATAAACACTTCTCGCAGTAGGGTAAGATGCTTTGTGATGTTTTATTTGATGGTTACCATCCATAAATATAGTACTCTGATCGGAATCACTCATAAATTAAGTACTTGTACATGAAGCACTTAGGGTGATACTCGATGCTTCTTCGTTGTGATTTAGTGAATGGTTACAACACTTAAATGAAGTACTTGGAGAAGAAACTCTTTTCATAGTAAGATATGATACTTTGTAGAGTTTTCTTGAAAGATTACTACCCATAAATTAAATACCCTGATCAGAAACACTTCTTGCATTATGGTAAGATGCTATGTGATGTTTTGTTTAATGGTTACCACCCATAAGTGAAGTACTTTGATCAGAATCACTCATAAATTAAGTACTCGGACATGAATCACTTATAGTGGTATCTTTGCTTCTTTGTTGTCTTTTAATGACTTGTTACAATACTTAAATAAAGTACTCGGAGAAGAAACTCTTCTCGTGGTAAGATATGATACGTTGTGGAGTTTTCTCTAAAGGTTATCACTCATAAATGAAGTACACTGATCAGAAACACTTCTTAGTTGGATGTGATGCTTTGTGGTGTTTTTTTTTATGGTTACAACCCATAAATGAAGTACTCAGATAAGAAACACTTCTCGCTGTAGGATAAGATGTTTTTTCATGTTTTATTTAATAGTTACCACCCATAAATGAAGTATTATGATGAGAATCACTCATAAATTAAGTACTCAGACATGAAACACTTAGAGTAGTAATCTATGCTTATTCATTGTGGTACATTGAATGGTTACAATACTTAAATGAAATACTCGGAGAAGAAACCAATCTCGTGGTAAGATATGATGCTTTGAGGAGTTTTCTTGAAAGGTTACAACTAATAAATGAAGTACTCTAATCAGAAACACTTCTTTGTAGGGTATGATGCTTTGTGGTGTTTTCTTTAATGGTTACCACCCATAAATTAAGTATTTAGATAAGAAACACTTCTCGCAGTAGGGTAAGATGTTTTGTGATGTTTTATTTAGTGGTTACCACCCATAAATGTAGTACTCTAATCAGAATCACTCATAAATTAAGTACTCGTAAATGAAGCACTTATAATGGTACTTGATGCTTCTTCATTGTGTTTTAGTGAATGGTTACAACTTACAACACTTAAATGAAGTACTCGGAGAACAAAACTCTTCTCGTTGTAAGATATGATGCTTTGTGAAGTTTTCTTGAAAGGTTACCACTCATAAATGAAGTACTTTGATTAGAAACACTTCTTAGTAATATATGATGCTTTTTAGTGTTTTCTTTAATGTTTACCACCCATAAATGAAGTACTAAGATAAGAAACACTTCTCGCAGTAGGGTACGATGCTTTGTGGTTTTCTAATTTGCCTTTACCAATCATCTTCTTCGTTATTGTGTCCTGAAATGTCACGTTTTCTTGTGAGAAGATTACATTACAATTCAATTATTTTGTGATTTTACTTACCGAGAGTAAGTTGGTAGTGAAGTTTGGTAGGTATATTACATTTGATATTTTCTTGGACAAAATATTGGTAGACCCTATTTTTTCAATTGGTACTTGAGAACCATTAGCCACAGTTACAAGTATTGAATTTTTTATTTCTTTTTTTCACTTAGAATTTTGGAATTTTCTGTCATATGGTCTGTTGCACCATAATATATTATCCAGTTGGTATCACTCTTAAAATTAGAATAATTTGAATGGGCTTTACCTGTAAATTTATCTTGTTTTTTTCAAACAGTGAAGATAATTGGGCTATGAGGCTTCCGAGTTGGGTCTGATTTATTCCCGGTTGGGCTTGATTTAGTGGGCCTGACCCAATCGACTCACTTGGTGCTGCTTCAAAACTTGATTCTGTGGTTCTCGCCGCCATGCTCGTTCGTTCCCCTTCCTTCGATCCCGTCGCCTTCAATCTTCCTCTATGAGAATCACCTCCCTTCTTCTTTGGTCTAAGGTGCGGGTGGAGGAACCAACATTCGTCCCGACGGCACCCCTCTTTCTTACAGTTGTCACATCTGACCTTAGTGGAAGCTCCCTGCATCTCTCCTTTGAAGTTGGGGTGACGGTTTTGTGCAGAGAAGGCTTGATTCTCTGATTAACTGACCTATTGGGGGTTCATGATAGTCCTACGAGTTTCCTCACCTTGCAACATGGCTACCACACTACGAAGTTTTGGTAGTTCTTTGGACAACAAGATCTGAGACCGAACTTGTTCGTAGCTCGGGTTCAAACCAGAGAGGAACTGGAACACTTTGTCTTGTTCTAAGGTTTTCAGGTCAGTGGTTTGTGTGTATAATGCTAATTCGTTCCACTTGGTTTGCAGATCGCTGTAATATTCAATTACAGTTCTGGTTCCTTGCTTTATTTGAGAAATCTCGTGTTTTAGGTGAAAGATGTATGCGAAATTTTGCTCTTGGTCGTACATTTCTTTTAACTTCATCCCAAATCTCTTTGGTTGAGTTAAAGTACATGAACAGTTTTGCAATTTGGGGTTCCATTGAATTTAACAGCCAATTCATTACATTGGTGTCGGCTTGGGCCCAGTCAAGGTCTTGGCTGGTTTCTGATTCTGGTATGCTGGTTTTTGGAGTTGTGTCTGTGCTAGTATTTTTGCTGCTGGTTTTTTGTTCAGCAAAGTTTATTGGTTTACCAGTGATGTGGCTAAGTTTACCTTTGCTGAGTAGCGAAAGATGGATGGATCTGGCCCATGATGGATAATTAGTGCCGTTAAGTAGCGTGGTAGTGAGTCTCAGCATTTGTTGTGCATCTCCGGTGTACAGATGGTGTCCGCTGTAGCCTTCTGTCATTGCTGGTATCACTGCACTTCTTGCAACCTCTTTGGTTGAGAGAGGACTTTTTTCTGAGGTCGATTTTATTGCTCTGATACCATATGATTTTCTAGAACTTGAGAAAGAATTTTATTAAGATTTTTTGTATGTGTTTACATGATGATTTACATTGATATTTATAGGCAATTTGGCCTTGTGACTGTTGGTCATTTTTCTAATTTAAAAGATTATAAATTTAGCTAATTTTGGAAGGAAGCTGAGACCTATTCTCTAACGGCTAGATGATTGGATTTAATTTGATGATTATTTTTTAATTAGTCATGAATTTGATCAGTTATGAAGATTCTGAGATCAATCACATATTTCAACAAAAAAGTTTCTAAATTTCCACAGTCACCAAATTGGTCAAACTCATGGAGCACCAAAAATAACCGCTCAACCAGAGAGGCAGAGATACACAATTATACATCGAGATTCCGAGCAAACACATGGGGAGCACCGATATGCCACTAAGAATATACACATTTAATGACCACTATTCGATGATATATCATCAATTCAAAACCTATGGACAAGCATTGTTGCAAATACTAAAAAAGATAGACAGTTTTGGAGCAATTTGCTTGTGGCATTTGTTTGGGTTATATGGATTGAAAGAAATGTCATTATATTTAATAACAAACAGAGTTCAGCTCCCACAACAATATACCATACTATTATGCATCACTTTCACCATTGGACATGTATCCAATCTCTCTTGGCTCACAATTTCACAGCATTAATGCAAAGGAGTGTTGAACTGATTCAGTCGGACTCAGCCATGGCAGCTCAGGGCCCACAGGCAGAATCGGACAATGAAACATAGATTGAAGTGTGGTGATAGCAGGATGTTTGATGCATTTATGAAAGTTTTTCTTTTTTTTTTGCTTATTACAATATTCTGGTATAGTCTTAATACCAACGGTACCGACAGAACCTTGTGGTGCCAAGTTATTGATTTAATTGTTGTTTTTACGTTTCACTTGGTTTTAAGAGTATAAGTCTTGTATACTCAAACATTGTAAATATTGTTGTGCGCTTTCGAAAAGCAATGAAAGCATGCAGTTCATCTTGAATTTTGCTATTGTCTAAAAAAAAAAAATCTCATTGGGAATTCTACCTAGAATTGTAGAGGAGAAACCCAGATAAGCAGTCGGAGGAGGAGGTTGAGGCGATGTGGAGGTGGAGCAATTCTTGGCTAAGCAACCGGCTCAGGCTCGTCGCGTGATATCTCTTGTAATTTTGTAATTTCACGTGATACAGTAGTCATATAAGTCCAACGTGTGGCGGATTTACGTGCACCGCTGTTGGACGAACATGATTGGTTTCCTGTTTTTTGCTTTCTCTTTCTGAGAAGTGTGAACAGTTGTGGTTGCTTCACTAATCACTAATCACTAATCACTAATCACTAGTTGGTTGCCTGGTTGTGGCCCCGTGCGTGGGAAATATCATGATGTTACTGTTATATTAATTACATCGAGTCTTCTTTTTTGTTTGAGCCTTTTTTTACATTAGATTTATTTATTGAATAAAAGAAACTTTGTAAATATGCCGCCACTTTTCATATTTGTGAACATATTATTATAATTGTTTGCTATTGACAAATCACTTCTACTCTTTATAACTCGAAATATCAAGTCACCCCCTCGGAAAGTGAATAAATCCACGTCATTCTATTGTAAAGAATGACACCCAATAACATTCTTCATTCGATAGAAAACACCTAAAACAAAACCTAGTTAATGGATCCCCCTTCCCTTCCCCTTCCCCTTGTGGCCTTGTGATATCTGTTTGACAGTTTTGAGTCGTTGCTGTTATGTTAAGTTTATGGGCTTGAAGGCTTCATGGGCTTTTAATGCTAAGTTTGAGAGGCCCAGCAATTCGTTTACGGCTCAAACGAAGGCCCTCATTGATCGATGCTTCTCTCTTCGATCTCATCCAATAAATCTCACCAATGAAAACAAAATATAGGCTATCAACTTTTTGTTCACAACTCACAAGTCACAAGCAAGGGTTATTGATGAAGACGTGAAGTGTTGAACGAACAGTAAGTTGGTACTTGGTGGATACGATATTTGGCGACTGCCAACAATCATATTGGTTATTTAGTTTATACTTGGGACAGTTTATCATTTTATGCTATAAAGTGACGAAGGTCAAACCACGTCCACATGTTTTTTTTCCTTTTATTTTCTCCAAAGTATTTACGTTCGTGACAACAACAAAAATCGTGTCTTTACATAATTAGTATAAATATTTTTTAATAGATTGTATGTAAGTCGATATTGAATGAAAATTAGATTTAGATCACATGCAAATGCCGCTCGGAAGCTTGAAAAAAAAAACATAATGCTTTTAAGATACGGATAAGACTTAAGAGAATCATAAATACACCCTGTTTTAGAATTTACGCCGTTCCAAAACTCATGCATGAAGAATCTAACAATTTGTTTTAATTAGTACTTCCTCAAATTCCGCTTCGACAATCGACATTAGTCAAAGTAGCTAGTCATAAATTATACCTCCCTAGTCCCTCCCCCTCCACCCTTCAAAATCTTTGTGCGTTTCCTAGGTTTTCTATAATTAAATTGCTTGGTCAATGATAGAATTTGATAGTGGCCCGGGCTTTATAGGGGCCGACCGGGTTTTAGAAGGGCTGGACGGGATTTTAGATGGCCAAGACTTAGAGAGCCTACGAGAAAGTCGGCTAAGAATCGGATCTTTCTTTCTCTTTTGCTCTCTTCTCTCAATCTTTGTCTCGCATCTCGCATTTGATGAATTGCATCTGCTCTCGCATCTATCCTCATCAAAGTACTGTCTCGTGCAAGTCTCAATATTAGAACGTGAAATCTCAATATTTTAAAATCGAGTCTTAACTTTAGAACAATCAAGTCTCTATATTATAACCTGCAGGTCTTTATATTAAGAAAAACAAGTCTTTGTATTATAACAAACAAGTATTTATACTGAAACATGTAAGTCTCAATATTAGAATCTGCAAGTCTTTATATTCGAACATACAAGTATCTATATTATAACAAGCAAATCTCTATATTAGAACTAGCAAATCTCTGTATTAGAACTTGCAAATTCTTATATTAGACCAAAATTGCATTACAACATGCAAGTCTCTATATTAGAACTTGCAAGTCTTTATATTAGAGCAAAATTATAACAAAATTTAAAAATTGCAACAAATTTTTAATATAAAGACTTGGATGGTAGACGAGAGGCTATTAGCGTCAACTAAGCGAAACGCTGAGTAGAGTCAATTTTGTTGGGTAGTGTGTGACGGTTAAGGAGAGACTGTTAGAAAGTTCCTTAATAAATTTTATATAATTATGTTATATTAACAATGCTTGAAAAATAACGAGCAATTAAATAAAAGCTACTTTTTACTCACTAGACCCGTTTTTGAAATCCAAGTAAAAGGTTTACATAGAAATAGAGGTTTGTCGATTCCGAATTCTGCTCCAACTCATTAGGATCGAGAGTCAACCCACCAATTAATACAAATTGTTCTTTGCATCAAAGACAAACAACAATTGACATAAGACAATTGTGGTCCTCTTTTGAACTTACCGTCATATAAATCTCCACAAAGCTCGATACCATCCGATATATCGCCACCTATCCTATACATTTATTATTTATTGTAACTACAATAGTATTATTTTTCATAGTTCTATATTTTTTTCTTCAAATCTAAACATTGAATTTGAGATTTGAGGATCTCACTGAAATTTAAAAAATAATTAGAGACTTCAGTAAATAAAAGCAGATATCTCGTTCTTCGTCTCTTCGTGCTGCGACTTATTTTTTCGTCTCTTTCCGAACTCGCCCCTATTCCGACTCGTTGGCCATCAACGCATCTCTGTCGGTTGTCGTGCATCCGGTATTGATGCTTCAGTGTTCTGCTGCTCCAGTGTTTCTAACTACTGCTTCGAGTTCGGACTCGTCAACGTGCACATGCTCCGACACGTCGACAGGGGCAGAGCCAAAATTCCTGCTTGGGGGTGCCAAGATCTTAATGTTCAGAATCTTAGGAAAAAATAATTGACGATAACAAATAATATGAGAGTAAAGCTACAGTGCTCCTAGGACACTAAGGCATCCCGTGCTCTTAACTGCAAAACATCATTAGACATCTTTTATATAAATATTGATTATTTTATTTTGGAGCCACTTTCAAATATACAAAACAAATACTTAAAACTCTAAAAGTAGAAATTGTTTGTCCCTACTAAATTTTGATATAAATAAATCATTGGACATGAGAAATTAAAATTTAAAGATATATAATAATATTTTTGAGTTAAGAGAACATGAAACCTTGGTGTTCCTAGAAGCATCGTAGCTTGACCCATAATATGATAAAGTAATTATGCAATATCTTATTATCATCATCATCATCATCATTATTTTTATCATCATTGTTATTATTATTATTATGCTGCTGCTGATGATGATAGTGGTGGTGGTGGAATCTACGGTGTACCAAATAGCACAGTCAGTTTTAATATACTGCATCTCCTACATCTTAGGAAGGATAACACTAATTAGCTCGAATTTAGAGATTCCTACACTTTATTTGAGATCTATTGCTGATTGAGAATATAAGTATGCATGATTCTGATATCTTCTTAATCTTCTCGATCACATTTTACCGCAGAAATAACATCAGTAAGAAGTTACAGTACAGAGCAATCAAACTAAAGAGGAACTTTTCATACGAATTAAAAAAGATGCTATATATGGGTATAGTCTGAACTAATTAAAGGGGAACTCCTATCTTAACTTAACTAGCCAATTTTTTAACAAATTAAGTAGCAACATCATGCGGACAACATCGATTTTCGGGCGAATTACAGGGACCTTAATTTGGTGCTGATAATTTTAAAGGCTGTGGATTCATATTAACTCAGAGAGATGCACGTAATTAAGTTCCTTCGTGTTAGTTTATTTGAAATACCAACCTTTTCTTCGTACGTACCGGTACCGACAAGGGGACAATTAAGGATCTCTGATTACGTTAAAGCACATGCCTTTTAACTTTATATAGCGCACAGTTAAATTAATTAAGCACACGCCACCCCACACGTACTGTTATAGCTCAAATATCATGTGCCATCTTTTGATCACATGGTTCCGAATCTGCTACTCGCCTGGATGGCGACAAAGTTTCTATTCGTCTATTAAGAACAGTGCACTCTACTCAAGTGCTCTGTTCCCTGCAACGTCTTCTCCTCTTTTTTTGAAAAATACAAGCAATGAAGCACAAAAGATACCAAATAAAAATGCACGGCCAAACATGAACCGGCAACGCACTAACTAGGCATAGTGAGTTACTGACTTCATATTTGTTTTGCAATTTACCGTATTTAGTTAACCTATTCGCAGTAGTTCAATAGGTACATGTTCAATTTTATGCATTCTAAAAAATAGGCCTTCCTTGAAACACAAAAGAAAGAATTATGAAATTCATTACTATGACATTCTTTTGCAATATGCATAATTGCATTAATTTAGTTATAATTTGCTGGCTTTCACTAGTGACCACTTTAGTGACTGATGTTTCGGTAAATTCTGCTTTTACCGGTAAAGCAAATAGAGAAGAAGAATAATGAAATCAGTTTGATTTTTGAATTCACTCATTTTTAATAATTACAACTGAGATATATATATATATAATATGATGTCATCCGTGTGACAATTAAGCAGTCTTACTAACTAGCTAATTGTAATTAACAAACTCTTCTAACAAACTTATTTAGTTCATTCTGTTATAACGGTTTTGAATTTGCCATCTTAGTTGTGTTATCCATTCTTGTATTGATTGGAATTGTCCATTTCTGTAGTTAGCGTCAGGTGATAAGACTAATATTTTTGGTGTTGAGACTAACACGTGAGGTGGTAAGACTAAATCCTTTAGTGTTGAAACTAGCTCGTTAGGTGGTAAAACTAACTTCTTTGTGTTTAGACTAACTTGTGAGGTGCTAAGACTAACTCCTTAATTTGGTGTTGAGACTAATCTCTTTTGGTGTTTAGACTAACTCATTTGATGTTTTACATTCTACAACCAGTGTCCACTTTAGTGACTGATATTTTGGTAAATTTTAATTTTTTTAATAATTATGCTTTGATTTGATCTATAAAGTCAACTCGGTGCATTTAGCTCCCGCTTGCGAAGGATCCGGAAAAGGGTCGGACCATTTTGAGGTTTTTGTACGCAACCTTCCTACATTTATGCAAGATGTTTCCACGACTCAATTCGTAACCTCTTTGTTATAAGATGACAACTTTACGATGCGCCAAGGCTCCCCTTCTGATTTGGTCTATGATAAGATTAATCAGATTTCAAATTGACTCAAATTTTATATATGTATGCTATCCAAATAACCAATATTTATAATATAAATACATAAAGATTAAATATATCATGAAGGTTAGATATATATTAGAATATCCTATTTTTTTCAACTTTCAGGTGGAAGACAAGAGAGTGGAAGAGGCAGAGAGGAAATCTCAGATTTTGGGGTTTGAAGAAGGCAGGAATGACATTTGAGGACTTGATTTTGCATTGTGGGGATGTTGTTTGGTTGAGTATTTCAATTTCAGTTTGCTTTAATTTTACTGAAGTGGTACTTACCTTACATTGACTTAATTTGTTCATGCAGTCATTTACTCATTTGTTTGGATTTGTAAGCTTTGACTACATGGCTGCTGTAGCTTTTTGTGATAGGAATGGATCAAGTGTTCTAAAAAAGCCAATTATTTCAGCAACCTCAGTTGTTTTTTTACCATATGTTTGGTATAGGCAACGAGTTTATGTAGTTAATGTAGTTGTTTCAATGAAACAGGTGCATGGTTATGTCAATTTATTCAACGAAAATAAAATAAATGTCCTATTTGAAATATTAAATAAGATTTTTAGCCAATGTACATCAAAGGGAACTTTGGAAAATAAGAGAAAGGAAGCAAGCAACAATCAGCTAAGAATTCAATGAACAGTTGAAATAAGGTACCCTCCCAATTTCAAAGAAAACCACTTGCAGTTGACAATAACATTTGGATCTAAAGCTACCCATTCTCTGGTAAAGAAATGAGACAACAACATTCAACCTAAACATCTTTCCAAATTATGGTCCAAACCAAAGATCTCCAATAATACACATCCTTGATATGTCAAATAAGTCGTTCTCAATTCTCATTTACAATTCACCAATCCACCATCGCTTTCTTTCTATTCCACGACATTTTCACTCCTACCCAGGAAAATCAGCAAACTATGCTCCACACACCCTTCTTTTTTTTCATTATTTCAAACTGAGCCTTTGGCCCTGTAATGAAATGAATCAGAGTTAAGTTACCATTTCTGCTAGGTCCATGTTAGTGCTATCGGGCTCGCAACGACATGTGTTTCGTCGGACCAGACCAACTTACCAAACCCGGTTGTGCCCGACGGCAATGACGGGGCAGTGAAGCTGACAGTGTAGCTTTTCTTCTCACCGCTTTTACTGAAACTCAATTCACTCGGTTCCACGGCTATGCTCACTGCTCCGCCATCCACTTTGGCAGATGCAGTCGCCTTGTACACTCCCACAGGACCCACATTTGTCACTGTCCTCACATGCTTCACTGTTGTGGTGGCAGCACCACTGCCATCCCCATTTGCTGTTGCGAAAGCCACACTAAATGATGGATAATTTAAATTTGACACTGCATACGACTTAGTGCTGTCGCACGTATAGTTAGACCGCTTTGCCACAGTGGCAATTTGGAAAGAGCTGTACTTAAGTGCACAGAGAAAGTCCAAATAATCTTGTGGTGTCAGATCATAGACGAGCCCAGGAGCGACGGCATTTGGTGGGTCGACATATCCAGCCCCAACATCAAAAGGTGTGGCACCTTTACCTGTTGCTGTGTCGAGGATTCCATCACCGTTACTATAGGAAGAGTAGGCAGTGGTCATGAGTGCAGACCTTATGGCAGCCGGGCTCCAGTCTGGGTGAATTGACTTGATCAGAGCTGATAGGCCACTGACATGCGGACACGACATGGATGTACCGGATATAATGTTAAAATCGACTCGACGAGTGTCCACAGTTAGCCCGGTGGGTCCCGCTGCCCCAGTCCAAGCAGCAAGAATGTTCACTCCCGGTGCAATCAAGTCAGGTTTCAGTATGTCTGGAGTGACTGTGTTCGGTCCCCGGGAGGAGAATGCAGCCACAACTGGGGACGGACGAACATTGACTTGGGTTCCACCAAATTGAATTGTGGCGGTTGGGTTCGGGTCTGACAAAACGTACGATTTAATTGCATTACCGGCTGTTTCACCGACTCCAGTGGCTGGAAGGAGATGTGCATCTGCCACAAGCTCTTCTCCGTTTGCAGCAGTGTTAGCTAGTACCATACCGAGACCACTGGCCCCATTAACTACATATCCCTTTTGAACTCTTGCATTAATTCCTCTATCGCAAAGCACAATTTTTCCTTTAACCTTCTCTGGAATGAGTGTGTTTGGCATGCATAGATTACCACTGCTTGAATTGGTTGCATTTCCCGCATAAATAATTGGGAGAGGTGTATTTGGCAGCTGCTTTCCGCTGTATAAAGAAACACCGGAATAGTTTTTGCCATTACCAAGTATCACATAGGCCGGGAAGTCACGATCTAACGTACCAGCTCCTACTGTTGTTATCCATGGAGCAACATTGGATAGAGTTGATGAACCGGGACCCGCATTGCCAGCGGAACAGGACACAAGAATTCCCTTTTCCATGGCACTGAAGGCACCAATGGAAACACTGTCTCGGTAATAGTCAGATGAACCACCACCAAGAGACAGAGATAATACATGGCACCCGTCTGCTACAGCTGCTTCCATTCCGGCTAGTATGTCAGAGCTGAAGCAACCACCGCTCCAACACACCTTGTACACAGCCACACGTGCTTTATCAGCCATGCCACGTGCTGTACCAGATGCGTAATCGAGGAGATTAGCATCACTGACGGGACTACCAGCAGCGGTGCTGGATGTGTGGGTTCCATGGCCGTCACTGTCTCTTGGAGACCGAAACTCTTTCGACTCATCAATGGGTCCCATGCTCGCCTCGTATCCTTTGGAGAAAAACTGAGCACCGATTAACTTTCTGTTGCATGAAGAAGAGTTGAAGTCTTTACCAGTTTGGCAAGTGCCCTTCCAGTCAGCTGGTATCGGCCCGAAACCAGCATCGTCATAGCTCTTTCGTTCAGGCCAAACACCTGTGTCCAGCACACCAACAACCACATCAGTTCCAGTACCAGATTCTGGTACCAGCCCGTCGGTCTTGTCCAGACCCAAGAACTCCGGTGTGCGAGTAGTGTGTAGCTCATACCGGACCTCTGGATTGATCGACACCACCCCTGTCTGGTATGCTAGTTCCTCGGCTTCTTCGTCAGTCAGCCGAGTGGAGAACCCATGTACTATTGTGTTGTATGAGTACAAAATCTTAGCCGAGTCGGAGACCGACTGAAGAGAAGAGTGGTACCAGTCATGGTGCTCGGTGAACTTGGCCGGCATTTCAGACTTGGCCATGTGTACAATGTAGGTGCGCCTATCGGAGGCGGACACGTGGCATGTGAAGGAGAGGATAAGCAGGAAAGAGAGAATTAGTGTTGACGTCATGGTCGAGTGGTGGTGTAACTTGAATTCGCTATTGGATAATAAGGCTGCATATGAATACGTATGGCCTTTATAGAAGAAAGAAGGGTGTTAGAGTTGATTACACTGGAGTAAGGGTATTAATATTAATTACTTACAAGATTTGTGTGAATTGAAAGAATGATTGCTTGGAGTTGGAGACCAGATAAGCCTACAAAAAGCTAGAAAAGATATGTACTAGAAGAAAGAGATGAGCTGGAGTATCACATGTTATTCGTCTGCTTCTTATACTCGATCTCGCTCCTCTCAAATCTCAATCACTCTCTTTGAAAGAGTGAGATTGTTTTTTGTGTGTGAATGTGATGCTGTTGGTGCGTTCTTTTTGCATCTTGCACTCTCTTTATGTGTGTAAAGATTCCTTCTTAGGAATTGTGCAAATATTAAACACTGTGCGACATATCTGCCCCAGAATTTCTGTAGTAGTTTTGATTAAGTTTTAGATTTAGTGTTTTTTGTAGGGTCTTTTGTGTAAGAGGGTTATTATGGATATTTTGAGAAACTAGATTGTAAAAGAATTTTATCTTTATATATATTCATTCGGTGATGAATGAAAGAACAACTTTTTGCTTATTTTTTCACTTGGTATTAGAGCCAAAACACACTCTAGGGTTAGCCACAACACACAACCACCTCCTCCAGTAAATAATAAAAAAATAAAGAAAAAAAATCGCGTCGCCAGATCGCTAGTGGTGTCGCCATCGCGTCGGATCGTCACGTAGCCAGATCGATCGCATGTAGCGTTGCCAGTCAGGTCGCGACTCGCCAGGCCACGCAGTCACCAAGTCCAGGTCCAGGTCACGTCGTCAGGACTTGTCGTCGACGGAGGGGAGGCACTCGACCTCGTCGCCAGCGAGCTTGCGCGTCTAGGACTTCAGATCTGCGTATGTGGTTGTGTCGTGAAGGGGAGGACACGACCAGCGGAGTTGCACGCCACAGCCATAGAGATCACAGCCTAGATCCGCCTTAGATCTTCAGCCTTAGGTCGGACATCTAGGGTTTTTGACCCGTTTGACCCATTTTTACTGACTTGACCGGCATGGGGGGCGATACCCCACGATACCCGAGGACGGGTGGATTACGGAAAGATCTCGAGTCTTAATGCTTGATTAGAGATCGAAATCAAGTTCGAAATAGGGAAAGGAAGTAGATGAGTTGGATATAAATCTCGAGGGTGCGAGATCGAGGTTTCTTGAAAAAAAAGAAAGGAAAAGGCTCGATTGAGATCGTTGGCGGATGAGACATCGGACAAGGGCAAGAACCCTTTGGAAGGTATCTTGGAAAAGTTGAGTGTGTCCGAGATTTCGATCTTGATGCGATCATTCAGTGTGGTTGCAAGCGAGAGTACAGCGAAGCCTACAATTAGAATAGAGCTCCCACCTGTGCATATGAAACTCGACTTTAAATGCCACTTTAAAAACATCAACTTTTGGTACAATTTTTTTTGTACTAAAAATATTCAATATATATGTATTATTTTCACTTAAAATGGTTTTAAAATTACTAAGAGATTGTAAATGGCCAAATAATTTAGTCGTAGCTAACTATGTTGACTGACAACAAAATGTCATGGCTTCAAATCTACGTGAGCACATGATTTCATAAAAAACATTTGAAAATACTAAATGCTAAAATAATAGCCGATTCTTTTATATAAAAAATGATAATAAGAGATTCTTGTTGGTGGTCAATAATTATGGCAATGATGCTAACTTTATTTATTTGCACTTCAATTAGAAAATTTAAATCATTAGATGTGTTTTAAACAGTCTCAACTACATGCATACAATAACTTTGAGGTTTTGATTTAGTATTGTTGAAAAATAGAAGATTAGAAGGACATTTGAAGGATTTAAAGAGGACAAACAAGTCTTAAAGAAGAATCATTATTGGCAGAGTTAAGAAAACTAGAGCCCCAACAAGAATTTTGAAACAAACTGAAATGTCCATTATCAAATGAACATACATAGTCATTTTTGTCCAAATAAGAAACATAAATTAGGTTACATTGAAATGATGGAACAATTAATGCATCAAAATATAAATAAAAACCAGTCCTACACAACAATCTAAATTTTTTTATGCCTTCAACTTTAACCTTCTTGCCATCTCCCACATAAATGTAGTGTTCAGCTTGATTTGGCTTTCAAAGATTTAGACAATCATGCATAGATATATTGATGTTAGATGTTGCGCGTGAGTCTAACAATCAAGAATATCTTGATACTGTACTTAATTAACTTCAGAACAAACTAAGCCATGACACTTACCTTTCTTTTTCAACCACGTGGCTATTGCACGTTTGTAGGTGGAAATTTAGTCATATGGAGAAGCAAGAAGCAAAATGTTGTGGCACAATCTAGCACCGAGGCGAAATATCAAGCCATGGCATCCACCGCAAGTGAATTAACATGGATCAAACAAGTGCTAGCTAACTTGAATATTGAAATCAAAGAACCAATGAAGATGTTTTGTGATAATCAAGCAGCAAGGCATATTGCGGCAAATCCAATCTTTCATGAACAGACCAAGCATATTGAAGTGGATTGCCACTTTGTGAGAGAAAAGTTTCAATCAAAAGAAATTGAAACACCTTTTGTCAGAAGCGAAGATCAACTACCAGATATCTTTACAAAGAGATTGAGTAATAAGGCTTTTAAAAATACTTGTTGCAAGCTAGGATTATATGATTAATACCATCTTAGCTAGCTTGAGGAGGAGTGTTGAAAAATAGAAGATTAGAATGACATCTGAAGTATTTAAAGAGGACAAACAAGTTTCAGAGAAAGATCATCATTGGCAGAGTTAAGAAAACTGAAACCCACAAAAAGAAGCTTCTGCAATTACTGTACAGATAGAGTCTATAAGATCTAAATCATACAACGGTAAAAAATATTACCGTTAGAAAGTAGATATATATATATATATATATATATACCTTCTAGTGCATTTACGAATAACAATAATAAAATTATTCTATCATTCATCTACTTGTTTAAACAAACTTATAAAATCAACATGTATCCATACCCATCAAAAGTGGGTGTTAATTATGAAGCTTTAATCCGTTGATTGTATTAAAAAAATTAAAATGATTTAATTTTTTTGTATTGATATTTATTTTAGTAATATGGCTTTGGGATCAAAACCTGTTTGGACAGAGAAATATTCATTATTACAAAAAAAAAGTGTGGAAACATTCATTAGAAAACTTTTGGAGACAAGCTCACGAAAGATGTTTATGAGGCTAGGATAATTTTTCGTTTCTATTGCACCTCAAATAAATAAAAAATGGTTTCAAATTTTCTATTGATAAACAATGTACTCATTATTACAACCTTTTTGCCTTCTTTTTCGATACTGCTTTTTCCCTTTCTTTTTTGATACTGTGCTGTCCAATCTAATGGGGTAATGGGAGCACTAATTGGCCATATCTGCGGTGCTGTGGGCTCGGTACCTGCCATTTCGCCGGGACCAATTCTGCACTTCAAGCGGTACCGTACGTGTCTCACCCGTGTTGTCACTTGTCAGGCCCCACCTCAAACCAATCTTGTGGTCCCCACACCACCACGACCCCCACCACCCCCTTGAAAAGTATCAAATTAATCATCCATGTGCATTATAATTATGTTGTTCTTGTACAGCTGATTGATCACCTCCTAATTATGTGATCAGGTTGATGCATCACATTGGTCTGGCGTACTTAATTGTCTGGCTTGGTTGTATATAGATCTGATACAAGGTCTCATCGCGTTCTAGACAGGTCATGATGTAGATGTAACGATGAATATGCTTAATTAATTGCCATGATTATCTTATAAAATATCGAGAAGTTAGGTTGGCATTACCGTACAACATGGACGAGCTAGAAATAATTAATGGATACGGACAAAACTTTGGGTTACTGGTGAAGCTTCTTTATCAATTAAGCCTGAATGTCTAAATCAACCTCATCAGAACAAATTAGAAAACATCAATATATAATTTTATCTGGCACTGGCGTAACAAATGTCTAGATATGAGGTGCAAGACTAGCAAATGCATAACTGGTTTAATTATGAGTGCAAGCAAACTTGCTTTGGTTATAAGAAATTAATACCGACATGAAATTAGTGATCAGAAATTCAGAAGTGGAACTATCACGGGGAGTGGTTGGTGGAGAGAGCACGAGCACGGGGCCTAGTCTTCTCTATTCCGTTTTCTCTGTCTTCTTCTACCTTTTTTTGAAATAATTAACTAACGATTTAAATTGTAAATTTGACCGAAAATCTCACGTGAATGCGTAATTATCGACAAGTAGAAAGACCCCACGTGAAAAACAAAGAGAGGGGAAAGTTGTTCTGTAATCTACTTATATATCATTGTCCCGGCTCGACAATGTATAAGGTATAGTGTTCATGAACAGTATTTTCTCTGTTTAAGTGAACAATGTTTTCACTGTTCAATTTTTTTTTATTTTGCAGATTTTTTTTGTTTTTTTAGATTTTTTTTACAAAAAATGCATAGATAGTGACGAAATTGTTTTTATATAAAAAAAACATTGATAGTGGCGGAACGTGTCTTTTCTAGTCTGTATTAATTTTGAAAGCTATCGGAAGATGTGATATATCTTGTAATTTTGGGGAATGGCAAATTATCCATTTTCAGCTTGATAATTCTATTCCAGCTTTGCACGTTTGGAAATTTCTTCATAAAGTTCGATTTTTTTTTTCATGATGTTTCTTGAAAGAAATCTACAAGGGACATGTATGTTTGTTTATTGAGGGGAAACAGCGTCAGATCGTCAATGCATTTATAACAATTAGACAGCCTTTACATTTATACAGACAATTATTTAGATCAATTTTACTATGCTTACAAACATAGTAATATCGTTTATTCTTAATAATTCACAAGAAAACCAATAACATTTAAAATAAGTAAAAATAATTATCACACTAGCTAAGTACTTCAAAAAAAATTAAATACTAATATATTGCTATAAAATTGTAAAATAAGAGGTCACACATTCAAACCTCCTTGAGCACAAGATGAAAATTTCATTAAGAGACATTTAGTAATAGATAATGATGGTTTCGAAAATTCCTTGTAAAACGAACACACACACATATTGCTATGTGGTTGCATCTAAAAAAATAAAAACAAACAAACAGTTTTAAAGTTTGAAACAAATTTTATGAAGTATTTTATATTTATGAATTCAATTTTTTTAAATAATAAATTTTAAGGATGCTCATCATGGGTCTTTTTAAACTGCTCGAATACATAAAATACTCGAATAAAATTTGCGGGACGTTTAATTACTGTTAAATAAAACAATTTAAACGGTTTTATCAGAGTTAAAGCCATTTAATGGTTAAAAAATAGTCAAATATTAGTTTTTTCAAAAACTTAGCATCGAAGGACGTAAAAATTTTAAATGGTTCAAAATTAAAATCCAATAAAAATGCAAATTTTGTTCCAAGTTACAAGCTAGTAAAAACAAAGCAAAACAATCATAGAAGTTGAAATTCACAAGGGAGCTGATGTGTAGATACCAAAATCGATATCGACTATCGATACGCATGTTATTATGAGCTTTGTTTGAGTTATTATGCACATTAATTGAGTTATTATGCATGTTATTTTTTGTACTGAAATAATTATACATGTTATTTTTTGTACTGAAATAGTTATGCATTTTATTTGAGTTATTATGCATGTTATTTTGTTAACATGCGTAGTAACTTTTTCAGTACAAAAATAATATGCATAATAACTCAAACAATATACATAATAACATAGATATCGATAGTCGAGATCGATTGTAGTATCTACGAACCATTTTCCAATTCACAAACCTGGTGTGTTCGTTTGTCACCCATTTATGTGGGATGGGATCTTGTGGGTCTGAGAAGTCTAAAATTAATTCTTAGAGAACCCATGCCTACTTCGAAGGAGTAAGAGGTGTTACCAATTATAAGTGGAAAAATAAAAAAAATAAGAGCTTGTTCGGCTCCTTAATTTCCATTTGTCACTGTGCAGATGAGAAAAAAATTCAGTCTCACAGAATTTTTATTTTTCCATCTGCACAGTGACAGATGGAAAGGAGCCGAACGGGCCCTAAGTGAGACTAGATAGTTTCTTTTCCACAAAATTAAATAGAGATGGGTTGAAAAGTGGAAATTGTTTATCCATTTCATGATCTGAAAAATGCTTGTCGAATGGTTCTTCAGAAATGTCGCCCGGTGAGCAAGATCGGATGTACATGGAATTAGAGTGAGACAAACGCTCCATCTTAAAAAAATATTTTTCAAATTATGGCTTCAATATTATACATTTTCCAAAAATATTTTAAAAATATGCTTACAATTTGAAAAAAATTAAAAAAATATGCCGCATTCCAGAATTTTTTTCAATATATACCTTTAAAACTATAATTTTAAGTGAAAATATAAAAATATACATATTATTCAAAAGTTGTCTTATTCTGTCAGCAATCTTAAATCTTGCTACACTTTGACGGATTTTCTGAATCCGTCCTTTCGATGAATTTGATTTCCGTCGAATCCCATGAGGTCGTTGAACACCTAAGTGTTATAAATCAATTCCACAACCATATCATATTAAAATCCCTACTGGATCGGTCTTTGTATAGAACGAGCTATAAAAAGTTACAGGAAATTTGGTGATTCTCTATTTTGACATTATTTTGAATAGAAGTACAACCACAGAGACAAATGTTGCTATTAAGACGTCAAATTTAATAAATAAAGTTTGAGTTACGTTTTATATGTTTATTATATCAAATATTGTCACAAATATTATATTATGTAATATAAGATATATCATATAAATGTGATTAATTAGAAAATGACATAATACATGTTTCGCTAAAATTTTGGATACGAATACATATATAATTAAAGTATATTGATTATAATTGTTAATGAACCAATTATAATTAATTTAACTAATGATAGTGTTAAGGTAAAAGTTAGAAGTATTGTTTGGGCTAATACAATTATTTTTTTTTATCAAGAAACCGAACAAAACGAACCAGGAAACAATTCCTTGCGAGATGCAAGGATTCTTTATGGTTTGCAAGAATTGGTTTCGAGAGGCAGAAATGTTGCCTCAATTGGCTGATTCCTTGCTGACTTGTTGTGCAAATAGTACCATAATTTGTATACACATTTTGAGTAGTTGTATACACAATAAGAAAAGGATTTGAAGAGAATATTGACATTAAATATTTTTTAGAATATTTGTCATTAATTATGGAATCTCTCCAAGATACGTTAACACTAGTATATAAGCGTTGGGCCTCCAAGAGATACGGGTGTGTTAGGTGTTCATGTATTGTACTTAGAACTCTCTCTTGCTCTCTCCATTAATAGCTAAATACCTCGACTTTCATTCGTAAATCAAAGTAAAAGGAGTACCTGTGTTCCCTTGGAAGGATCTGTCAGCGAACAAACCGAGGGATAGGAAAAGGAATTGCAGTAAAGCGCACACATCTTCCATCAATGAGGAACTTGGCAAAATGGAAAATAAGTTCACGCTTCCACACTATTTAAATATCTTAAGTCTTACACAAAAAGGACGCCATGAAAGACATCTCTTATGCATATGTTGTAGGAAGCCTTATGTATGTCCAAGTATGCATGAGATCAGTCATAGCCTTTATCACTGAAATGCTAGAGCGATACTTAAGTAATTCATGTATGAAGCACTGAAAAGCAGCAAAAGGATTAAGAAACCTCAAGAGAACAAAAAAAATTATGCTCACAAAAAGAAGTTCAGAACAACTCGAGGTCACAGGATATACCGACTATGGTTTTGAAGGATGCGCATATAGCATAAAATCAACATCATGATACATCTTCATGATGACATGCAATGTTATGTCATGGTGTATACTCAAACTGTGGTGTATACTCAATGTTTTGTCACCAGACTGAAAGTATTATCGTCTATCGAGAAGCCGCTAACATTGTTGTTTGATAATAATTCATTCGTGCTCTAGGCAATCAAGAACAAAAGATCATCTAATTACAAGTACATAGACATCAAGTTTTTCGTTTAAAAGAGAGAGTGGAGAACAATGAGTTAACATATAGCTACAGACTTCTTGATTGCAGATCCACTTACAAAAGTACTACGACCTAAGAAGTTTCATGAACATGTCGCTCATATGGGTGTGTTCCTAAACATGATAGTTAGGGGAAAACGTGAGAGTTTGATTTTGAATTTACTGTTCTATGATATGTAATTTGTAACAAGCTGTGATATTTGCAAATTATAATTCGAATCTCATTGTTTCTCTCTTTAAAGTTTTTACTTCACTAAAGTAAAGAATAAAGTGACTCAATCAGAAATAGGCACGTGAAATCACACTTTGCGTGTAATTTTTGAATTATATGTCCAAATCTGATTCATGTCATCCAATTATATTTGACATTGTGATTTAAGTCGGAATAATCACGAAGTGAATGTGGGAATATGGCTCAAGTACCTTGTTGGTATTGCTGGTGGACCGAATTATTTAAGAAATACGAATGAAAAGACGACCTTAAGTGAGACTAGATAGTTTCTTTTCCACAAAATTACATAGAGATGGGTTGAAAAGTGGAAATTGTTTATCCATTTCATGATATGAAAAATGCTTGCCGAACGATTCTTCAGAAATGTCGCCCAGTGAGCAAGATCGGATGTATATGGAATTAGGGTGGGACAAACGCTCCATCTTAAAAAAATAATTTTCAAATTATGCCTTCAATATTATACATTTGCTATTGTCGCAATAGTTATATATATAGCTCACTATTACAATACTCGGTCACATTACTTGCATATATTTATATTGATCATTTTATTAATTTACAAAGTTCGATTTAATTTATCGGATATTTCATATCTATCGTGTTATATCTGTAAAATAAAAATGCATCCTTTCAATTTTATTTCAGATTCTCAAAGCTAATAAAATCAATTCTCTATTTTTAATGGTTATCTAAATGATTAAATTTTACAGTTTTATAAATATGTATTCGAGATAATTTAAAATATATACAACCGCTTACAATTCAAAATTTAATCTCGAAACAAAAAATAGACACGAGAAACACCACTGACTAAGAGCAATGGTCATTTGATCCCTTCTCTAGAAATTATACTTATTTTATGATATTTGATTTTTTGTAATACAAATAATACAGAAAAATGTTAGAGAGATATTGTCGTGGTATTTATTTTATTGTTCAAATAAATTCACTCTTCGAGTTAATCACTTTATTGTGCAAATTTTTGTATAATATATATTTTTGTTGTGTAGCTTAAATATTACCAATTAATATGAATAACACCTCGCATAATGTGAATAATAAAGTAATAAATTGCATAAAAATAATAATGTTAATAATAGATCTTTAATATGAACAATTATTGTTTAACTTGAATAACAAAATAATAACTAAAGGCCAAGAAAATGATACGTAATTGATATAAGATAAGAAATCATAACTTAAATAAACTCACAGCACTGAAGAGCAGATATCATTAAGCGCAAGGGTTAATACGGATCATCAAATATTTTTCTCAGACATAATGATGGTAGCTTAGACATTTTTCCTCTTTTCTGATTTTCTTAAGTTGATAAAATTATGGCAGAAGTCATCCATCCATTTAACAAAAATGTGTCTTCTATAATTTCTGATGCAACCTTTCAGATCAAGTACAGTGAATTGATCATCATAATTTTTCATCAAAATTTTGATGCACCATTTAGTAAACTTTTAAATGAACTTGGCTCATGATAATTAGATATGCCACGTAAGTAATATTATAACAAATAATATTATAACATTCTCCAACTTAAGCATTATAGCCTATGTTCAAAAATTGGCCAATATAATTTGCATTAACTTAGACCTTTTTCAGTTAGAAACACCAAATCAAACTAATATAATCAAAATAACTATTATCATTATTTGATCCCTCAATAATTATAATAGTGATATTCTTTTCAACAAATGATTAATAAAATTCTTTGATCCACATAAGTAAATTTTGCTTAAATTAAAAATTAATGTGCAACATAAGAAATAAGCAAAATACAATAAGTTCAAAATCAATACACGATTGAAGCTTCAGTACATAAATATATACATACTTTATTACAACAAAAATACAAGTCATTAACCAAATTCATGATAGCAACGTGCTTTTTGAAAAGAGTGGGTGGTGCGACGCCTTTGTTACAAAATTATCTAACATAATTATTGTATTAATAATATATTGTATCATAATAGTATCGTATTTAATTTTGTCTTTAACAACAAGATATTTGATGCTGATCCACTTAAGTGCACCACTTACTTTTTTTCTTAGAGAATAAAATATCATTCATGTACAAAATAAGAATGATGAATTTACTTCCACTAACTTTGAGATATCATTGATCAATTGTATTTTCTTTATATGCAAACATGATTATGAGCTCATAAAACTTTAAATATCATGTGAGGCTTGCTTTAACCTATATATAGAACGTTTGAATGGACATCTCATATGTTCTATGCCTTTTGCAACAAAAGAATTAGGTTGTTTCATTAAATTTCTTTATGCAAGTTTTCATCAAGAAATGCTTGTTAATAACAACATAAATAATTAATACATAACATAATAAAATAAATCAATCAGAAAAGAACTAACTATCAATCAATCAAACTGAAATAAATAATAAAAATGCTAAAATATTTTTTAGTTGTAACATAATAGTTCTCACATAATCAATTTATATCACCGTTGGTCAGAAATAAATTGGATCATAAAATAAATTTATTTAATAAATATAATGCAAATTAAAATTGGTAAAATTGACAACCATATTTTATCAAATATAAAACATAATTGTGATACAATAACAAGTATATATCACATAATTCCTTCTAATAATAGAGAAATTATAATTAAAGTTGGTAAACTTATAATAACTCATTATCTAAAAGTAACTTTATAGGGTTTAACATTATATATATGCAATATATATATATATATATATATATAGAGTTGTGCTAAAATACTTTATAAAGCACCAACATGCATATACTTTAGGCTCGTATCTCGAGATATAAAGTGCAAACAATCGATCAAGACCGTTGAAAATGTTCTCCATACTAACAAAAATTTGGAGACCAAATTTTACATTTTTTTAAATTTTTTTACTATTTTATCGGATGGGTGCAAAATTGGTTAAATTGAAGGTCTGTAAATCGTTAGATTAATGAATTTTCCACCTAATCGATAAAATAGTAAAAAATTTCCAAAAAATGTAAAATTTGGTCTCAAAATTTTTGTTAGTATGGAGAACATTTTCAACGGTCTTGATCGGTTGTTTGCACTTTATATTTCGAGATACGAGTCTAAAGTATATGCATGTTGGTGCTTTATAAAGTATTTTAGCACAACTCTATATATATATATATAACAAACTTATGTTGGGGCGCTTGCTATAAATATATGTGCATCAAAATTCATAAAATAATTTCAAATATGTCTACTGATCATATCCAAAATTTAATAACTATTTATCCATTCATTACCATTGTTATATACATACAATATATGATTATTGTCTTTCCGTTGGATCAGTCCAATAACCAAATTATATATCATAGGCATATTTTGTGCATAAGTCAAAAAATAATTAGCGCCACTATATACATAAAATACATTAATTAATTACTAAAATATATCATAATGATAAAAGTCTTTAGACTTCCCTAATAAGCCTCTATAATGACATACTATTATCCGAAATTAGAATAATTAACATTATCCAAACTTATTCATCTCTTGTACCACTGGGTGCCAATTAGACTTAGTATGAATAAGTTATTGTAACGAGCATCAACAATATTTAGGCACAATTCAAATAGAAACAGTAATTGATAGAGACCATTCTAATTAATCTGTCTTCATATCAAATAGGTACTGATAGATAAAACTACACGCCTTAATTAGTATCTTAATCTATCCCAGTGGGGAACGTGGTGGGCCACAGACCAGCTACACTATGAAAAAATGTTAGGTAGGATGTTGTACTCGTATCATTTTAACTTATTATTGGAGAGGTGCAGGTGCCTAACAAAATGTCTCCCTTACTCTTTAGTCTTTACTCTTCACTAGAGGAGCCGGATCCCGATTATTTGAGTCACGCTTGCCCTTGTCTGATTATCACGTAACCTTTGTCGGGGTTCAATTTCAAATTAGATAGAGTTAAGAAAAAACAAAATTCTAATTAAATAATTACGAGAAAAATTTCGTGCGAGATTCAAGATGTTAATGAATAGCGAAAGCGAGACTTTACTATTCATTTTTAAGAATTTCCGTCTTTTGCCACTCCAGCAAATCAAGAAAATGATGAAGATGGTCGAATGACACCTCGGAACCTTCGTTAGCACATAGATATTTGTTTTCCACCAAAGTCACAAACTAACCAAACGACATTTGTTTTTAATAGAGAAAATTGTGATATTTATTAGTTGATGGTATTAAAATCATAAATGTATATCAATTGATTAAAAATATCAATATACTCAATGAACACATTATAAATATAATTTTGACAAACTTTATGCTCATCATTGGATATGTTTATTTGATAATTGTGCAATAGATTATGCACAATAGACGATATGTATTGGAGGGTATTCATCAGTTTTTATGATATTAGAAGGAATCGTATCCGCTGCTCTTATTTAGCAAGAGCAGGATCCTGCTCTTCTGATCGGGACCGTTAAATTTTCAGATCTAAAACTTATAAAATATACAGCCTCCTGATTTCCATCTGTGGGCGGTCCGATCAAAATTGAGCGGTCGAGATGAAAGAGAGCAGGGTCCTGCTCTTATCAAAAAGAGCAGCAGATACGGATCCATATTAGAATCATAAACACTATTTAAACTGATTAAAAGTATCAACAAATGTGCAGAAACAATGCATTTTTTTTACCTGGGTTCTATCTTGAGTATCTATTGTAGAAGATCATGTTATGATAATAAGGACAATCTTACAAAAGATATTCTGTCATCGATTTATTAATTAGATTCTTTTTAAATCTAGTGAGAGGTTTATGTTAGCTCATTTCTTGCGTCAAGTAAGAGATTTGAACTTTCGTCCTCTTTTGAAAGAGTCCTAGCTTGTTGTCACTAAACACTTGATTGTTAATAATTTATTAAGATTTATCCGTGACTCAATCTAAGCCACACAATATTAGTTGGATGACGAGTGTAATTCGAGCACGATCCTATCTCGTTAGAACATCATATTCTCTTTATTTTTTTTGGCTAAAAGTATGGTTACCCACCAGTTTCATTAAAACAAATTGCCTTACAAACAAAAAAGATGCATCCGAATATGCTAATGCATGATCGAGTTCCTAAACGGTAGAAGGAGTCTAACATCTATTACACGCATATTACATCACAACCTTACCTACTACAAGTTCTAAATTCATTCAACAACCAAATCTTACATATATAAAAGTTCAACATGCTCGGCTACAGTTGTCATGAATAGTATTTTCACTGTAGCATTTTTATTTTTTTCGAAACATTTTTTTCTTCCAAAATTTTTTCAGTTTTTTGCTGTAGCAATTTTTTTCGATTTTTTCCAATTTTTTTATGTCATTGTTTTTTTAGTTTTTCGCGCGAAGCACGAGCGCGAGATCTAGTTGAAATAAAAGTACCATAATCAGATTTAGAAAAAAACAAACATCGAAACACTATTATTTTTTTATCATCCATTTTCAATTGGAAGTAATTCAGACATCTCTAATAAAAACATCCGACACTCCAAATTGCCCTTGTCCTCCTACAGATACGATCATTGGGGTAAGATTTGGAAGGTCCTCTACATCATGTGGTAAAATCAATTGTAATTTGAAAGAATTATTTCTATTATTTTAACACCAATACTTAAACATTGTTATAATTTGTATGGCTATATCTCTGAGTAATTTGGATTTTTGTCAATAAAACAACTTATTATTTCTAACTAAACGCATCAAATAATTGCCCCTTTAATTAGTTCAACTAAAATAACATCTTTCATAAGAATCATGGCATTTATTATTAATAATTCTTCTAAAATTGTGTCATCGAATTCAAAATTATCGAACCTTATTATCCATTGTCAAATTTGATTTATAAAAAGACATTCAACAAACAAATGATCGATAGTTTCTTCTTTATCACAAAACATACAAGTAGGATTATCTTATCAACCTCTTTTGAGGAGGAAAAAAGGCAACTTCTATTTATATGTTTTGTGATAAAGAAGAAACTATGAATCATTTGTTTATGTGTCCTGTATTCTCTTTAATTAGTTGCAAGTTATTTCACCACCGACAGAGTTGTAGAATTTTCAAAAGAAGCTACAATTATGGTCATGTTTGGTTGTGGAGTAACTTTAATTCGGATATAATTTATTTACTTCAAGTTAAGGTAGAGTAAGTTAATCATGTTTGGTGGATTAAGCTAATCCACCTAAAGAGGTGGAGTAAGTTAATTCGGATTAATTTAAATCTTACTCCAACTTACTCCATCAATTTTACTTCACGTTTGATAAATTAAGTGTGAAGTAAGAGAGTTAATCCACCTCTTACTCTACAACCAAATATGACCATAGACTTCTATTGCTATCGAATCTTTTATGGTCCACGTAGATTATGTGCATGTTTGTTCTATGAATCTTTGTGGTCCAGTTACCAAAATAACATTTGATTTTGTTATTTAAGGCCTAAATAAATTTCTTATTTCCCGGCCTTAAAATAGGTCGGATCTTTCAGCCCATTGAAGTTGTGTATGTGCATTTTGCGGATCTGTGCGGTCTATAGATTTGATTCTTTGGAGAAAAGATTAGCACCAATTTATTAATTTAACATCCTATCTCAAATTGGAATAGTATCCTCCCGTGCATTCTTTTTTGCATCAGATTTCAGAAGGACGCGACCGTTCGATTTAATTTCAACAAATTTAATAATACAAAAATCTCATCGAATCAATTAGTAGCGGTCAAGCCTTGATTATTAATCCAACGTGCATAGAAGATAAAACAAAGGGTATTTTTTCCTTCTAAAATTTGAGTGGTTCAGATTTGCATTTAAAGTAAGTTGAAATCACATATCTAGAAATTTTCAGTATTGTTGAGTTGCTGCATATACTGCTACATCAACTCTAGCTTTTCTAAAATAAAGGGACCAATGTCAAGTTGTATTATTTGACTTTTGAGTAACTTGCTGAACATATAAATAGTCAAATCTCTGGAAGGAAATCACAAGTTCCTTTTAAATCATTGTAATAACACGGTTGATATCACCTTGAAAAATGGTTGGAATCTAGAATTAGACAAGTTTCCTTGATCAAGCTTTATCTTGGGCTAAACTTGGCCCAAATTAAAATATCATACTGGGTCTGTTTTCCCTTCTTATTGCGAGGATATTTCCATACTAGATCAGATATATAACTACATGCAAAACCTGTGCAAAAATGATTGGTAAGAAGAAAAAGAACCTGTACAAAATTGATGATGTATTCAAGGTATAAGAAACTTCGCTGGTTTTGATCTCCATTTAGGAGTTTTATTATACCAGCTAAGTGTCAGTATGGAAAAAGACTGGTACTGACCTCTACATCGTTCGTTGGGTTTCTTTAAAGAATAAAAAAAATATATGCAGAGAGAGCATGTCCGGACTCCGGACTCCGGAGCCTTTTCCTTTTAGACGCATGCATGTCTTTTCCTTCTTCAAATTTTCAACTCTCTCATGATGAATGTTGGCTATTTTGGTGGCATTATTATAGTAATATAGTTGACTAATGTTTAACAAAAATACTTAAATACTTTTACTTTTGGTTACTTTTTTTTTATCTCAGGTTAGCAATGTCAAAGCATGCGTTATACATAGGTCTATTTTCTCTGCAAATAATATGGACGATTTAGTTAATTTTCCACAATCAGAAATTACCTTAATTTTGCATCACAGATCAAGATCATGAAAACTAGACAGCAACAAGAATTGATACTAAACATTAACATTACCAAATTAGCAAATTACAAGACATGCCAGGCTTTCTTCATTCTTAACATTGAAAAAAGGAAAATAATAATAAGAAAAAAACCCAAACTAAAAGCACTACAACAAAAACACCAGAAGATGTTTGAAACAAAGTAGAACTATAAACTACCCTAATCATGTCATCCTAAGGCTCAAGCATTGCACAAACCATGGGGGGTTCTTTATATCATCGAACGACCGCACCATGACATGATCTGTGACAGGAAGGGGGACCCACTCGTGGTTTACTGGTCCGCCAGACTCGGTCGAAGAAGAAGAAGAAAAACTACCGCCTGAGTCGGATGCGAGAGGAGTGCCTTCTCTTTTCTTCCTGTGACAACCAATGGCAAGTGTAAGCTCGAGCTCGGTTTCATGTTCATCTTGGGTGCTCACTATATATTCGTCGGCTGGAAGTTGGAGGTTTAACGCTCGACGCGGTCTGGTGTGGTGATTCGGGGGCGATACGGAGTTCCTTTGCCTTTTAAGCTCCTTGTTGCACCTGACATCTCTCATGAGTTGTTTTTGGATTCTGTACAGACGGTGAAGTTCATGAACCTAAATTAAGAGGAAAGGCACAATTAGGAGACTAATAAATCGAAGCTGTAATGTGTAGCCTATAAAGAGAAACTATTGAATGAAATGCCTCTTATTTATTGTTTTATTTATTTATTTACATTTGTTCTCTGTTACCCAAGGCTCCAAAGTACGATAATATTCTAACAATTCCATTTTTTGTTTGAAGAAATAATAATTTAAAATTTAAAATATGTGCTCTAAAGTTCACAATGTTACTAACTTCATCACTGCTCATTCACTGTCAGTGTGGTGTTGACTGACAGACAAAAAAATAAAGGATTGAAAATTGTTTCGTCTCGAAACGAGGTCTTAAAAAGTGTTTATGCCTTGTGCTGTTAAAGTTACCAGTAACTAGTGTGAATAAAGTGACTTTTGTCATGAAGGTTGTCTAAAACTTGCTGTGTTGTCTTTCACAAGCGTTCCGAGTTCCAAAGAGAATTTCTTCAAATAACCTTTTGAATCCGTGCTAGTTAGATTATTTGCATCGAGTCAAATGCTTGTTCAATTAATCAAAGCAAGCATGAAGCACATATTTTGGAATACTTATACGTAAGAGGTAAGAATGTTGATGACACTGCTTTGTATGTCTACCTTAACTTTGAACATTTACAATGTTGATGCAGCCTTTTTTCCAAGTCACTATATAAGCACCATGCATAAAAAAATTCTTTTGATAGTGGATAAGAGCTATATTGAATAGTGAGCACTTCATCTCTGAAAGTTAAATTTTGTGTCAGTAAATGTCCATCTTCCAACTTTGTTTCCTGGTAATTGGTAAATGACATGCTAATTAAGATTTCTACTCTGTTTGATGACTCTCAACCAAGAAAAACTGTTTGATGAAAAGCCTAATTATCTACTATAGTAAATTGAGGGATGAAGTCAGCATTTACACTTATCAAGGAATGTAAACTTGGGTGCTTCATGCAACAACAAAAAATAGAACAAAATACATATGTGCCTATGTTGTCATATTTTATTTGTAGAAGCAAAAAGCACTCAAAATGTTTCTAGAAGAAAGGTACCTGTTGTCTGAAGGTTTCTTCATGCTTGAGCATAGCCATCTTCATCAATTCCTTATCACACTGCTTCAGGAAATGCTCCATCTTGAATTTTGAATTCCAATATTCAATTTGTGAGAATATTTCTGTTCCTCAGTCCCTTTCCTAGTAGCTTTGGGTAATTAATGCTGAATGAAAACCGTCGATTTGAACACCCTCAATTGGATCTTATCTGTATACAAAAGAACTTGAAGCTGTCAGAAATTAAGAAGCGACATAAGACTGACCAAACCAATTACAATGTTCAGAAAAATAACTTCTAAATTGAATGAATGAAACCCTCAAAAACAGAGGCAACAAGATAAAAGCAAGGAAACAAAAACGAGGTGTATCAATGACACACCAGTTCTAAGATGTACAATTGTGATATGCGTTATCATTTACAAATCATCACTAGAGAGCTAAATCATATATATCAGCCAGAAAGAAAGAAATGATATATGCAAAATAGAACTTAATCTCACCTTGGTTTTATCTCCTTTTGATGAAAAAGTCGACTTTCTTCTCTCTAGTGGTTTATCTTCTGCTTTGGGGAAAGAAATAAGAAAGCTAATGTATGTTGTATGCTCTCTTCAAAACTTCACAATTTGAGTTCTCATTTCTCAAACGGAGCACCCTGCATTTAAATGAGTTCTAACCCCTCTCTAGAAAGAATATTATATTTGGCTCCTTTTGTGCATGTAACAAAGATGCCAGTAGAGTTGGCCAATAGGACATGAGATGAGAAGAGAGAAGGGGCAAAAAGGTGCTCCACGCAGAGCAGACAATGTACAGAAGCTGTTTTTCTCTTTTTTAAATAAAAAAATTACAGGTACAAAAGGAGGCTTGCTTGGTTAGTTTTTAGTTTATTTTTTTTTACATTAATTTAGTAGAAGATAACTAACAATAACATGGTACAGCTAACCCAGTTGCCATCATAGCTCACATGTGCTCTCTAATTTTCCTATCATTATTCATTAGCCATCAAAAACACTCCAGTACTCCACTCCTTCCAAAATTAATATAAAGCAAGGAAAATGATTTCAATAAAAAATACTTACCTAAATTTTGTGTTTAGTTGTTATTTGTTTTTTTATGTACCCATGTGGTGTGTTTAGGTAACTTGGTGTCATTTTTCTAAAGTTTGTCCAATTAACATTGTTTTAATTACCGGCCAAATTATCCAATCAAGAAAACAATTGAAGAAACAAATATTTTACATACCACAAGCACTGAAGCACATAACTCCAACTAAAATAAACAAAAACAAATAATTGGAACCGGAATAATTGATCCACCAGAAAAGGAGAGTGTGAGCGAATCATGTGAGGGTTTATCAATTTAATTTATTATTTTTATCAAAAAAAAATAATTTATTATTTAAAGACCTAATTTGGAATGTTTGGAATTAGAAAGTAGAAACCAAGTACTGTATGTGTATGGAGAAGCAAGCATAACTGAACCGACACAACAAAATGCAAAGGTGGTCATATCATATCATATCATATACTATCATATGCTCTTATCTTATGTCATATCAGTATGCTTTGACCACTTTTTGATTTTCCATGATGATGTCATTGGACCCAAATTTAAGCTCTTGATTTTTTTTTTTTTTATCATCAATTTAAGCTCTTGATCGATCGGACCCCATTTTAGTGGTCAATCAATCATGGCCTCAGTTTATGTTTGTCCCATACCAGTATACCACATCTTGCAAATCGTAGCCTGGCCATAACTGATCGTTCCAGTTTCAACTTTCAAAAACTTACAATTGTTTAAGGGTGTTTTTGTATCATGTCATAGTTAGTGTAAAAATAGTGTTATCTAGATTAGTGGTTGAAATAGTGCAAAAATAGTGCTATCTAAGTTAGTGCAAAAATAATGCTAATTTTGTGCTATCTAGATTAGTAAAAATGTTGTTTGGATTTCACATTTGAAGTAGTGATGGTGAGAATTAGTAAAATAATAAATTATTTTAGTTTTCTAACGAATAATAATAATAATAAAACAATAAACTATTGATATCAATTTATAATATAATAATAATACAATAATAATAAAATGATAATAATATAATAATAATAATAATAACACAAATGACAATAATACAAAATAAAAAGTAAATAATAAAATAATAATAATGATAATAATAAAATAATAATAAAATAATAATAATGATAATAATAAAATAATAATAAAATAATAATAAAATAATGAATGTGGCCTTTATTTTTTCCTCATTTCCGAGATTTTTGACTCTCCATATCTCCTTTTATTTTTTTTTCGAGATTTCTGTTGTATTCATTAAATTTTTTCTTCATTTTCAAAGCTTGCCAGGTTGTCCAGTTCTTATATAAATAACGCTCATGTACCTACTATCCCATAGCCTCATTTGTATCTCCTAATCTTTTTTAAAGACTAAGTATCATATTTCCTCAGATCTTTCAATATCTTAGATCCTTGTCCAAGAGCAACCTCATCTGGACGAAAAGCTTCTTCCTCAATGCAGCTTTGTTCTTATTGTTGAAGTTCCAATGAGGCTAGATGAGTGAAAATGTGTTCAATTCACTCGCTGGTTCTTCGACAATATGAACATAGTTGCATATATATGAGGGCTAGATTTCTCCTCATTTACCTTTTGCTTTTCCTTCATTGTCTTATTCTTGTTGGTGTCTTCAATATGAATATTAAGTTGTTTTGTTTATTTTAATTTTCATCTATTACTATTAAATTTTTTTGCTAACAGATTATAAGTTATATTCTTTATTTTTTCATGATTCAAGTCTCGTGAATTTGGAATAGTTGAGAGAGAACTGCAACAATGACTTTATTTTGTTTGGTGTAATTGTGAATTTATGTCGTTGAATAGAAATTATGTGACTTTGTAAATAATTTTGTAATTGTGTCGTACATTTTATATACATGTGATTGATTTGCATTGGGTTGGGGCAAACAAATTTGCATTGATATGGCTAGCTAAAATCTGGATAAATATATATATATATACATTCTGCAGGGATCAATTTACGGTTGACAATACAGGGACATCCATAGAAAATCTCTTGAATCTTTAATATAGAAATAAAGATTTATCACCGGATAATTAAAACAATTCAGTATTAACAGCATAATAAAAAAAAATTTATCACCAGATTTGAATTAAAGGATGGTGATAAATGGGACATATTATCACCAGATTTCCAATAAAAAATCGGTGATAACTCCTTCACCTTTATCACTGAACCTTAATTTTATTTAGCACCGCCCTTCTTTAACCCGGCCCAAAATCCAGTGATAAAGCTCAAATTTGCTGTAGTGATTAAATAAAAGTATGATTCAATTTTGGAGAATTCAAGATCCTGTTTGCAAATTATCCAAAATCTCATCAAAGGGCCAATAAGTGCAATAGACACTCAAGCATATTTATTATGTCGACAAAAATTGTTAAGATTAGTGGTGCCTGTTAAAAAAATAGAAAACTAAAGGAAATATCGTTGTTATAAATGATGAATCGTTCTAACCACTGATCTCGTAAAAAAATGCTTATTTTCTGTAAAGAGTGTTCATATGTTCTATGAAGAGGTATTCATACCTTTTAATCAGAGAATGTTCTTAAATTCTGTCAACAAAAATAGAAAAAAGAAGCGATTTCGTGCAAGTAAAATGAGAAAGTTGTTCAAACAAAGAAATAAAGATTTTGAAAATGGTGGAGCCGTGGAGGGCCCTACAAAAATAGAAAACAGGAAAATCAATTTTGTCAGAGAAGTAATGAAGAAAGATGCACATGATAGAAGTGCAATAAATAGAAACAGATATATGAGGAGAGAAATGGTGCGGATGCAACTCAGGAGACTGAAAATTTTCTCGATAGAAAATATGCTCATTTTTCACTGTTTTATTCTTTCACTCTGCATTTTTTTTTTCAAATTTTCGACCAAACATGATCGATAAATTGCGAATTAGAAGGCAATTTCAAAATTTATCATTCTTCTATTTCATTGTTGTATCAAACAATCTCTAAAAATTGAACTGCATTTGCTGAGTTTCTTGTATTCTGATTCCTTTTTATTGTGACATTAATTTGTCCGTAGGCCACACACATGACACAACGCACAGGCTATTCCAGCGCTCTGCTTAGGTGATGCCTTGAATCACTGAAGCAGGTGCTGACTTGTAAGTTGTACCTCGTATAGTCATATTCAATCTCGTCTTCGACAAAATGGGCATTAAATCTCTCCATTTGGTCCCATTCATTCATTCATTCAAAGTTGTACGGTTCAGGCATGGAATTAAAGAATTAGGTACCGTGTTAAGAAATGCAACACTGGAATTAAGTTTAAAAACTAATGGTTGGGACCTCTAGGAAGAAAAAGTATACCATGTGTCCATATCCAGAGGTACATTCCTAATTCCTTCCAGGTACTAAATAATTAAATATTAAACAAAGCCTGGTTTAAATTAAGCCTTATTAATTCATCACTGAAAACAAGCAAATGACAATTATGCAAGAGGAAATGGGGTACCTGTACCTGGGATTGCGTGCATTATTGGCATAATAATACAAATCAACCCGTTACTTGGGGAAGATAAAAAGGCTTCATTTTTGTCTTAGGCCTTTATACCTGACAAGTGACAACGCATTCCTCGGGCTCGGATCCGGTACAAAGTTTGTTTGCGTCATTAGTGAAAAGGGCTTTTACATTTTGTCTTTGGAATATCTAAATATGGCAAACTTTGTAGTCTGTCTAGTGTGTGTACTGTTCCTAGCTAGTGCAATGTTTTGGCGCATGCCTACATGCTACATAAATTGCGAAGCGGTCAAGCGGTCAGTCTGTCAGTGTTACGGAAACGAAAAAGAAGCAAGTTGAAGAAGGTCGTATGATTTTATTAATTATTATTATTTGGTTGAGGAGTTAATATATACACCGTGGACATTATATATGAATACAGAAAACAGTGAAAAATATTTATAGAAGGGACAGAAATGGCCTTGATACAAAATTAGTCGCATAAGATCAAAACCCATGATATTTGTTTTACATATTTACCAACTACCGAGTGTTGCTTAGAGTAGAGAGACAGTAGGCCGTAATACCATTGCCGTATATACATTAATACATACATACATACATACATACATACATACATACATACATACTCTCATTGGATAAGAAATTAACCTTTGCCCCTCGGAAATGAAAATTGAAAAGTTGACAGTGGGCCCAGAGACAAGACAGAGATGCACGCGCTGCTAGCAATAGTGGAATAGCCAATAGCAGACACAATCGTACGAGTCAATGGGACCCACTTTTGTATGGATGGAATCATGGAAGCACGAGTCAGAGTCTTCCCTTCCCGATGGCCTCAGCGTACGTCTTTTCTTCTGCATGTATTTTCGTACAATTTTCATACGTAGATGAATTGAAGGAAACGATGGCTGAAAACCCCAAACGCTGGAATTAAATCTCTTCTTTTGCTCAATTTGTGGACAAACTAGCAAAGACCTACCCTAACCCTACGTTTCTACTTTGTACGTTATGTATACTTTAATTTACATCAAATATGTTGTTGATTGTGTATCTACAATTTTTAATAAGAAAAAAATAATGGACATATATACTTTGACAGAGATTCAAAATATCTAAAATGTAGTTACAATTTTATAAAATGAGTTATAAATATGTTATTAATGTATAACATAATAATCAAATTTCATTTAATACAAGTATTGTCTTATGATACATCAAAGACCACTAATTAGATTACTCATAAATAATGGACATATATCAAATCTCGTTAACTTTTATTGAGATGTTGTATGGATAATGTTGATCATGACAAAAAAATATATAAACTAAGATTTTAGAATCAACATTTTAACTGTTATATTAAAAGCTTCGACTATGTTAAATTGGAGTTTGCCCTTGAAACCTGTCAATCCAAAATTTATGAAAGCAAAAAAGTGTTTGGGGTTATAAATGTTACATTAAATGTATGAACAAAGTTTTTCTTTAGAAGTGATTTTGGAGCTATAAGGACTTTTATTCTTGGAATTTGAAAGAATATTGATATACTTTTGAGTGTGCTCGGGATACATGATGTTATGTATGTGGGCCTGATTTGAGGAGTATGCGGGGGGTGGCAGGGGGGCGACAGCCTCCTGCGAGCGTTGTTTGAGGTTACGAAGAAAATTATTTCTGAGAAGTGAAATTGTATGGAAATTCTTTAACCAACGACTCAGATTACTCGATTTATCCAGAGAGATGTACGACTCAATTTATATCTCAATTTAGGATTTTTTTTTACATGGGTTGGTTGTTTCTATATATATACATATTCTCTGATTGTATTGCTTGTAACTGAACTTGAGTACGTAGTGAATTTGTTTGGCGGCGGCCGTGGATTTTCTTCTCCTAGAGGGTTTCTCACGTAAATTTGTGTGTTTTGTTTTCTCCTAAATTTTCTTCTCTCTTGTTGTAGATATCCAAGTCTACTTCTATTGCGTCGAGTCTGATTTGTGATTGAAGAAATGAGCGATTCAAACTTGAATCTGAAGTAAACTCGTGATAAAAATTACTAATTAAATTATAAGTTGAAGATGGAGTCGAATTTGAAATGCACATTCTTTCCGACCGCAAATCAAACTCGACGCATTGGAAGTAGACTCGAATCTCTACAGCTCGATAGCTTGCGACGATAAACAAAAACTGATTACGATCCCCACGAACGTAGTCGAAGTTTGTAGAAAAAATGCTAATCATACTTAATATTTTTTATAACAACTTCGCTTACGCTCGTCAAGATCATAATTAGTTTTTTTTATCGTCGCAAGCTATCGAGCTATAGAGATTCGAGCCTACTTCTATCGCGTCGAGTTTGATTTGCGGCCGGAGCAATGTGCATCTCAAATTGGCTCTATGTTCAACTTATGTCTTAAATAGTAAATTTTTATCACGAGTTTGCGTCAAATTCAATTTTGAATCGCTCGTTTCTCCATTCACAAATTTGACTCGACGCAATGCAAGTAGACTCGGATATCTACTGCTCGATGACTTGCGAAGATAAAAAGCTGATTACAGTCTGGACGAACACAACGAAAGTTGTTACAAAAAATTATCTAAATATAATCCAACTCATGTATTAAAATATTAATATTTTTATTAATAAAAAATTGAGAACAAAAGCAAAAGTAACGAATTCATTGAAAATGAAAGGTTCTAATGCACTAAGTTGGCAATTGAGTGCATTTGTGTTTTTTCAATTGCACAAAATTCACAACTCAGTGCATTTTCATTTTTCGAACTTTCACACCACTCTTTCTTTTTATTTATAATTAATTTATTAAATTTATAATATTAAAAAAATCGGGAAAACGACCACCTTAATTTACAAGGACAAGTATAGTACTCTTTTTGTGGTATCTTTGATCAAATTATGCGTAGAGTACGTCTCATAGATTTATTTCTCTGCTTTATAACATTTTATAACATTCTTTTAGATGACATTTATAATTAAATCGAAATACTTGTGTTTAGTACGACAGAAAAGCTGTTTGATCAGAAGGGTTTGTTTTACACTCTGCTGTTTGCTATTACTTTTGTTTGCTCACTTTTCTATAAAAACAAAAACAGAAAAAAAAAAACAGTAAACAAAAAACAAGAAAGAAAAAGAAAAGAAAGAAGCTCTCATGTGAGTATAAGAGGCTCATCTAACGAATCCGACATCTTGGTTGAAATTTGATAATATGATGATGATGATGATGATAACATCGCTTAGTGATCGGTATGATTCCAAAGGCAGAGGTTTGATTCAAACTTTTATTACAAAAATAGAGCTCAATCATTTATTAATTGACTCATCAATTCAAATATACTTATTACTATATGATTATTATGGTTCTTGCGAAACTTTTCAACGTGAAATATGGGCCAAACTGAATGTCTTTAGCGAAACTTTTTATAAAATAAAAATTAAGTAATTCATTGCATTTTGAAAAAATAAATGGAGATTAATTGATCTAAAATCACTCGACATATATGCCCGAAACAAATCTAATGATATATGACATAGAAGTTGGTTCAAATTTCGACAAAATAAAATAAAATAAAATAAGTTTGTGATATTTTGTAGACGCATGCATAAATGTATAAGATTACAACACTCCTTCATGTTTACCAATAGAGTAAAAGTATAATTTCCTTTCGTGTGTCACATATACTGATGTAGATATCAATGCAATTTAAAGTGACTATATATAATTTGTAAGTTTTTATGATTTGAACTTAAATATTTGGTATGAAAATAAAGAGCTTTTGGAATTGTTCTTTCATACATCGCATGGCATGCTCCTCTAAGTGCATACAAACAAGAGTTAAACTAATTGACTGTGATTACAACCTAAACATATATAGTCACTTTAGCCGAAGATGATTAATTGTGACTATTAACTTTACCAAACAACACGGAAATTAAAAACAAAACCTACTTAAATTCAGTGCCCCAAACTTCAAGAAAAAGGCATCTCGTTGTTTGTAAAATTCTCCATTTGTCTAATTGTCTCAAAAACCAGGATTATTAGATGTGATGATAGCGACCACAGAAGAAGATGAAGCTAATGATACAAGTGTAGATTCTAAGCAAACTGGCCTGACTCCTTTTAAAAGTTTTGCTTCCGCTAATCTCAATTTCATATGTAATCATTTTGTAATTACCAAATGATGTGGTGAAAAAAACAGTGCTATGACAGAATGATCATGTTAGCTAAAAAAAATCAGGTAAAGTTTGACCTCTGCTTATGTAAAAATAAAGTTGTCTTCTTTTCACAATAGAATGAAATAATTACTATATATGCAGTATGTATGCTGATGGAAATGAAAAGAAATTGATGAAATTCAGGAAAAGCAATTCTACTTTTTTATTTTCTGTAATCAGTAAAGTGAATGCAGTTAGCACTCTTCAAAGGAAAAGAAGAAAAAAACCCTCCCTTTCTAAGTTCTAACAATCACTAGCAACATATATAAGATTAGCACATACAAGGAAACCACTCGATTGTATTAATTTGTACCACTGACACTGACACTGACGCTGACGCTGAGCAAAAAGAAAACGGAGCTTACAACGTATATTTGATTTGTAAACCATTTTCAAATTTTCATGATAACACACATGTCAAAAAGCGAGCACGCCTTGGAGTCAAGTCCCTTGAGATTTGGGTCAAGCCGCACGGACCCATCACGAGCCTAATCTCTACCTTTCATTTGTTTCTTTGTTTATTTATTTATTTAATCCAAGTTATCGACACTGATGTCTGACTCCGAGGGAACCTCTCATGCATAGTTATAGTTTTCATGTTTGTTTAATTTTATTTTAATTTAATTTCCCCTCAAAAGATGGACTTAATGACCTCACGATGCCCCCTGAATTCTCACACGACATTTTACTAATCTTGTTTATTCTGCTCTTTCAGATAAATATAAAAACATTTGTCAGAAGTCAGAACAAAAACTATATATGAAACTGAGTTGCACTATTGGGGGGTATTGTTTAGTGGTGATTTGAAACAAAATTGTAATTATGTTTTGTTCTCCAGATAAATATGATATTTTCAAATGTTTCTTATTTGAATTAAATCAGTATTAATTACGTGATAACTATTACTAATTGTATATTAGACCTACAATATTAATATTAATATTGCGATGACAACAATTTCGTCGTAATGTATTAAAATCAATGATCAAAATGGAACAATTTAAATGATACTGTTTTTTTTTAATAAACATTCTTGTTGATCTGAATAATCCAGACTTAATCCAAGTTAGTGAGGCAGACAGGCAGTGAGGGAACCTCTCATTGCTTTCATATTTGTTTAATTTAATTTCCCTCAAAAGAAGGGCTTAACCCCTGAATTATCACATGACAGTTTCCAGTATTATTTATTCTGGCCTTTGGAGGGAAAAATGTATTTGTCAGAAGTGGAACGACAGCCATCTGAGGTCCCTAACGCTTGGGTTTTGTGAACTTTTTATCATCTATCAAGTTCTATTGAACTATTGCTGGAATTTGTTTAGTGGGTCAGAAATAGTTATTGTAATTCTTCAAAAATAATCATTGCCAAATGATCTCTGGTCTATATGTATTATCATCTGATCGAAATTAACAATATAAAGTATACTTTTTTCTTAAATAAAATATTCTTATATATGAATCTGAGTAACTCAAAGTTAATTTACTGCTAACATTAATAATGACAAATTTTCTACTATTAACAATTTTTATGACAATTTGATGTGCTAAGAAAATATGGACATCAGACAGTTTTAATTATTTGAATAGCTTCTTTTCCATTGGTTTTTTGAATGGATTTCTAGACGCTAAGAAAAATATCAGTATGGCACGCTAGAGTAGATGGCATTCTTATGAGTTGTGAGCTTATTTTGTTGTGTAATAAGATTTTTGTATTCTTGATATTTATTATTTTTTAGTATTTCTTTTGAAATTTGAACAGCATCTATCTCAGTCTCAGTCTCACCGTATGTGCCAGATTTCTATTAAAGAATTGGTATAGGAGAAACACCTCTTAATAACTATTCATACTTGCTATAATTTGCTGCACTGTTTGTGTGTTTGCAATTACAAGTGTCAACAGAATCGCTTTATCTATAGATGAGTAGATGACATAGAAATATAGAATCGCTTAATCTATACCATCCAATAAAATGGTTGTTCTGCCAAGTGGGCCTGGATAAAATAGTTGGGCCAAGTCTTGATAAAGGTTCATGGGCCCAGTGGGCCTGTGTGTCGGCTGGTTCCTGGTTCTTTCTTTTGTCCCAATCTGCATGAAAGCAACAATGGAATCTGATGTCTGCTCTCATCTTCAGAGAAAGACTGGAGTTCAGAGAAAGACTGCTCGGCTCTATCATTTCAAAGTTAGGCTGGGCTAGAGCAGATCTTCACAGGCTACTTCGGATTAAGCATCTTCCAAGTAAGCAAATACTGGTAGGTAAGCTTCTGTATCGGAAGTAAGAAGATGAATCTGACATGAGTTAAATCAAATTGGACAAAGGGCAATTTAGTCATAACTTTTAATTTTGATTATTTTTAGTCCAGACAAAATGAAAATTAGATAATTGGGGCAAAAAACAAAACAATTGCATTTTGGGGTGGCAATAAACAAAGGAGTAATTATAAAGTGGCAATTTGCTAATTTCAGTGTTTTGAAGTGGCATGAAGCTAATTTTCCCTATTTTTTAAATGGGCTCTTGGAAAATTAGTATTTACATCATTTTTTTTTTAACTTTTGGAATATCACCAAAATCCTCAAATATTTTACTTAAGCAGAGGTTAGTATAACTATTCTCCTAAGAAATTTAGGCTTGCTTTCTTGTTTAAATCGAAGCAAGAATTTCTCGACTGAAACATCTTTCAAGATATTGGTTCCATTTACACTAAGAGCATGACTACCTTGCTTTACAAAGCACCAGCAAGCTGTACTTCGACTTCGTATTAAAATATCAGTAAAGATCAAATTTTACATTTTTATAACTTTTTACTAATTTTCAAAGAGGTAAAAAATATTTCATATCCAATGGTAAAAAAATTGTTAGATTAACCGATTCTTCATCCTATTTTAAAAAATATACAATTCGATCTCTAATGAGATTTTAATATGACGATCAAGTTCTATAATTTTGATCGATCGTTTGGACTTTAAAATTAGAGATACAAAAGCGAAGTACTGCTTATTTGATGCTTTGTGAAGTATCTTAGCCATGCTCTTATATTTGAGCATGACTACGATGTCTTACAAAGTACCAATCAAGTCATACTTAGCCTTCTTATCTCAAATTTTAAAGTCCAAACAATCGATCCAAATCATAGAGCTTGATCTATATATTATATTCACTATCCTCTGACTCCATAGCTATCTATTTTCATCATTATTCCATGATTGTGCAATTTTGATAACCAAATTCTAATCTCTCTTATTTTGCTATTTATACTGACAGTGCTTGAATGAAGCGTTAGATAAATTTTAGAAAGAGGAAGAGACAAACAAATTATGTAAAACATACAAACATATTCAATAATTTTGACTTTATATTATTATAGATAAATTGCGCCTATTCCTACTCCGGACTAAAAACCTAGATCCACCCCTGCTACCACACCCTTGCCACACCCAGGCTAATTTTTTTTCCGAAAGTATACTTCTATTTTTATGCTTTTTTTAGACAAAAATATAAAAATATACTTAAGACTTAGGAAAATTGTGAAATTATGTTCTACCTGAGAATTTTGCCCAACCGTAATAATTATTCTAGCTTCGTCCCTATATACAATAGAAGAAATTATATATGCTTGTCACATAAGTAATTTAACAATTTTACATAACAACTTGATTATCATCATTTATGTAATTTTTAATTTGTTGACATGATAGAGATAAGTAGGTGCACGAATCTTTGAAGTTATAATTGTAAGTCTCATGTATATTTAGCAAGTTTTTTACAAGTGGAATGAAAATGTTCATTGATATGACTATAACATATTTAAAGAGGAGATACTGCGAGCAAATTAATTTTGCAAGAGAAAGCATCTAAAAGTTCTATTACAATCTATATTTTAGTTTCAAAAAGGCCATATATTAAAAGATATTTTTTTTGTTTCATACGTACTGCATCAAAGTATATTTATGAGCAATGAAATCAGGCCAGATGTACCACTGTGCACTCATACCAGTTCATGAATTCTGCAAATTGTTGCGCTTTATCGAATCGGTAAGAATATATACTATACCACCATAAAATTATTAATTTCCATGCTTAATGCGCGTGTATATACATTCAATTACACTATATGCGACCTACACTATTCAACTTTCATGATCCCTTCTATGCTACTCTCATTTTCTTTTTGCAGTGACTCCTCTTTCTTAGCAGATGAACCTTCTGGCAAGAGACCAACATACTCCTCCTCGTCAATTTCAACTTTTTCCGATGATGTGGTCATAAATTCTACCCATTTATTCTCTTTCAACTTTTCAATAACAAAATACAAAAGAAATCCAAATATTATCACACTGCCGGTCACAACAAGTGTCCTCGTAGAAGCCAGACACATCACCAGAACAAGCAAAACACTAGGTGGTATACAGATCATTACGGCCCCGATTGTATTCACCGGAATTCTATACGGCCGGTTGAGGTCCGGTTTTTTTATTCTGAGTTTAATAAACGCTGCGAATTCAAGCAGCATCCCAAGAGCATATAAGAAATTGAGGAATTCAATTATTTCCTGGAAGCTCATGCAGGAAAGAATTATGACACCAGTTGCAGATAATAAAATGCTGTAAGTAGGAGTTCCATATTTTGACCTAAAAAATAAATAATTTGGTGAAAACCCAAAATTACATGTGCCAATAATATAATGCCAGATTTTGAGGAATTCATCGTCCAAAATGTCCAATAGTAACAAGGTGGTGATTTTCAACTAATTCTATACACCTCATCATTTTCTCATATTGTTTGTTTTTCTTGCCTTGCTTTGTATTGGACTAAAAATGCATATGCAACAGTAATGGTAGTATTAGACTCATTTCTCATTAGCTTGGTACCAGTTGATTCTGATACTTAACAAAACAAGTAACAGTCGATGACATATGCATAATATCGGCTAAACCACTGTGATACCATCAACTAATTCTAAGTAACCAGATGTAGAATTCAAAGCAGCATGAGTTTTCTAAGCAGTAAATATAACTCTAGGAGTTCCTATAGCAATGGCTTGCTTGAGACAAAAGGAACTAGAAACCTCGAATAGCTGAGTAGCTGGTAATGCTTAATATGTATGACTTTTTAAGCAAATAACAAAACAAAATAAATAAAGAAAATAAAATTACCTTTTAGCAAAGATAGCTGGGAGCATACCCATCTCAGCCATCCCCAGCAGTTGAAATGAGTCACTACTCATCTCGGCCTCAAACAGTCCCATGTTTGACATAGCTGCTGCAGCTTGGATCCACAATTGCAACCACTTCCCACCTATCTCGAGCCCCACCTGGGCAAAATAACCATCTGTCCATTCTCCTGTCTTCGCCTCATCTAGTGCTCCCGTCCCAGCAAGCAATGGCACTGCATATGACAACACCACCAGCACTACTGCCCCGAATAGTGCCTTAGGGAATGAGCGGGATGGGTCGTCAACCTTGCCAATTAAAAGCATAGAGCAGTTCAGAAGAATTTCTTTTTTTTAAGGTAATTTTTTTTGTCTCTTTCAGAAAGATGGTCAACTGGACATTGTGAATTTGGGCTCATACAGTGAATGATTTATGAATTGACGTACCTTATGACATTTATTTCAGTCAACCATTTTTGGATGTTTTGAACTCGCCAATTTGCAAGGTAGTATGGGCTAACAGTTTAATAATACAGCTGGTTCGATTATATGGTTCGTGTTCTTAGAACTTTTGGGTTTTTTTGTTAACATACCTCTCCAGCCAAGGTGCTTGCCTTGTCCCAATAATTCAGATTCCAAAACATGCTGTTGAAGTACGCTCTCAAGTCTAGTTTTTTCCGGTCAAACTTGATCCAGCGGTTGGGACGGATCCTTGGGATAGCGAGAAATGTCATTGCAATAAATGGAGATAGTGAAAAGGCCGTCAGTGCAATAGCAGACAATCCAACGAGGTGTAGACCCCGGTAGTTGAGGTATGTCAATGCAGCAGTGACAAATACAAGTGAGAAAAATCGCGTAAAGAAAGAGAGTGAATGGGAGATGTAATCTAGGAAGAGAACCGGGTAGAGAGCATTGTCAAGAGTGCCGCTAGCCCATTTCCAGAAGCCTTCCTAGTGTCAGACATTTAAATTAGATTCAATTGAGGAATTTGTATTACAGATACTTAATCGGTGATTAGAAGATTAATTTTGAATCTATCCATTTGGAAATAAAAGTATGAACCATATGTTAAAGACAAATCTCAACTAAACAGCAATGCGATCTTATATGTAGTAGTGTAGTTATGTGTAGTGATATGGTGTTCTGCCCCTTGCTCAAATTTGTATATCAATTTTATAGAAATCTGAAATGTTAGACCGGCAGAAGTTCTATTAGAATGCACTGTGAACTGAACTCTAATTCAGCAATAAACCTTAAAATAAATTTAGTAATTTACAAATTACAACCATATTTCATCCCAAAAAACTACCCAATTGCCCCCCTCCCCTTTTTTCTGATTTTAGGCCCTATTTATATTAGATACCATGCCTGACATCCAGTTTTTTTGTGATGCCAAAGCCCCTTCTCCGATATTCGTTTGAGTACGATATCGGCAGTATAACTGACCATCTGTGCTAGATATCACGTTCCAATTTAATACTGGAGTGCGGTATGCGGCAGTATAAATTAGCATCCGTACTAGATTCCATGTTCCAATTGCTTGAACCTTGACATCAATGTCTGTTTAATTCATAGTCAAGACTAATTGTAGCTCCAGTTCAATTACAATGACATCAAATTATGAAGCTAAAGCACTTAACACCAAACAAAATAACACATACTTAGTTGCATTAAAGAATTCATAATTTAAACCTGGAAAGCCCAGAAGGGTCCAAAGGCCGAGGAAATCCAGACTACATAGCCGCCATTTTCTGGGAATGAGGTAGCAAGCTCAGCAGTTATCAACGCTTCAGGCAGAGACCAGAAGATGGGGAGAACGATGAAACCAAGGAGAGAGAGGAGGGGCCCACCGCCAGCTCTGACGGAGTCCTCTACTCCGAAGGGACCACCGGACACATCGTAGAAGATGAGGGCTATAAGTGGGAGCACTGACAGGCGGGGCCGGGATGGAGGCTTCTGAGCAGTGGCTGTGGGCCCTGCTGGTGATTCCTCCACTAACCCTTCCTCGTCCCCCATTGAGAGAGTGAGATTCGGTTTCCTGAATTCCTGTTTCGGGGTTGCGTGGTGGACCACCTGGTGGCTGGTGGTGTGATATATGGAATAATGGAAGAAAGATGGATCGTTGACGAAGCGAAGAGGCCTTGAGGGTGGGTGATTGAAGACCGGGTCTATGAATGAAATTGGACAATGATTTGTGGGGTACGGTGTGCGTGGGGCCCACCTGCAAGTGACTGCATCATGGGATTGGGATGGGTTTTGGCAGAACGGGTCCCGACCAGTTAGTGCAGTGAACAGAATTTTTGCGGTCGTGGCCAAGAGAACTGGAGATTTCCTATAGGATTCTTTCGATGCATTTGGAGGGCCAGGGGACCATTTTTTATTGAAGCGAGTTTCACGCGCGGACCTGAAGCCCTTGTAAATAATAATATCTCGAAAGCTTGTTTGAGGCCACATTGCAATGGAGATCAACTTGTATTAAAGAATGTTTAAGAAATTAATTAGTGTTTTGTTTCCATCCTGACAGCCAGACAAGATGGGCAAGCAACTCAGTTCCTATAGTTAAATCTGACCGTTCAAGTTTGATCAAATCGTTACAATTGATTATGACAGGGTCATTCCATTACATTTATGGCAGCAGACACGAAGGATCAGTCGAAGCATGAAATGCAAACGGGCCGTCTCAAATTTTGACAGGCCCTCGTTTCTGGGCCGATAACTGAGTGATGGGCCTTTAGATAACAAAGAAACAATAGCGTGGCCTAAACCTTAAACTGAAAAGACAAACAAAAACAAAATAAAAACTCTAACCGTGTCACCTAATTCCTTCCTATACTTGAAATGTAGGTTTGTATTCAGAAAAATAGAGCTTCTAGGGGGAATTGACCACTTAAAGCCCAAATTATGTCGACAACTAGATAGCATCATTCGCAATCACATATGGGGGATCGATCACATATGGGGGATCGATATTGTCTGTTTATTTCATCCTTCCTACACTCCGTATATTGCAATTTGGATCGTCAGATTGAAAATTAGCGCTCGACTGTCGCAGAAAGACTTTTTATTATCAAATTCGGACTGCTGATCTTAATCGGACGGTTCCATATGATTTTGAGTAGCAATTTCGTTACTTAGAGAATATAGTTCCCTCATACTAGAGCTTATTTACAAAATCATACCAGTCATGAAAAACAATGGTACGGAGAAGAAACTAGAAATAAATCACGTGTCTCAAAAGAGTCCCAAAACTGTCGACAGTTTTAAATTATAGAAAAAGAAAATTGTTATTGGGGAGTAGAACCAAGGAATGGAGAAAAAATGCTGAAGACTTAAAACATGTTTGAAAATTTTGGTAGCTAAATAGGAGATTGTTATCTTTTGTGAGACTGAGACCCAAAATTCAGGGCTGTGTATCATTAAGTTCAAAACTGATAAACAATGGTTCTTGTCTTGTCTTATGTTTGTTACCTTTTGTTGTATAATCCCCTATGATTTCGGGAGTGGTATCATCCATGTACTATTTGTTTCTTTAATAGGTGGAGTGACACTTAATTTAAGAAAAAAAAGAAAGAAACAGAAACTGTATGATAATAGTTTCTTTGCTGGAGCAAAGACTGTTTTTATAATTATTATAAATAAAGGTTGCTATGTATAAGTCAAAGAAAATCGATGATTTTCTCAAAATAGCTCATGACCTGAACTCGACAACTACGGATTAAGTTTACTTACTGTTAACAGTGGCTACGATAAAAACATGAAACAAAAACTGCAATTATTCCATGGACAACATCGTAGGACTCTTTTTTGTTAAATCCATTGAGCAGCAAGTATCCAAGCTATCCTTTTCTAAATCATGTCAAGCGGGAGGATCGAGCAACTTTCATGCAATTAGTTTAAGCATTACTTGAAGAGATTAAGAATAGTCGCGGCCTCATCCTTGGCTGTTATGTCACACGATATATCCTCACTCGTCATGACTGAATCTTCGGAGCTTGATTTCTCAGGTGATCCGGCAAATAGGCAATGATCCAAGTCAAAATGCCCCACCCCATCCACCTCGGAACCCTTTCGTCTCTTAACCGATTGACCTGATGAAGACGAAGTCGGTGAAGACGGCATCCCGTCTAAAATCGGCCCGCACAGGTTATACATATCAGCATCTCCACATAAATCCTCCATTGGACGAAGTGACCCGCCGCATAAAACCGTATCCACTGCTGCCTCACACATGTACCAGTTACCGCTCCACATCAGCCCGATCGCACCACTCACCGGACTGATCGTACGCCCGCATGCCTCGTACAGCAATGAACGAAACAGATCTGAATAAGTTAATTACAACAATTGATAAGAATACTATGTGATTTCATATATTAGGAGAGGTAAAATCTTTTGAACCCTTCAAATGTAAGACACTAAATTTACCCCTATCACTTTCTTTCTTTGAAAAAAGGGCACTAAAATAACACTGTAGGAGTTTCTAAAATTCGTGAAACTAAAATGTTAGAAATTTAATCTTTCTAAATAATTATTAAGTCAGTTTTAGAAATTTAATCTTTTTTTAATTTTTACATTCTTGAATGTAAAACTAAACTCTTAGAGTTTCTTAATTATCACATCAACAAATACTATAAATATTGTGAAAGACCGATCAATTTTAATCAACAATTAAATCAGATCAGAATTTACAAACTTTAAAACAAAATTATTAAATAAGAAACTCTAGAACAAAATTGCTAAATAAGAAATTCATTTAGAAACTCATTGACAAAACTCTATGAATTCAAAGAAGGAGACCAGATGATCTAAGCCCAGAGCCGATCATATGTAATTTCCACCGCTTTTCTTTTTTTAAGGTTGCCCGAGAACTCTTACCTAAGAAATTATTAGGTAATTAAATATAACAGAGAAGAAAAAATTGTACCAGGACGCTGTGCTTGTGGCACGGCAGAGAGAGAAGCAATGAGCCCAGCACGGCCGAAGAACTTTGCGACAAACACGGTAGCATGAGCCTGTGCCTTCGGGCTCTCGATCCATTCAATGCTTGCCCGAAGCACGCATGCATCGCTGCAACCCTTGCGCAACACTCGGCACCCGTTGCAACTCATCTTCTCCAGGAAAGAACTATGAGACACCAATTTGGTCCTAGTTAAGTCTTCTCTTGAAGAAAAAAAAAATTGATTCTGGAGTTTGGCAAGTGTTTTGTGTTTTTTTGGAGGAAATGGAATGGGAACTGAGAAGAAAAGTTTGGCAAGGGAAGAAACCGTTCAATACCGCGCTTCCAAGAAGCCGCGCAGATGTTTTTATGATTGATTCCAAATGGGCACCTCTTTTATATTATATTATCAAATTAAAAAATGGGTACCTTTTTTTCAGTGGCAATTTTAACAAAAACCCTCCAAATTAAAGAATACTCCAGCTAATCCAACTTATTGGATTCTTCAGTATAACAAAATAAATTCAAACGCCTTTCGAGATATATATATTAAACTAATTATATTTCATATTCTCTTTTGTCTGTTATTACTTCCAGTTTGATTAGCAAATTTGAATGTTTTTGACATTCAAAATATAACAACATAAAATCTGCCATATTTTTAGAGAATAAAAGAAAGTTCAGCCTTATACATACCCAAACTTTTTTATTTTTTTGAGTGGAGGCTTTGCCTACCGTGAATTTTTATTGACTTATTGATTGTACAATGGTTGTCAGGGGAAAAGTAAAAGAAAAGAGAAAAAAGAAAAATGAAAAAGAAGAGAGAAAAAATGAAGAAAAGAAAAGGAAAAAGAAAAAAGAAAAAAGAAAAAAACAAGAGAAAAAAAGAAAATTAGATACCTACCCAAACTTGAACCCACAACTTAGAGAATACAAATTTATCTTTGTTTTTTGTCAACAAAATAGCAAAGTCGAATTAAATGAGTTCAATCGATCGTATTGAATCAAAGATAAATTTAATAATTTCTTAATTTTTTTGTTTTTATTTTGATATGGCTAATTAAAACTCTAAACCATGACGTCGGTTGAGAGTGTCCCAGTCCCAGTGGGTACTTGAAATGCTCCACCGTGTCGAGTATTCTTAAGAAAAATTTAGTAGACGAGCAACATTGAAATTTGTAAGTAACCTTTCAAAATTTTCATTGAGTGAAATATTACACGTATGTGAACTCGAAAGGACTTATTTGAAATATTTAAAATTATTAAGGTAATTCATACAAACTTTGTCATTATGGATATTTATATCAGGCAAGCTGCTGTTCTTCTCGTATTGCTCTTTTCGTGTTCTTCTCGATCCGGACCGTCTACAGCATTATTTCAAAACAATCCTTGCAGTTCATCTTCTTTCGTTCGGAAAAATAAATTTAAATCTGATGTTTCAGATCAAAGAGAAGGAAAAGAAGAGCAGCAGATCAGAGAACCTTTTAGGTTTTAAGCATTGTTTTTTCTAGTGTCGAGGAAGCATCACTTACGTGGCCACCGTTTTAAATTTTTAATGCACCCTTTGGCTCTTTGAGGGGGCCAAAGCCGAAGGCCACCAAAGTACAAGTGCCTTTTCCGAGTTCTGGCTCTTGCATACACTGTACATTTTTTATTTGTTAATTATTATTGTTATTTGTAGACAGCTAAAGATGAAGTAGTGATGGGGACATTAATGCAATTATTAAGTAATTAAGCGGTTCCGGTCTCACTAATGACTAGGAATCTGTGGATCCGAAGGCGACGCCAGGGCTGGTTTAGCCTGGAATCCAGGCTCTGCATGTTGTCGCTGCTCATGAACGTTACAGTTTATGAATAAAATTGATCGGACATTATTAAATATTTATGAAATAGAATATTTGTTAATTTTTGTTGAAGTTCAGTTCAACTTCAATTGTTAAAATTGAACTGAATTAATTGTGCACAAATTATGAGCTCAATGTGAGATTAAATGAAAATATGTTCAAATATACCGATAGATCAATCAAGATCTAACTCTCTCTTTTACAGAGAAAAGAACTAAGTTATTCGCACAAAGAAATATAAATTATTCAATAAAGTGATGAATGAGCTTCCATTTAAATATGATTGTGTACTGTAATATCAAGAACCAAATCTGCATGATTAGATTATGGACAAATAATAAACATTGTTCAATTATAAGATGAACTGAATATGTATTGAATATTAATAGATAATTATGAATTTGATTTTGTCATAGACTTCAACTCCTTATCAAAAAACTACGTCTTGCTTCAAGACTTGCATTCATCCGTTATGTTTATTGATCTGTTTAATTATTTTAATTTATCACTACAAAAAAAATATTTTTATTGTAGGTTAAAATCTCTTTATATTATAGAATCCATCACTGCAAATAAAAAATACATAATTGACATTGTCAATTATGAATTTTTATCTAATGATGAGATCATAACTTTCTTAATTATTTTTCACTTTATTTTTTTTAATTTAGAAGTATTATCTTGTTTGAAAGTTTTTAATTACAATTCATAAACTTTATTCATTTAACTCTGAGCAGTGTCATCTTGAAAAAATAGCGAACATTGCTGAGAGATAGGGATTTGAAAAAATCCGATCGGGTCACCCTTCATCGAAAACTCGAGGTCATGATTCAGACTGGCTCGACCCGAGAGCAAACACGTGCATGCCCGTTAAAAAAATCGGCCATTAATTCGTGTAAAATTTGTGCAAACTCGTCCAAACTCGTGCAAAATCCGGACAAACCCGTGCAAAATCCGATCAAACCCGTGTAAAATCCGTGCAAAATCCAGACAAATTCGAGAATAATCTCAGTATAACCCGAGAATAACTAGTTAAATTCAAAATAAAAAAGAAAAAGAAAAAACCCTGCCAAACTGGCCAATCCAACCCAGATCGGGCCTCGTCTAATTTGGTCCAAACCGTCGGTCCCCAATTCATGAATCTTAGATAGATTGCAACTGTCCTAAAAAAATTTAACCGTCAAAACCCATTCCGACCAACCCGTTGATCCGAAAGGATTTGAACCGACCGAGCCCGGTCCGATTAATTTTCAATTCTCTACTTATGGTTAAATGAATAAAGAGTATGATTTATAATTAAAAAAATTATTAAATTTTATGCATTAAAACTGTGCCGCTCGCAAATAAGTTTGTATTAGTTCGTTTGATTTTCAACTCGCGTCTTTCAACAAACCAGCGCAAGTCGGCTCGGCGCGTATTTATCATGAGCCAATTTCAATCTAACTCGTTGCAGTTCAACTTGTTTCAGCTCCAACGAAAATAAAATGATGGAGCAAGGGTCTAAATCATCAAAGAAGTGAAGCCCCATCACAACCGTATCACAAACACTCCAAATTAAAGTGAAGCATGGGCTGCAAAAGAAAATCTTGTACTTTATTATTACACTCGGAAGAACTTGGCACATAAAATTATTAAATTTGATTTACCGAACATGTATGGGAAAAAAATTGTAGGATGGGCTTAAAATTCCATCAATCCCATCCCATGAGCATGGGCAAGAACCGAACACAGCCTAAAGGAAAAGGAGGTATGCTTACTAGTAGTGAATAGTGTTCCATCTGACGGTTCAGATACTGCCCCCAAGCCCCAATTTCGGGCTCAGCGTGGAATGACCCCAATTCGGCTCAATAGTTCTGGGCTAGCTTCACAAGAGCTTTTAGTGGAGTTGGAAAAATTAATTGAACGCAAACCACCAACAACATGATAACCAATAAATGAACGCATTTATATAACTAAATGATTTTTACTTTTTTCAAGGTGCAACCAAAAGCAATACACGGAAATTAACATAACTTCAAAATAAACCCCTACATTCCCATCTAGCAAAAAAAGAGCCATCTTCTTACCAAGTCAGTTGTACACAACAGATACACAGCAACAATCTCCCTTTTCATTCTGCTCATCCAATTCTAGATTTCTTCTATTGTCAGACAAATCAAACATCTCCCATAGATGCATCACTCAAAAACCATTTCCTTTCCAACACGTAAAAACTGATTAAAACTGAATCATGATACAGAGTGTCGTGTAATTCTAGATGGGGTCGACTTGGTCTCGTCAGGGTTTATCGAACCGGGACTCTCTGACGTGTCAGAGCTGCTGTTCTCCCCACTATGAACCTTCCCTGACCAAATCTTGCTTAGTATCTTTTTTGGCATAAGTATTGCCTTAGCTCCCTTTTTCTCCTCATGAATAGTCCTGTTGCCATTGCCGTTGCCGTTGCCATTGTTCATGTCACTGCTCCCACTACTTCGCTCGCTGCTTCCACTCTTGTTAACAACACGCATGGACCGAAAGGAGTTGATATCTGCAAGTGGAGCTCCATGCATGTCATCCTCTGTGTAAGTTGTGGCGGCCGTGCGGGAACTGCCATAGGAGTTCCCATTTTCACGGGGAAGGAGGGACCTCACACCAGCTGGTAGGTCAGGTCCATTTCCTGATGCGGCTGAGGCCCGCAGCTGCTCGAAAAATAGGACTTGCACCACAACTCGAAGTGGGAGGCGTTCATTTTGAACCGCATGCATGCAGGCTTCAGACGAGAGTCTTTTGCAATCCATTAACCCGCATAGCCTCTTTTTCTCGCTCTTTGTTAGAGCTGAATGCTCCTGACAAAGGTGGGGAAAAGGAATTTAGAAAATTTATTTTCAAAAAAAGGAACCATGAATTCTGCACTTTGTTTAATTTGGTACACTGACCTTGCTTTTCATACAGTAGGCCCGAAATAGTTTCTCCCTAAGTGGGCATGACAAGAACCATGATATAACAATAACATACTTGTTACTAAATATGCGTAGTAAAAGTCATCAAAATCACTGGAAGTGACCCATTGGGCAAAACTTTATTTGACCAAACATAAAAAAGTCATAACTCAATAGACACGATCAATTCAGGGTCCATATTATATTGAAGGCCATTATACCAACATGTTGGGTAAGTTGTCAGATCGTTGACAAAGGATACCAACTACCCTAAGAAAAAAAAAAGAGAACATAAAATACCTTGAGATACATGTCAATGGCACGGTAAAGGCCATCATGTACTGGTCTCAAACCAGGTGAGATCATCTCAGCCAACCCAACAAACTTCAAAAGAGGCAGATTCGGGTCCTTAGCAATCTCTGCAAGGTACCCATCAATCAACGTTGCCACCGAAAGAACCTTTGCACCATTTTGGTCAAAATCCAATGCCGGATCAACTACCTCCAGAATCTCTCCATTACTACCATTATTTTGTTGAGCCATGAACTCCTCAACTATACCAACCACCATATCCACATCATACAATGTTGATCCCTCTTCCTCGGTCTCAGCTGGAATTAAAAGATCTTTAACAGATGCATTTTCGAGTTGCCGCCCAATCCACTTCACCATCTCAACCCGGCAGTTCTTTCCCGCATCCAACAAGCAAGCAGCTTTCAGCAACTTGAGCAAAAAGCCACAAGAAACTGACCCATTATTGCCCGGCAACAGCCAGACAATTGTCTCCAAAATGTTCCTATAACGGGCCACATCAACTGAATTGCTATTGACAGAACCCTCCAGTAAACCCGGGAGCTTCCTATATGCATACGCTTTCAATGCCTCACCCAAAACACTCCCAGATGTGTGTCCCTTGGCTTTCACGGCAGATATTACCTGCTTATAGAAGTCCATCTCAAGCTCACAAATATCCTCAACCCACCAATCCGCAGGCACTGATGCCTGCTTCCTGACACCATTCCAATGCGAGTCGAGCCCATTTTCAGAAGCAAGCTTCTTTCTGTTGTATGTATATGACCATTCAACTTCTGACGGATCTATTGAGGCCTTGTTAGCAATAGAATCAACAGAATGGCTCACAATTTTCAACTCCTCTGCCCATGGCATGAGATTTTTAGTGGTATGAAGAACTATTATAGAATCCTTCCATGTGCGAAAAATAGAGGAGCTTAGAAACACATCGATTTTATAGATTAGGTTGCCTTTCTCGATCATCTCATGCATCTCAAGAAACTCTGCAGCGCACCTTGCTGCAACCACATTGTAGGCATTGAGAGTCACAACCATCCCATAGCAGAACTTTGCACATATTTCAAAGGCAGCAGGTCCACCTGGTATGTCTGACACGTCCACCTCATCGTTAGTCTCAACATTTGTGGTTGTTGCAACGATCTTTTGAAGACGTGCACTTTTTGAAAGGAGAGGGAACTGCATGGGGAAGTTCAAGTGGAATTAGTCCTGTTTCAAGTAAAGTTCTATAATTTGAAACCTCTGGTGGGAGTTCTATTGCTAATACACTCTGAACATATGAATCTGGATTTTCTTTTTCTGTAATCAAGTTATTATAATTCAAAACCAAAGTTCCCAAACTTTCCAGAAATGAATTGTATTTCAAAATTTTGATTGCAGGTCAACAGGAAAATACTAAAAGCCGATAAAGAAGAGAGAAGGAACTAACAGGGATTTGATTGATAATTAGTGTTGGTTTAGTTCTGGTAGAAGATACCTGAACCCTGCTTTGAACACACAGTAATTATGAATGCTGGAGGAAAAACGAGAGGTTAAGACTATAAGAGTATATCAGAAGAATATATGCTCCAGCTTTATATATTGCAGAAATATTATGAATTGGACATGTGAAATGCAAGTGGCAGTAAGAAAGGTCATGTGATAGTGCTGATGTAGCCCATCGACAATATTTTAGTATATTATATATACTTTATTATTATTATTAATATATTTATTTAACTATTTTAATAATGCATATTATTATAATTTTATATGATTATTACTATAATTATCATTATTATTTGATAATGTTGTATTATATTTAGTAATTAATAATATTTTATTTTATTATTTACTTAATTATTATTCTTATTAGTATTAATATTCTTATATTATATCGTTACTTTATTATTATTATTTTAAAATAATAATATCATAAAAATTATTATATTTTTTCTTATATTATCATTATCACTATTATTACTTATTATTATTTATATTATATTATTATTATCATCAATATTACTATTTTTATTTTAGAAAATAATGCATATAATTATTAATTTATTATTGTATCATTATTATATTATATCATCATTATATGAGTTGTGCTAAAATACTTTATAAAGCACCAACATGCATATACTTTAGGCTCGTATCTCGAGATATAAAGTGCAAACAACCGATCAAGACCGTTGAAAATATTCTCCATACTAACAAAAATTTAGAGACCAAATTTTACATTTTTTTAATTTTTTTACTATTTTATCGAATGAGTGCAAAGTTGGTTAAATTGAAGGTCTGTAAATCGTTAGATTAATGAAATTTTCACCTACCCGATAAAATAGTAAAAAATTTCCAAAAAATGTAAAATTTGGTCTCTATAATTTTGTTAGTACGGAGAATATTTTCAACGGTCTTGATCGGTTGTTTGCACTTTATATCTCGAGATACGAGCCTAAAATATATGCATGTTGGTGCTTTATAAAGTATTTTAGCACAACTCTTATTATCATCATAATTATCAACATTTTTACTATGCAGTTAACACTTGCCAAATGATAATTTCTTTCTTCCGAATAGTCAAGAATACCACTCTTTCAAAATCACATTATTTTACTTACTATTCTAAATTCCGCTCTTCTATCTCTATTCCTTATTTTGCCAAACGGATTTACTGTATGCAACATTTTGTCATCATGAGGGGTTATTTACAAAATTAATAGTGTTTCTAGGTGCATTTTTTTCTAACATGATCTAATCGATTATATAAGTACCATGGCAAAAGAAAGAAGAGAATGACAAATGTATAAATATAAGCATTTTGGGTCCAGAGAACCAAAAAGCCAACACCAATTTACAGTAGGTATGATGCATTAAATGAATGGGAACATTAACAAATAGATACACAAAGAGAATGAGAGATGGGCAATACCTTGTGTAGGAAAAATTTGATATCCCCAACAGTGACAATAATATCTGTGGCTAGTTCAGTTGCCACGAGCCTAAACAAGAATATAAGATAATGTTATTTTAATGTTATTTGAAATACAATAGAATAAAAAAATACACAAAAAATAAAATAAGCGACACTAAGCTAGCTATAGAAGTCACATGAGTAGGTCTAGGAGGAATACAACTCTTAAGCAACCACATTAATGAAACTATGTCCGAGAAATATTAAATTTATTAAAGTAGTTTATTTTCCATTATAATATTCACTTGAACAACTAAACAAGCACCGAGAAATTATGAAAAAAATACCTTATATTGTTTCCATCATTTTGAAACACATCCGGCTTCGACCCAAGCTTCATATACTTCATCTTTGCAATAGATTGAACTACCCCAAACTAGAAAAAAATTAATGGCGAAAACAAAAGAGGAACCTTTTTCACTTGACAAGCAACTAAAACCAGAGAGCCTCAGTACTAACCCAAACCCTAGCCATAATATGAAAACACTTTATTATTATTACAAGTTTACAAAAGCACATGAGTACATGACCACAGATCACCTGTAACAACCATGTGCACAAGCACAAACACAATGCTCCCTCTCTCTCCTCTCTCTTCTAAAAAAAGAAGTACAAGCTCAACTTTTTCGTAAGCTCTGGTGTTTCCTCTCTCTGAGGCATGGCCCCAATAAACCCGGTCTCTGTTCCAGTAAAAAAAGAAAGAGAGATAAGTCTTAGAGAGCACCAATTTTGAATTTTAAATGTTAAATGCCTAGTGCTTGGCAAAGGTTGTGCGGGCATTTTGCTACTGGATCTCGATTTGGATATCATGTTGGATTATTCCATTGAACTGCGCCCCTCCTCAAGTGGGGATTAATCGAACAACTACAATTTATTAAAAACTAACAAAATTTATAAAATTAAGAGAAACAAAAGACAGCATCTTGAGAAATGGGAATAGAGGTGGGATAGGAGGAGACAGTAGGCATCTTTGCTCAGGCAATGGAGATGGGAGTGTAGGGAGACCATGGCTACAGCCTCTGAAAAAAGAACTTATCTCGAAAAAAGGGTTTTTTAAGAGGGGAAGTGGAAAATTCACGTGGGTAGTTTTTGAAAATGTGTCTTCCAGTGAACGCACTAAGCTTTTCTTAAGGTAATAGTACAGTTATCTTTAAATGCGGTTCAGATAAGAGCGAAATAGTCGCAGTAATTGTCCCAATTATTAACATTAAGGAGAATAAATTTCACTTTTTATGAGTAGTTGAAGTTCTGTTGATATAGTCAGGTGTAATTGAATGAATGAAACATTTTTCAGGAGAAATAAATGCAATATGGATAAGTGGATAAAAAGTTTAAGGTATAATTATGTCTTGCAGTTTTCCTACATTAATTCATAAATAAATAAAAAAGATCTAGCTATAAACAAGGGGAAGAACTCGTATGAAGGGAAGAATAAAAAAAGTTTTCGCTGTATAAGATCCATTTTTCTATAAACGAACAGTTTTCCTACATTAGTACATGTTTACACTTTGAGTGAGATGCTTTGCTAGAAACCAAAATCCAATGGAAAATAGAACAAGCAAAAAGAAGAAATATACGAAGAAAATATAACAATTTGGCATGCAGAAAGTCAGAAACCCAAAACCATTTCCTGAAAGATAGATTATATGCTTTCACAAAATATTAGAAAGAGGAAAAAAAAATCTAACCACTCTAGCGGGAGGTGTACTTTGAGAATCACAAGAGATACCAATAACTCCTCGCCTTCTATACGCCTCCTCTCCGAAATCGAGACCAAAGCAACAGAAGAAGAAGAAGAAGAAGAGCAGATCGAACCCCAATCAAAGAGATAAATAACTCTGTTTCTGTTTCTGTTTCTCTCTCCCTATTCTCTCTGTTTCGGTGGTATATTCTATTATATTATATTCTATCACTTCCTTCACATAAATGGCACCATTTATTTCGCACCGCCTCTCTCTCTCCCCCCTTTTCTCTCTCAAGTGAGCTGAGGCAGAGCTCTGAGGAGGTTACTTTGCGCGTACTCTATCACAAATTCACAACATAAGAGAGAGAGGAGAGAGAGAATGAAATGAGGGAGAGGGAGAGGGAGGGACCAGTGTTGATTGACATCTCTACCCCCGGAGCATAAATAGTTGAATAGTTGAGTGAATGTGCTCCTTTGCCAGACAAGTTTAAAACTGTCCCCCTGGAACCGGATTTCCTTTTATTGCACCCGTTAGCTTAGCTGAGCTCATTTGGATCGGGTATAATTATATTCATTAATTGATGATTAAGTTTGCTTTCCAAGCCCAACAGATTATTTCTTTGGAATAGTAATATGATACTTATTTTCGGTTCTAAAAAAATTAAACAAGAAAATAGTAAAAAAAAAATGCTTGTAGAGCATTTACAACTGGGAAACGACTTGCTAAATTTCACGTGATATCCACTCCACAATTGCAATTGGAGAATGAACACACCTACAAAATTAGCAAGTCTTCTAATTTTTAGATATACACAGTTACTTGGCACAAATTTTTTTTTTGATAAATCCTATAAATATACAAGATTATTTTGAATTTTTTTTATGAATCCGTCACCGATTATACACAGGTTTTGGATATTGAAATATTTGCATCTAATTTAGTGTTTTGATGTTGAGAATAGCACAACAAAATATTCTATTTTTAACGTGAGACAACAATTAAAATTCTCAAATCTCCTTGATGGTTTTCAAAATCTTAACAATTGTTATTGGCAGACAAATAGACATAGTGGCAACACTCACTTTTCATTAACTTTTGCTTTAGTTGGAATTGTCTTTTGGACTTCACTCGAAAAGAATAATTTATATTTTTTATTAAATTTTCAGAGTGAGAAATTCTATACAAATCTTACAGGCAAATAAAATCTGAAAATTACTTATAGTTTTCAAACTCTAAAACTTATATGATAAAAATAAAAAATATTTATATAAATGAAAAAATAAAAAATATTTTCTACATGGAAATAAAATGTATCATCTCCTAAATTAGAAATTAAAAAGTATGAAAAGAAATAAGTCATAAGTCCTCTGTCATATAAATTAAGAGAGATAATACAATTTAACAATAAATAAATGAGGATTATGACGTTACATAGTTGAAAGATCTTGGAAATTAATCCTCTCTTTGTATTGAATTTATTCTAACTTGAAATTTTAATGGCAGATTAATTAGGTGGGACCCCTCCAGCCCGGCAAGGAACTGACTCCAGATAGCGACCTCGGATCCATCAGCGCATGAATTCCAGCTTCTTTTTTTTAATTTTTAGGGAAGTTTATCTTCTGAAATTTAACAAAAGTTAGATGCGGAGGAAAAAATAGTTCGTCTCGTACCAACCATGTAATCTAAGTACACAAAGACAGTGAGAATTTGTTTGTCCTCACAAAAGAAATACATCAATTTAGAAATCCAACATCAAATTATGAAACCGAAATTTTTAAATAATAATATTATTATAATAAATTAAATATGTAAACAATTCCAATAATACTACTCTCACAGATAGCATCTGCCGTCCATAAGCAAGATTTTCCTTTGAAAATTAAAAAAATTCGAAAGGTGGACTGCAACTATCACTTGTGGTCCACTTTTTCAAAAATAAATTTAAAAACGTGAACTGCAAGTGTTGACTGCGATCACCTTTTAAAAAATAATTGAAACGGTAGGCATCTCGATAGTTTTTGAATTTTTAATGTGGACCGAAGCTTTTGATTGCGAGACACTATTTTTATTTCTGTGGATCTCAAGTGGTGGTTGTAGTCTATATTTTGAATATCAGACCTTCTGAGTCAAATCTAAGTCATCCGTAACTTACAGCACAAAAAATCATGGAGATCCGTAAGTGCTGCGCGGCAGAGAATCCCTTCCACTAATAATGACCCCCGTTCTTGTAATAATTATACCCACATTAAGCTAAAAAGAATAATAAATATACCCAAGAAAGATTTACATATATAACATGATAACAATATATATATACTATGCATATGCAGTAGAAAAAAGGAACCCCAGTCCCCGAAATGGTCCCCTCAAGATCTATCCTAAGGAGGGTTCATGCCTGCATGCCACTTTATAAGGGCATCCTATAAATAATGTAACTCAACACATGCTGCTGACTCCTCCCCTTTGTGATCAGGAATCTGCTTCATTTGTTGCATGCATGCCTAGTACTATTTCATCCTTATTTTTTTCTACATTTTGTGCCTCCTTTCTTTTAATATATGTTTTCTGAGTCAAAAAATCAAAACATCTTTTCCTTTCTTGGAGGTCTAGGTGACTAGGTACACTAAGATATGATGCATGCGGACTGCGGAGATGAAAGAATCGGTGCATTAATTAAGCAGCTTTTCAAGGACTTTGAACTCCGAATCTCTGATGCAACACCTGCTTCAAATTTGCGGTATATCTTTGTACTGATTGAAAATCAAACTATTCTGGATTATTTCTGGTTACAAGTGTACTAAATCAATGAATGCATCATGGATGTATCTGTGTATCTGATCTAACTTTTCTATCAAAAACAGTCCCAACGGCTAATTTGAAACCTTACAATTACAAGTCGGAAAATAAAAGTGAGGCGTGCCATCCTATGCTTTTCAAGGCAGTACGCGAGAGAAGTAACATAAGGCAAAAAGAAAAAGAGAAAAAAAGAGTGAGACGTGCCATCGATCCTATGAGCGATTTGTTGCACTGCGCATGTCAAAAAAGGATGACTGAAAAATAAGTGAGGTCAGTGTCAAGACCAACGCACCAACCTGGCTTAGAGAATAGAGATGGTTAACAAATAACAATGTCGGGTACTATTCAGCACAAGGACCAGTGGACCACCAATCACTATTCATCATATTACTACTTGGAGGCAGCGCTCAAGGCATCACTACAATTTGATCTTTGGAAAGATAATGCTATCATATGTACAATTTGAGCCAGTTTAATATTTGAAAATTGTTCATTTGGTAACTTCTGAATATTGAAAATGATTAACTCGATATTTCAAAACATGCTGTACGCATATACAGAGTTAAGTAAACTTATAGTCATGTATGTATACAATTATGCATACAGGATTTATTTGTATAAATTATGCTCATCAGCTTGAATTTTGATTGGTCATCTATTATAAAAAAAATGACAATTCCACCATTAATACCTTGCATTGTTTAATGAAGACGAAAGTCTAAGTCGATAAATCATCCTAATTTGATACAACCACTATTTGGTAGAAAAGGTACATATTATTTTCTTAAAGAGATGGGATTTATCATGATATGTGTTAGGCTTTGGGTACACAACTATCATTTATTAGAATTCATTTTCTACAGTAAACGTGAAATTAGGAATACTTGACAATTAATCCTCTTTTCTACACATAAACTTATATTGATCTACCTGCAGGCTGCAGCTATCAGTTTCTCCTTTGCGCATGCTGCATGCAGGACAGCAGGATAACACAAAAGTAAGGACTAATGACTTAAGGAGGGGTATGCATGATTTGTTCATGGGTGATCTTCTATTCTCAACTGGGAATTTGTCTCAAGTCTTATCACCATTTCTCGAGCTCTTAAATCAGATTCCTTTTCATCTGAACCGTTCGTTATTATTTGAACGGTCAGAATATAAATAATAGAACCCTAGCTCCTTTTGCTGAAAATATCAGCAGAGATTCGAGCCCATGATACTCCAGAGGATATGCTCGGGATGCAATCTTCCTTTTGATCCGTAATTACACCACACACGAATTAGGGGACTAATGATGGTCAAGATCCAAACACAGTAATTTAATTATTATAAGATTTAGACAAATATTCACATGATGCATTCATGAGTAGATTTTGTGTCTCACCTACAAAATATAGAGTATAGACACAAGCAAACTCCAAGATTTTAATTAAAGCGAAAGGGGCCTACCGCGGAAGAACTTGGTTGGATTGCAAATCTTTCGACTAAGATGGCTAGCTGCATCTATTTACTACTGAATGGAATTTAATATAAAAAATACACTTGAATGTTTCTTTGGTGTTGTTGGAAAATCCGATACTAATTAATTAAATTATTTCTCCTCCTAAATATGAACCAGCAGTGACGGATGCATGATTTGTGTCAAGAATAGACACAAATTACATACGAAAGTATAAATGTCAGCTAAAGAGAACTGCTCTTAGCCTAGTGGCAAAAGAGCAACGGGCTCCAAATGGAGGTCTCGAGTTCGAAATTCAGTGAAAGCCAAAGGCCACTGGAGACTCTAGGTCACTTTGAATAATATTTGAGGGCAAAGACCACTCATCTATTTCTCAAAAAAATAAATGTCAACTAAAATTTTGAATACCATATAAATAAACATGTTTTATATATTAAAAAACAAATATAAATAAAATATAGTAACATCCACGTTCAATTTGATTTTGCAAATCAACAAACTTAGAAAAATTTGAGCCAACACCGTTGTATGGTGGATCTGCCAGTGTGAACCAACATATGTGAGTTTGTGCGTATGGTCTTGATCGGGGATGGATGCAGAATTTTGATAAAAATAGACACAAACTATATATAAAAGTGTAAATTTTATTCAAAATATTGAATATCATAAAAAATGATTTACCCATTAAAAATATAGATAAAACGTAGTAAGAAATATTTAATCAGTAGTAGATCTGGCTCACCGCCCTATTTAGAAAATTTTAGTCAGGATCATGCTTAATTTGCAATCAGGTAGGCCACCAATTAAAAAATATTACACTAGGCTTATGCAAATTTCAAATTCAGAATAGGGCACACTTACTCGTGCTGTTAAAAACTGGCTGTATTCATAATAGCTTTAAAATATTAATTGGTACATAAATCCAATTTTTTTTCGAAATAGGACGTGGATATATAGTCTATTAACTTTGAACAAAACAAATCACAAATATTTAACTCTTTGGTTTTAGTTTATGAGAAATGATAATTAGCCCTATGTCTCTAACTTCATTATCTTGTTATATAAAATGAATAGTCAAATGAATTTAGAAATAAAAAAAAACATGATAGTCAGTTTTCGCTTTTGCCTCCCAGGTTCCGCCTCCGTGCTTCCACTCGATTTTTTCGAATTTCCACCTCACCTTTGAAGTGATTACCATTTAATTATCGAGAGGTTATTGTATAAATACGAAGGAAATATTATTTGGCAAAATTTTAGATACTTCAAAAGATGAGAATGCTGCATAATCTGGTCTATTTGGGTCGTTCGATTACCGAAATTTATCGAGATTTATTAAAAGTGATTTCTTCAAAAACGCAACAAAAGTTAAAAGTAAATTATTTTTCACTAATCTCAATGAATTGAACGGCCGGGATGAATCAGAGTATCCAGTATATTCATCTTTTGGAGCACTCAAGTTTTTGCCATATTATTTACATATGAAGAGACTATTTGTATGTTGTCAAATTATTATTCTTGCTTTTTAAGAGATTATACACAACATATAAAATAATAATTTTGTTTGACTAAATTTTTATGGTGTCAAGTTGTTATCCTTTGTTGTTAAGATATTATTTACATCGATCGTGAAATTATAATTTCATTTATCATAATTTTAACTTTTTTGTTTATATATTCAGTAAGTTATAATATCATATGTAATTCACAAATTAGCGTAACTAAACAAAATAACTAAAAAAATGTAAGATGTAAAAAAGAACCGCTGCAAAAATTAAAGGAGGTTCTAAATAAGGAAAGAAGTCGGCAAGAAGGAGAAATGAGACAAAGGAAAGAAAGAGGCAAATGAAAAAAAAAAAAAAAGGAAATATAAAGTTTCAAAAAAGAAAAGAAAAAAGAACGTGTGATATAATAATATAAAACAATGATGCAAAAAATGAGGCGGAGAATATTTTCGTTATAACTATGTCTAATTTATAGTACAGCAAAATATAAAATTTTAATTCGACGCAAAGCTGAGATTGTGCACGAAAACGTAAAAAAACTATTATTAATTGTTCATAAATCATAAATGAACTTTGTTGAATGTTGATGAGAAAGGAAATTGATGTAGGGGACGAATGCATGAAGCCACGAATGATGATTGATGGTGATGTGATGTGAGGTGAATGCAATGTATGATGTATCATGTATGTTCATGCATCTTGATTTTGCCGCTGTAAATCAACCCAAACTTACGCGTCTAATAACTGTTTCCTAGATAAGCAAATTTATTTGTTTCCTGAACATATTAGGCATTATTCGAGTAGAGAACAACAATAATAGACAAAATCATGAATTCGCGGCACATGCTATGTAATTTATGAGTAAAATATTCTAGTGATACGCTTCGTTGATACGAATCGATACGTGCGTCAACGTGTATGTTATACATGTTACACGCATCGTTATGCATGTTATTCGAGTTCGGTTGCATGCTATTTTGCATTGAAAAAAGATAATTTAGCATGCAACCGAACCCGAATAACACGCATAATGACGCACATATCGATTGTGTATCAATGAAGCATATATGTCTATTAGCTCCTAATTTATAATATCGCTACCTGTGTCGATCGAGAACATCATGACAATCTTTTAGTTTTTTTTTTACTTTTATATTCATTTTCATTCAATAAAATTGACTTTTTATTATTGTACTTAACCAGTGTACAAAACATAAGCAGGAAGCTTACATATTTTCATTAGAGAATCACTTCATCATTTGTTGTAGTTGATGTAATTAGCAAGGAAAATTACGGTATTGGAGTGTCCACAACTATGTTAAGTTTCTTTTTTCCACAAATTTCTTATATTCAATTAATGTTATAATTATTGTATGAAATAAAATCAGTTAAATCATTATATACTTTACAATAAATTTAAGTCAAAAATACATAATTTATATAAGATAATAAATAATTAATAAAACAACTAACATCATTTGAAGAACGTAAATCATTAAGCGGAAGCACCAGTTCGCCCTTCAAGAGTAGAAGATAACTCGAAACTGCAACACCGTCACACTAGTATTTGATCATTAGTTATTTTCCTTAGACGTTATGATGAAACTTTATGTGTTTTCTTCTACTCTATTCTCTCTTTCATAATAATACTTAATTTAGTGGCAGCAAAATAAAATAAGGTAAGACCATGATTATGTACATAGATTGAGTATATTTATTAATTCTAAGGCAACCTCCAAAATCAGATACAATAAATGTGTGCGTCAGATTTTTCATCAAAATACAATTACACCCTTTAGTAAATTTGTAAATTAACTTGGCTCATAACAATTAGATAAACCATATATGTAATATTATACAATTTATATTGTAACATTCTCCACTTGATCTAAACTTCAAACATTATAATGGAGCTTATGTTAAAAAATTAGCCAACATAATTTTAATACTTAAATCTTGTTCAGTTAGAAACACCAAATCAAACTAATGCAATCAAAATAACTATTATCATTATTCGATCATCGTTAATTATAATTATGGTATTCCTTCCAACAAATGATTAATAAATTCATTCAATCCACGTAAATAACATTTGCTTAATTAACTTTAGTAATGTGCAATATAACAAATAAGCAAATATTATAAAATTCGAAGTCAATATATAATTAAAGCTTCGGTAAATATATTTTTACTAATTTAATGAAATAAATAACAAATATTAGATACTAATTAATCTTTTAATTAATTTTACTATTTAAACTAACGAACTAATATAACAATTTACAATTTAATTATCAAGAATAACAATACAATCATTTTGCTAATTCATCATAACATCGTAACTATTTTTATACAAACTGACCAAACACTTTAGTCGAACAAATTAAAATTTCTATTATTTTGATCTAGTTATAAATTTATGTACAGCAACTAATTAATCAAAACAATTAACTAATTTGTTTATAACAACTAATTTATTTACAACAACTTGTTAATGTATTTACAACAACAAGTTTGTTTACACCTAATCGAAACAAAGTTGTTAATTATATGAAGAAAAAAAAGATAATTCTTATCATATTTGTTTTCAACACGAGAAATTTCCCCTCAATTTTCGTACGATTACTGCGTGTTCAGAAAATCTAGAAGAATGAATGAATACGGCCCCTCAGACTATTAAATGAAGTCGGTGTGGTGGTTTCCCGGATTTGATACCTCATCAGTAAGCACAGTACAACAACCAAAGAAGACTGAAGACCCCATCCCCATCAAATTATAAATACATTGTACTAAATTAGTACATATATTATAAAATCTACAAACTATACGATCACTTTATTAAAGATATTAAAATGACAGATTCCTGGTTCTTACTTCTGAGGTCTCAACAGCATAGCATAGGATGCCACTTAATGAACTGAAGGCACTAATGACTAGTAATCTAATCTAATCTAATCCAATTTAGTCTAACCTAGCTAATCAAGGTCTGATGTTTGAAATTAATGCCATGTACTATGATTATTTTATTTTAGTGTCGCTCTCTTCCCTCTACTTTTATTTGGGCCCAAAAGTATGTTAATTTTAGTGGCGCTCCTTTTCAAAATCAGAAGCGTTGATATTTGGGCTCTTGAGCGCCGTTAGTGGGTTTATGGATCGACAATAGACAGGATTGAGGATTGAGGAATGAGGAATGTATGCTGTATGCAGTGCCAGTATGCTTAATTAATGCTTCTGCTTCCAATGTTGTTCACAATCTGCTCACACGAGTCACGAGTTAGTTATTCCGTTTGGAGTTGGGCTAGACTCGTTTATATTGCCAAAACAAAAGCAGCCTCCTGCCTCCTGCCTCCTGCCTCCAAGTTGGGTTCTATAATTAGAAAGAAAGAGACCAGTAAATTACAAAGCTACTTTCTCATGCAGTCATGCTCCAATTTTGGTTATGGCACGACTGTACCACATCCACGAGTCATGACGGAAAGGAAACGCCAGAATCTGGAATCTGATCGAATGCATTTTTAGGTTGTGGTCTCTTAAGTTAACTCTAATTAAGAAGCTTTTTGATTTGGTGCGACTTAACAATTATATTATATTATAATTGATCCTAAACGAGACGAGGGAAAATGTGAATCCGGCCATAATGGCAAATTTAAATTCGGGCCTGAATCGGATGTTATTCAAAAAATGTTATATATCTTTCTTATAATACAAACAATATTATTAGGAGACAAGACAATCGCCACAGAAAATCATGATTAGCTTAGTTAGTTAGTTAGTTAGTTAGTTAGTTAGTTAGTTAAAGATGTATCTAGACATTAGCTCATCTATATAATCATGTACTGAGACACCACAATTATCGGAATAATATAGTTCAATTTACACAATTTCCTCTCTTTTATCAGCTTCTCTGTTAGCTATTATGATATCAGAGCTTCTTGGCTAATCGCCTTTTTTTTTCTCCCCTTTTTTCTCTTTCGTCTGTCAAGATCGCCAATGGCGATTTCACCAGACCTTCAAAATCCTTCAAATTTCTCAATTACTTCAAATGATACTGAGACAAATTCCATCATCTACTCAACCTGATCCAGTCATCTCTCTAAATCTTTCCATTGCCATTAAACTGAATGAGACCAATTTCTTGACATGGAAGTCTCAGATCTTGCCTCTTATCCATGGATACAACCTCAACCGATTTCTTAACTCATCTTCACAAGAACCGACGATTCACAGACCAAACGGAGAAATTGAAATCAATCCGACTTACCTCATATGGCATAGACAATATCAATTGCTATTAGGCTGGCTACGATCCTCTTTAACAGAACCTCTCATGGCTCAGGTTATTTCGACAAACACCACCAGATTGCTATGGACAACGCTAGCAGATTACTACGCCTCTACCTCAAATAAAGAATCCATGAATTGAAGCACCAAATTCAGATCGCCTCCAAGGAAAACTCATCTTGCTCGGACTATCTTCTCCGTCTCCGTCGGGTTGTAGATGAGCTATCCGTCATAGGGCCACCAATTTCTGACGGCGATCTGGTCACAGCAACAATAAATGGGCTCGGATCTGAATACAACTCCATATTTGCTGCCCTCTCTACAGCACGCTGCCATGGAGCATTTACTTTTTCTGACCTCCGTGGGCTGCTTCTCAGTCATGAAGCCCTCCCTCTTCAGAGTCAGCACGAATTGCATCCATCTGCCTTTCTTGCGGGTAGAAGAGAAGGAAGCGATAAAACCCGTTATGATTCAAACCGATCCAATAACACATACAACAGAAACACAACTGGGCCGAATCAGTTATCTCAAAATCAATCTATTACCCCTCATTTTGCAAAGCCCATACAAGATTCGAGCAAATCCCGCATAGAAGCACACATGTCAGATATGTTCAAGATTTGGTCATACTACAAGATTTTGCTACAAGATGTACAATCATGATCAAGAATGAAAGCAAAGCCACCTCCTAGAGCTAATCAAAATGCTAGAGCCTACAACACCCAATTAACTCAAAATAGCCAAGAACAAACAAATTGGATCATAGACTCGGGAGCAAATCAACATGTTACCAATGACATCAACAATCTGTCTTCCTTCTTTGCTTATCAAGGACCCGACAAACTCCAAATTGGTAATGGTCTTGTCTTACCTATATCTCATATTTGTTCTAAAACTTTTAAATTTTCTAATTACTCAATTCACTTAAAAAAAATATGCTTCATGTTCCTCAATTTTCAACTAATTTTATTAGTTTGTCACAACTTTTACTTGACCAACCGTCACTATCTATTGACTTCTCTTCTTCTTTGTGTACTTCTAAGGACCTCCACATCAAGATTTCTCCAATTCAAATATCTAGCCACAATGGATTATACACAATCAAGATGAAGCCTTCTATTACTCCTCAAGCTTTTCTAAGCAACCACACTACCACTAGTGTATGACATGCAAAGAAACAACCAACCGTTTCACATTCAAGTACATAGTTAAGTACCGTAGCTTGGCCTTAACTTGTACCGAAATACTATGGCTTCAATACATGCTCTTGGAAATTCAGAAAAAAGAACAATCAACACCGATTCTATGGTGTGACAATATTGGTGCCACGTTCCTTGCTTCCAACCCCATGTTTCATGCCCGCACTAAACACATCGAAATAGACTACCAATTTGTACGAGAAAATGTTGCATCAAAAAGCCTAGAAGTCAGATTCTTATGCAGTGCAGACCAAATTGCAGACATCATGACAAAGTCATTGCCATTGCCCCGGTTCCAACATTTAAGAAGCAAGCTCAAAGTTATTTCTACAACTTTGGCTTGAGGAGGGTGTATTAGGACACAATCGCCACAAAAAATCATGATTAGCTTAGTTAGTTAGTGAGTTAAGAATGTATCTAGACATTAGCTCATCTAAATAATCATGTACTGAGAGTCTGAGACACAACAATTATCGAAATATAGTTGAATTTACACAATTTCCTTTCTCTCTCTCTGTTATCAACTTCTCTGTTTGCTATAAAATATAAAAATAAAATATATAGAAAAGAGAAGATCAAATTATATAATAATATTTTGGTTAAAAACATGAGAGAATAATTCACAAATTATATATATAATTCGTGATTCCTATGGCTAGTGTCAAAATAACTTTCGGTTGATGAGTTGAACTTGAAAAAAGTGAGCTGATGCCTGATGGACATAAGTTTTATGCTATTTATTTTTCACTTCTGGTCTTGATGTGTTCTCACAAATGTTGATAAACATATGCTAAATTATACTTAAAGATTGATTGTAAGCATGCACTTCTCACATAGTATGAAATTGGATGTCCTGAGAACAAAACTTAATTATTAGATTTGTTCTTTTAATTAACTTCGTTTTAGATTGTCATCATGTGCAAGTTAAACCTAACTCTCAAGTCTCAGCAGGTTTTTCCAATTAAATTACATCTACGTAACCAAATGTGACCAGATGGCACACACCTATAACTCCACCTATATCTAATTCATTTGTCCCCTTAAATTTACTGTACGTGAAAAGAACTCCACTGTAATTAATTATATATGTCAACAAAAATTGGATTCATATTGAACAATGACTAAGAAGAAAGTTCCTTCAATAAATATATATACAAAAGTTCAATGGAGAAGCAACTCGTGTGATTCTAGAAAAGACCGGAGATCAATCCAATAAGCCCATTTAATCAACTATCAAAGCAAATTGGCCGAATCAACAGTTCAACACCAACCGACACCAATCAATGTCTCTGCTTCATCGTCTATTTTAAAAAACAGTAGACACATTCCAAGATGACACTAAGAAGTAGTTGTATGTATGTGTACATGTATATGTGTCTGTGTTTGTGTGGATCAATTTGGAATCCCAATTGGTTGAGTTGTGATTGTACCACCTTGGCATGACACATGCCCACCCGGCCGACCTCTTTATTTTTTTTTCAGATAAGGGAAAGGGATAACGGTGGTTTTTAGTATGTCTCATCTAGTTTTGATTATACGGTTGATTATAAGGGCGAGCATGGGCACACGTTGTTCGGGTCACGGATTATATGGGTGAGATAAGTTAAACGGGGAACAAGTTGGAATGGATTGAGCTTGCGGTGATGATTCAAATTCGTTTTTTAACCCGTCGGGTTGCATGGAACGAGTTGAAAGGGGCGGAGACGGGCCGGTCGGGTTTATTGCTTTTTAAATCCAAAATTCCAAATAATCCAGAATAATTTAAAGAATTCTAAAAAAATTGCAAAAAAATGGAAAAAATGTTTTTTTCTTTTTCGCCGTTGGGATAGGTCCCATGGGTTGGGGTGGGTGGTCCGCTAACCCGAGCGGGTTATCTTGGATTGGAGCCGGTCGGGGCGGGTTAGGACAGGTTACAAACATGTTACAGACGGGGTATGGGCGAGTTACGACGGGTTACGAGTCACGGGCACCGACAGGGGCGGATTTATGACGGGTTGAGAAGGAATGGATTGCCACGGCAAAATTTCGAAGGACGATTCAAATCCGTATGAAACACATGTCCTTGACAACTGTACGGACGAGCACGAATTGGATCCCCGAACGGATTCGAACGGACGACGAAAAACAAGCAGGCACGGGTCGGATTGACCCGTACGAATTTCGTTAAAACACTCGTCTCATCCTTGGCAAGTATTTTTAATTTGCTTAAGTGTAGGATACTAAGGCATATTTGTATCAGTTGTAAAACTTGGGTGCAACAGTGGGTGCAACAGTGGTAGTTTCATTGGTTCCAAAAGACATTCGTGTCATCTAGCAACACCAAGTTTCGATCCTTCCCGTGACAGAAACTGGTAACAGCGACTTGTGTTTTGGGTGTCATGAAATTATGAAAAGAGCAAGCGATGATGTCATCTATAGAGAGCCACTTGACTTCGCAGGTCTGGCACCTTTCTCAATTCATTAGACGGTAGCAACTGGCAACCAGATAAGAATGATATCATATCATATCATATTATTTCACACGCCACATTTTGTTTCTCGCAAAATACTCCGACTAGATAGGTTTGGAAATTTAAGTGTTCGGCATTGTCGAAGACTCCAAGTAGAGCAATAAGAAAAATTCGTGGTTTATAATTCGTTTAAATTTGATTCGAGAAAATTTCGAAATTTATTCGTTCGATTTCAGTTCGAAATTAATTTTAAATCGGATCAAATTAGTTTGAAATAATTTGAATCAAATTCAAATTAGAATCGATTCGTTCGAAACTGTTCGTGAACTAAAACAGTTCGAATCTTAAGAGATCTGAACTGTCAGATGATATTGAGACTATTTGTCACACTCCAGAAATAATAACTAGCTTAGAAATGTTAATCCCGTCACGTGTACTTGATTACAAGTACACGAAAGACTTAGTTGATCACTTGAAATATAAATAAGAATTGTTTATTATACTTAATTTAAGGAAAAACACACATATTTCACACACAATACACGAACATCCAACAAATACATATATATATAATTCAGCGTCTGAATACAAAGTTTATAACGAAAGCTAAAGAAAATAAAATACATACATAAGAGGGCGATCCCATCAAAAGACGTGGGACCGACTCTAACTAACCTACTACACACTAAGCCTAACAAAAGAAATGAAAGAAGCAAACAAAGTGATCCTCAAAACGGAATGACACCGGGGACTCCATCCTAGCACTCTCCTCTGGACATCAAAAGAACTTCTGCTCCTTACCTGGACCCCACAACCAACCATGGAACGTAAGTAAATTATAAAAATTTACTCAGTATGGATTTAAGTCCAGCCTTTGGGATTATATCCGATTTAAAGTTGGACCAATCATATTTACTGAGATTAACTATATCAATATACTACACCTAACTTGTGTTTTGTTTCAACCATTATTCAATTCAGATAAATATCTAATTATAACCAAAAGAGACGATACGAGAAAGAAACCCAAAATATTTATGAGAAATAGTAGTATACAATAGCTAATAAGAGGAAATATCAAACTCCCAGTCAAATGAACATATCATCAAATTCTTAGAAAAGACCCGGGTGTAGGGCTTCAGGATTCGCCCCCTTAGACGGGTCTAGTATGTCAGCCGCCAAATCTAAGGGTATCGTTAGACTGAGTTTCCAGAACGAAACGCCTTGGTAAAAATAGAGCGGCTATAAAAGCACACACTCGATCAAAAGCGAATCGAGAAGCCTACCTTACAAAGAGAAAATAATAAACATAAACTGTCGGTCTCAGCCGTCATACGGAAATAAGGAACCGACTAACCGTTTGAGTAACAATAATAAAGGAAACTCCCTGTACCAACCAGAGGCCAAAGGGGAGCCCCAGACTTCCTCTGTACCAACCAGGGGCCAAAGGAGGAAGCCCTTCGAATATTAGGAGATCTCGAAACATCGGCTAAATAGAAATATATAAGAACGACTTAGCTCCAATACTTCACATATAACACACATACTCTACACTGAGAAACTGAACCTTAATCACTTAAGGAGGAAGTATTATAATACATATACTAGAAGGATCTTTGGAAATGAAACTCTCAAACTGGCACTACGCGCCATCAAGTGATGAACATGTTTGATGAGCATCAGCTGAATGTCTATGAAGACATCCCGACGGGGGGATCCCACGGGCGAATCCGTTTACCGTACGTAATCCACCTGTCACGATGCCCTCATGACACACATCCAACTAGTGATCACCGGCCCGACTCTCATCACTCCCGACGAGATTATATATATAATATTTATACGCATCTACCTATAAGTAGCTAATAGTCTATACAATCTGTATATCGGATCTTATATGCAACATGAAATGCATATGACATGAGATGCGGGTTTGTCTCAATAGTTGGTACAGTTACCGGTATGCAATTATGACAATTCGAGTCCTACGGGCTTGATTAACAATAGTTGGTATCTTGGTACCGCAGTTCAAATGTAGGTAAGACTGGTAGGTCCTAATTTAAGAGAGAGAAAGGAATATAATCCCCAGGAATCCACACCTGGAATGAAGCGTGCGCTACTCTAACTGAAGATTCGATGCGTCCGCACTGGGATCAGCGTCGTCAGCAACAATATAGATCTCGTCCACAGCGTGTGGGTCCGAGTCCACTAAGTCTCCTATTTATATATTTTCGAGTTTGTTTAGTTAGTCGAAGGACTTGTAATTAAGTGAAGTCAAATGAAAAGGTAGCGACGTTTGAGACGTCCTTGATGCTCCTAATATAACTTCTTTAATGCTTTATCTTAGTCAAATCTCGCGTACAGTGTCCGTGCTGCACGGCGAGGATGTGAATGATATAGATCTAATCCTTTATTAAATTCAAGTACTGTTCTAATTGTGTTACTACTTCACTTTATTTATTTGGACGTCAGGTCGATAAGGTACATAACATAAATAAAACACAACATGATGAAAGCATGTTATAAAATCAACCACTTTTAGTTGGACTTTCAATTAAACTGAGTAAAGAAGAAGATAAAATAATTCTAATAAGTATAGATGTGTATTGGTATTACTCTTATAGAGAAATTGATCAATATACGTTACTGTGATTTAACATTTACTTAGTTATTATTGTGTGTGTGTTATATGCATTTGTATTCCATTGTAACATAGAGAAATTGATCAATATATACATTTATATTTATATTATTACTTAGTCATATTTACGTACGCATATCATACTTAATTTGATATAGAGAAATTGATCAATATATAATATTGCATATATAATTATACTTAGTCCAAATTACGTTGGCGATGTGCGATAACTATTCTCCCTTTATAAATTATATTTATAAATTTTAAAATTAATAAATTAAGTTATTACAATTATTTAGTTATTGTATATATATCGTATACTTATAATTATTGTATTTAATGTAGTATATGTATTGTCACACCCCAGAAATATTGAGTAGCTTAGGAGTGTTAATCCCGCCACGTGTACTTGTTTACAAGTACACGAAATGCTTAATTTATTATTATTGAAACAAGGTGATATTAACTAATTTTATATAAATAGAGGAACATCACACACAGTGAACACAATACATGAACATCTAACAACCAAATATGTATATATATATATAACGGTGCCCTTTTACAAAATTTACAGCGGAAGCTAAAGAAATGTAAAATACATACAAAGAGATCGATCTCATCAAGGATGTGAGTCCGATCCTCGCTAACCTACTACAAACTACTCCTAATCAAATGAAATATAAGGGACAAAATAGACTGGAGGTCTACAAAACGGAAGGCACCGGGAGTCCATCCTAGCGCGCTCCTCTTGGACTTCAAAATGACTCCTGCTCCTTACCTGGACCCCACAACCAACCGTGGAACGTGAGATAAAATCTCAGTGTGGATTAAGGTCCAGCCTTTGGGTTTATATCCGATTCGATTTGGACCATACACATTTAGAAACCTACTTATATTAAATTTCACTACACCTAATTAAGTGTAAGTCAACCATACTTCCAATTAGTTGGTAGCTTATCTAAATAAGACGATACGAAAAATAAACCCAAAAGATATATGAGGGATAGTATGCATATACATAGTAAGGAATGTTTTCAAATCTCCCGAGCAAGGAATGAATTATCAATTTAAAACCTCGGGTGTAGGACATCAGGATTTGCCTCCTTAGACGGGTCACGGGATCGCGCCGCCAATCTAAGGGTGTCGTTAGACGGGTCACGGGATCGCGCCGCCAATCTAACTTAATTCTGAGTTTCCAGAACGAAACGCCCTGGTAAAAGCATGAGCGGCTACAGAAAGCACACACTCGGTCATAGAGCGAACCGAGACGCCTACCCTCACAGAGAGAGAAAAATACAAAGAAACACTCGGTCTCAGCCGTCATACAGAAAGAAACACTCGGGTTGCATTAGACCCGTTACGCCAAGACTCGATCTAGATCATCAAGACAGAGAGGTGTAGAAGATTTGACGATTTTCTGTGACGTCTGTTGCGAATTCCTTTGCACAACCCATTGGTGCTAGGTGGGAAAATGACCCAATGGGTCACAGAAGGGGGTTCGCGTTTAGCTTCGAATTCGTTGGCCTATTAGCACATTTTTGGGCTCTTGTTTTAAAGACTTGTTTGTAGTCTATTTTATGATGAGTTGATTTGTTCTTTAAATGAGTCATATGACTTGTTAAACAAATTTGAAGCAGCATTTAAAAATTATTTAATTGAGTGATTTATTATGAGTAAATTCATAATATTTTTAACTTTGTGATTTTCCTAAAATTTCAAGTATTTTTACACACTTTAGAAATTAGTGTTTTAACTTAATTCATTTTTTTTTTATATGATTTTATCGCGAATTATTTTGATACAGTGTATTTTAAGGTACAAGAATTTGGAATTCTTTGAGTGAGTGATTAAAAAGAGAAATACAATTACTTAATGATTTTTTTTTTTTTTGGGTTTCACATGTATTGTATGTATTATATTATTTTATTACTGTCACTTAGTAAATATATTACTTGTGTTGTATTTAATATGCTTTAGGAAGATCGATCAATATATATATATATATATATATATATATATATATATATATATATATATATATATATATATTTATATTATAATGTCATTTTGTCCTATCATGTAGGTAGTGTTTCGAGTGTAAATTATTTTATATATAAATATATATGTCCATATATAAGTATGAGGGGGGATCCATTAGCCTCCTTTTTCATAGCCTCATCTAGCCTCTTCGTCAAAATCAATGAAAATGGTCGATCCGGACCGTTGAAAACATTCTTCATACTAATATAGACATAGAGACCAAATTTTAGATTTTTTTGAATTCTTTTACTATTTTATCGGACGGGTTGAAAATTGGATTTATCTAACGACTTATAGACATCCAATTTTCAACCCGTCCGATAAAATAGTAAAAAAATTCCAAAAATCTAAAATTTAGTCTCCAAGTCTATATTAGTATGAGTAATGTTTTGAATGGTCCGGATCGACCATATAATTGATTTTGGTGGAAAATAGGGTTGGAGGCTACGGAGTGGAGGCCACGGATCCCCCCTCTATAAGTATATATATATATATATATATATATATATATATATATACATATATACATGTATATACATTTATACATATATACTTATATACATATATATTTTATATGTATTTCATTATGTAGTTATTTAGTTATCGCATATACGTGTGTGTGTGTGTATATATATATATATGTTATACTTAATTATACTTATAATTATTCTGTTGCTTAATTATTATACTATGTTTGGCTACTTGATTTATTCGTTGCGTATTATTATAATTCAAGTGTCCTTTATCAAATCCGTTGTCGCCCTAATTTATCTATCATATTTATACAGCTACTTCGTATACTATTTCGTTATAGTTTAATAGTGATACATATAATATAGAAAAATATATAAGAAACACAAGTTGGATTATTTTTAATTAATTATTGGTTTGTGTGTTAATCCAGTGGGATCGAAAGCTCGAGACTCATACATCATCGCCGTAGCTCTCGCTGCACGGGCTTAAAATCGTCATTTCCCATTATACCTTTTCTCAGTCCTTTTTAACTTTTCGAGTCTAGTTACTAAGTATTATGGGTCGGGCCGCTAATTTTGTAATATCTGTATTTACCCAACTCGGCCCAAACAGGGACCAAGCCCAAAATACTTATAACCATATTTGTTTATTTATTAGCATTTATTCTTGTAGTATCTGTTGGGCCCAATGGTCCAATAGGCCATTTTAACATCATTTCTTTTAAGTTCAGTAGGGTCTGAGGCCCATTTATTAACTAAGTCCAACGAGGGTCTAGTAGGTTTTTAAGGCCCAATATAGATTTATTTAATCTCCTATGGATCAGTAAAAGCCCAATCCGAAAATAATGTCATGACACTGGTTTTTAAGGCCCAATATTTATGACACTGGTCATGCCACCTCTGGCCCAGTCTCCCTATCTTAACAGATCACAAAAATCAACAAGCAACAAGCACAGTGAAGCTATCAACCATACAGAGGTGTTCCAACACTGGTAATGGCCATACCAGTGTTGGCATAAGCTGGTACAGGTAGGTGGGGATTTACCAGAAACTATACATGCACAACGTGAACCCAACCCAAAACCCGTACCAGTATTACAACGGCAAAAATTCAGTCACAGAATCAGGATTACACAACTACACCGTAAGAACTCAACAACATAGCCAATGCCCATTACAGATCAACCAGCAAGGTAGTCACAAGACATAAACAGAAATCAATTCATAATCGGCTTGAGTCACTTAAATTCTAGCAATCCAGTGCCAGTGGCAGCCAATTTTTAACCCATTACCAGCAGGTGCATACAAGCTAGTGCAACATCAGCATTAACCCGATAATCAGGTCAGTATCAGCAAGTAAGAGGGAATCTTAGCACAAACAAAAGGATCAAGCAAGCAACAGAGAAATCACAACAGGCAACAAAAGAGTACTCGACAGAAAGCGCATAGTAAAGTTAGGGTTTATTTCTTGGTTTACCAGTAGGTATTTAGAAAGGCCGCAGTGGTGAAGGGTAGTCAGCAAGCACAACCACGAAAGGGAGTCTCTGAGCTCCTCGGCTACCACCTCCTCCCTCATACGCAAGTCAATATTGCTCAAACATTTACAACCTATTTCTTTTTATCTAAGTTCTCAGCACATGAGGGTTTCCAACGCAAAACCGAGGGGAGGTTGCCGAGGCACATATATATATAGTTGCTCGAGGCAGGAGGGAGCCGATCGTGCTTGCTGACGCGGAGCCCACATGCTTCCTTATTATTCTTACTATTGTGTTACAGTGAAGGAGGAAGCAAGTGTGTATGCATTTAAGATAGCATACATCACTGGAATCCTAAGAAAGTACTTAAGTAATTCTAGACTGAATTACTAAAGAGCAGCCAAAAGAATATTACGATATTTACAAAGAACAAAAGTATCACATGCAGATATCGGAAGTCAGACAGGATTGAGATCACAGGATATACTGACTTCGATTTTGTGAGATACCTAAAGTAGCATGAAGACCAATATCGATTGTATTTTATTGACTGAAAAAGGTATTTCATGGAAAATTGCAAAGCAATCATCGATTGCATTTTCTACCATGAAAAATAGAGTTGTTAATGCTTTTAGATATCAAATCAGGTAAATGGCTACGAAATTATGTCACAAGGCTGCGATTGGTGAAGACTATATATAGTCAACACAAAAGGATTTATTGTGACAGTGGCTATTAAAGAAAGAATCCAGAATGATCTGATCAATATTGAGCACAAGGGTATATATTTCACTATAGCTGAACCGCTAAATAAATGTTTGATACCCAAAATGTTACATAAGCTCATATGGATATAGTTTTAGTGGATGATGTTCAGTTTCAGTGGGAATTTACTACAGTGCTTAATAAATTATATACATTTTTTTACATGTATTTACAAACATTCAGTTATATAATATAATGCACTCTAAAGTTAAAGGCTAAAGTTTACAGTTATATTGTGCATGCATATTATTAAGTTAAGGTTTTATTCTGGATTCGGTTGATCTCAAAAGGTGGACCAAGTTGGAAACAAACACGTAGATCACGTTTCGTGTGATTTCCACACTGCACATTCATTTCATGATTCATGTCATTCAGTTGTGTTAGCATCATGATTTATGTTGGTCTAGTCACTCATAAATGTGGCGAAGTGCTGCTTAAGTCTCTTGTTGACATTGCTGATGGACGAAATTGCTTGACACTTAAGGTGACAATCAGGAAAGCGCTTGTTAATATATAATTAAAAGGTTACACACATAGTCCAAGTGGGAGATTGTTGGATTTTACAATCATACGAGTCATATGGGACGTCATATGAAACAATAAGTTTTATGGACTTACGCTTATACAATTATATATTAATTATATGTCATTAATATCCATAATCAAGTGATCAATAAAGTATATTTATATGGATAAAAGTGTTGTAGGAATGGACCCTTTAATGTGCAGAAATTATAGTTGTTAATTATCAATTTATTGATGGACTGGATTGCATAATTGCCATGCACCTTTTTTAAAAGGCACATGGTCCCCAAGTGACATGTCACCCTCTGTCTCTCTCAAGGCATAACAGAAAATACTCTAAGGAATTGGAGAAAAGAAGAAAAAAAGGAAGAGAGATCATTGTAGAACCTCTCCATCGGATTCTACAAGGAGTTGCTGCGTAAGGGAATAAGAAAATCGGCGACTATGACTTGCTCTCTTGGAAGGCCTCGCTGCCACACCGCTAAACGAAGAAGCGTGGACAAGAGGAGAAGCAAAGAGAAGGACCACCGCTGTTCGGATCGAGAAAGAAGCGCAATTCCGAGAATCTTCGAACATGAAACAAAATACCGCTTCAGCTCAAATTTCGATTCTCTCTAGTGGTCTTAAAATTAATACTAAAAGTATTATCAGCATACACTCACCAAATTTGCTCACGCCAAAGAAGGAATTAATCCGCACAATTTACAAGCACTCACGCCTCTAAAATGCATGGGAATATGCTTACCATGCAAGGCACAGAAATTAGAAAGTTCGTGAGACTTGGCGCATTACACATTTAGTGTGCTTGTGGGAGGATGCCAAGTAGCTGGTGGATAAGTGCAAGGCATCACAACCGACTTTGTAAACGCAACTATATATTATTATTATTATCCCTTCTGAAATTTTTAAATAAAAATAAAATTCAAAATCTAGATGAAGACTCAAGATATATAGTAATAGTGTGCTTGTACGTGTTAATTAGAGCATATATTGGTTTAAGTGACTTGCGTCGACTTTGAATCCATCTCTAAATATCTCTTTGCACACGGTTCTATGGCGAGTATCAAACAAGTAGCTTGGAAATTCAATTAGCTACGGCGGTTAATCTATTTTAATTACAAAATCATGTAGATTGGACTACTAATTCAATATAATAGTAGTCATGATGTGCATATATATCTTACTAAGTGAAACGGAAATACTTTAAAGTACCAAATAGTACCAACCGCCAACAAACAAACCATACATACAACTAACAAATTAATTACTATAATTCTCAACAGTAAATCATCATCGCTTCAGAAACCTAGCGACTTCAATTAATTAAATTCAATCAAGAATATATGGGTAATTAATTAAGAAATGAAATATATATATCAACAGAGACTAACCACCACCTACAAAGAATGAACAATTCGCTGTACACCACCAGAAGAAGAAAGAAAAAATAATTATTCAATCATATACTGATATTCTACTGTCTCCTAATTAATTAAAAACAACGAAGAAATTGTTTCTATTTTTCCTCAAATTTAATTCAAGCTTCAATCAGAAGCCTTGGTTTCTTATAGGCAAGAGGGCTGAGCACCTCCTCCTCCTCGGCCTTCAAGCATCTTCGGCCACCGTCAAACTCCACCTCAGGCACCGCCGGTATATTCAAATCAAACCTCATCTTACCGCTCATCACTTGCACCTCTGTAGAAGCCGCAACTGAAGCCGCCACGGAAGATGCCGATGCACCACCTCCGATCACTCCCTCGTAGTGACACCTCTTGTGGCCTCCTAGTGCCTGCCCAGTCGGGAATGTCTTGTGACAAATCGAACACTCGTGCAATCGACCGCTACTAGTACCGGTAGCAGTACCAGATCCGGTTGAGGAGGTAGTGACCTCATCAGAACCAATAGTTTTATTACGATGGCTTGCCTTGTGACCACCTATTGCTTGGTACGAGCCGAACGCCTTCCCACACACCGTGCACTTGTATTCGGCAGCAACCTTCGACTCAGTTACCAATGCCTGGACCTTTGATTCAGTCTGAGGCGGTTGCACGTAGCGGGTGTCATTGGCCAACATGAGAAGACACAAAGCGAGATACTCTTCTTCGGTAGGGGGGTGGTCGAGAAGCTTCTGGCCTTGAGATGGAAGGCTTGCGCGCCTCGAGCGTTTGCGCTTTGCCCATGATCCTTCGATGTGAGGTACCTCCTCCGAAGTCTCTATCTTAGGAGTAATAGCTAAAGCTTCAACTGTCATGATCAAAGACTTGTTATTTTCTTTTCCTTTTGGTTTAATTTTCTGAGAGTATGATATAGAGTTTGAGAGGAGAACAGGTAGAGACGGGAGAAATAAGAGGGAGCGACTAGTGAGGAATGGTTGGAAGGTTGAGGGGAGTAGATTTATATAAAGAGAAAAGAGAGAAGAGAAGAGAAGAGAGTAGTGACTAGTGAGTGAGGTAGGAAGTTGCGTCAGGTCAGTGGCAATTAGTTACGAATCTAGAAAGAGAGAGAGAGAGAGAGATGGAGAAGAGTATAATACAATAATATATAATAATAATGTAAATTTGATGGTTGAACTTGAAACTGAATGGTAAGAGAAAGAGAAAGAGAAAGAGAAAGAATAGTATGATGAGTTGGTCACTTGGGGGTTAAGAAATGGTCATGGGTCAACTATAGACGGAGTGTGTGAAAGAGTGGGAGAATAGACTTGGCTACTTGGCTCGGCTCTAGAGGAAAGGGAAGGGAAGGGAAGAAAAGGAAGTAGTTTAGAGTTTAGTGTTGATGATTTGATGTCAATGGTGAAGCAATGGCGTGGCATGGCGTGGCGTGGCATGGCGTGGCGTGGCGGCTTTTCGTTGGATAATCAATGGTAGGTAGGTCGGTCAGCGGTTCTCTCTTGCAGCCTCCAGGGGTTGCGCGGTGTGCCACGTGGCTTATTCTTGAGATGAGATGATCTTCCAATTTTGATTTTCTGTCTCATCCTGTTCTGGAGTAATCTGTGTGCGCATGACATTTTCTTAATTTCCATTGTTAGTTAAATAATCTAATTAGGAAGTACGTTTCGGTTTGTGAATGGTTTCTGATTGTACTAAAGCTTTTGGTGGTGGGGATACTTTTTAGTTAAAATTCATCAATTCATAATCTGGTGTTGATTTGTTGCTTTTGTATATATATGTATCTACGCAATTGATGGTTGGTTTGGACTTTGGAGTGCCAGAGTGGTTTAATTTGCATATATAGACAGTCGTTTCATGAAACTACTAGAGTGTTTTAGCAACAGAAAATTACATTTGGTTTTAGACGTCATGCTTTATGAAAGAAAAGCATATGGATTTTCTTGTGAAGTAACTAGCTAGCTAGGACATAGATGCACGTTTATCTTGCTTCGCTTAAAGAAATTGTTTTAATTTGCCACCTAATAATTAGTAGGAAGAACAGTGATTTTGAGTCGGTTTTGTGTAGTACTACACTGCTACTAACCACATCGATCTCAAATAATTAAGAATACATGAATTAATCCTTCTTCTAGAGTTGATAATCACTAAAGCCAAGGGGGTTGAAGTTGTTATTATTTTTACTATAATAATGTGAGACCGGTTGCAAGTAGGTAGGTAAAAGATCGAGGGTTATTTAGTGTGAATGGGAAGGGAAATTGGAGTCGTCTGGCTCTGGCATGAAAAGAGTATATATATATATTTCGATGAAACTAGCTCGAATATAGACATAGTTAGTTAGCGACTTGAGGCACCTTACGACAAGTAATGATGGAGTGATTCCTTCTATCACTGTTTCTATTATATTTATCCAGAGTTCACTGTCTTTTTCTTTTTCTTTTGTGTTACTTTCTCTTACTTCCTACGTAACGGTCAATTAGAATCGTTGAAAATATTGTTCACATTAAAATTTATTTGGATACCAAAATTTTCATTATTATTATTATTATTTGCGAAAATTTTGAATTTATTTTTTTAATAGAAAGACAGACTCAAGCGAGGCCATATATCACTATATGCTCTAAAATAAATTTTACTCTTAATTAAATTTTTCCTACTTTCCAAATTGAAATATGATAAAATGTTGCAGACACATTTTTCTTGTTTTATTCTCCTCCGGTGGGTATGATACTTCATCGTGAAGAAAAGGGGAAGGCATCGTAACTTTTTTTTATCCAGTCAGGAGGTCCAACGCACAAATTCAAATTTAGAAATAAATCCAAAAAAATCTTTTGAAAACAGTTTTTACGGTAAAATTTTCTATAAATGTGTGATCGGAGTCTTAAATGTGTGATCGAAGTCTACTTTATATATAATCATATATTTCACATGCAATGATTCCAGATTTCATGGTATTATCATGTGATTTGGAGTAGGCCACCAACCAATTTAGTAAGGATGGTCACTATGTCACTACTGGCTATTGTTTGTTGTATATAATTAAACTTGATCAATTAATTTGTAGGGCCTAACTTTTTATTTATTATATGATTGAAGCAATCATTTTTAAAAGAGTTTCTAAAACTTACGTTTAAACTATTTAAACAATTTTGGGACGTTAAATTTCTAGAAAACAATGGATTCCATTTTTTACCAATAAATAGTTTTATGACCAGTAAAAACGGTCAAAATTTGTTTTATTTGAGGGAAATTAAGTATCATGTAAATTGAATTGGTATGTCTATATACTATATATAATATATCTAAAACAGTGACTTTCTAAAGCTTTTCCAGAATTAATCAACGGAATTTCCAGCGTCAATGTAAACGCACATGTCAAAATACGCTTTGCACATTGAAAAATCAAATACAAGTATCGACTCTCTTTATCTGTGAAGCCAATTCAAGGCTGATTTAGGGAGATTTCGCCTCTTGACTTTGATGCAGAAGGAATGAAGGATGCATCTTCCCAACCGGAATTAACCACTAACCAGTACCAGGGTCTCCTCTGGAATGAGATCTTCTACCGCGCAGCAAAAATATTGTGCGTGATGCGCAGTAAATTTTAATCTTTGATTTGTATCGAAATTATCAGATCCCCCGAATCAAATCTGAGCCGTCTGTAGCCTACAACGCAGAAAATCTGAATCGCTCACCTCTGTTGCGCGACATAAGATTTGCTTCCGGTCTCCTCTAGGCCTGTAAACTCAACAACGTCTCATTACTATTCATTTCTCGAAATGGATTTTTCTCTTTTGTCGTAACAAAAATGTAATACGAAATGGTATAAATGATAACGAAACGAAAATTTTCATTTCATTTTTAAAATTATGATGCAAAATACAACGAAATTTCATATTTCGTGACAACGAAATGATAAAAAGAACCGATTCTGTAAAACAAAATGATTAACGAAATAAAATTTTTATTTCATGAACGAAACACCTATATTTCGTATATGTTCTCAACGTAATAAGGACTCTCCTCGTTTGCATAGAAAATAGTTGAAAAAGAATTTTCTTTGAAAAACAATATTCTGAAGGAAAAAAGGTGATTTCTAAGTCTCATTTTAAAAGAAAAACATATAAAACTGTCATGTTGATTAAAAGTATGTTGTAATTCTGCAAACGTTGATAAAAAAAATCATTTAATAACACGAATATATGAAATGTTTCATATATTAAACAGACCTAATAGATAAAAGTATTATAAGGATTGTGTTTGTGTCATTAATATTTTTTATTGCGTCTTTGATTCTAAGATTGAAACATGTATCTTTTTCACATTAGAGATGTATAACATAATTATTATTAAAAGTTACTTACAACAAATAATGATAAAAGTAATAATTCTTTATATATAACTTGTGCGAGAAAAAAGTATAGGTTAAGAGAATCATTGTCACTCATTAATAATGAGAAATAATATTTTGTGGACCCATTGGTAAAGTTGAATTATAAATGAATCCAATATAACTGAAGTGCAGTTATAATTTTATAATTTATTTAATGGAGATCAATAAACAATTATAGTACAAAGATGACACAGTCCTACTTCGTATAATAATTATAATATCATAAGGCAAGGAATAGATGTAGAACCTAGGGGCCTAGGTGCTTAATTAATTTCTATCAGTTCAACCAAATAGGAACATAAATTGCAAATTTCACAAACTATGGCAATCAATTCAATTTATGCAATTCACCAAGCAATTCAATCAATTCTCTAATCAAGCAATTCAAGCACAACTCAATTCAATTCACAAACAATTCAAGTAATTTAAACTAATTGAGTTGAGATAAATGTAAATAGAGAAAAGGGAAAGAAATGCTCAATCGCGTGTTGACGGAGTTCGGCTTGCACGAATGCCTCGCCTACGTCTCCGGGTCCCCGGCGCCCCCGCTTCTTGCGGTAACAAGCCCGGTCCGCTCCACTAAACAAAAACTCGCTTGCTTAGCATACAACTTCGGAATTGGGGCTCTCTTACACACACCGGTGGAGCCGCCAACCCTAACCCGACGCCGGACTCTATCTCGCTTACACACACCGGTGGAGAATCGAGCCGACTTCCTTGAACTCACTTACACACTCCGGTGGAGCTCAAGGCAACACACACACTCACAATCTAATGACAATTTGCTAATTGGAAGATTAAGCTAGAAAATCACTCAAACAAACAACTCTCTATAATCCCTAGATTAGATTTAGCTAATTAAACTTGGGATAAAGAGCAAGGATTTGGCTAAGGTTTAGAGCTCAAGGGTTGCTGTAAAAATGGTGTTGAATGAATAGAATAATCAGCAGTTCAATTGTTGAGGGAGAAATGTTTATATAGGGCTCAATTCTGGCCAAAAGCAACTCTGCGCAAGATAGCATTATAACGCTATCTTCTATAGAAAAGATAGCGTTATAACGCTATCTTGAATATGGACAAAAATTATGACCGTTGGTGCCAATTTTCTGGTAGCGTTATAACGCTAAGTTATGTACAAAACATAGCGTTATAACGTTATCTAGTGCCAGGACAAGAAATTTGACCGTTGGGATTTGTCTGGCGTTATAACGCCAAAGTTAGCGTTATAACGCTATCCCAAATTCCTACAGAAATTTCAGTACTTAGCTAGTTTTTGGCACCTCAACTTACCTTGGCGTTATAACGCTAAATCTAGCGTTATAACGCTAACTCTCTGGAAGTTTAGGTTGATTATTTTGCTACTAATTTAAATGATGTTTTTGATCAAATAAAGTTTATATTCCTAAACTTAAAATATATCTAAGACATATTCTTGATGTTTTGAAATTTTGTTGATTCAATTTCTATTTCAAAATTCAGTTTGAACTTTCAGTATTTTTAGCGTTATAACGCCAAATATAGTGTTATAACGCTATCTCAGTTCGATATAAGGTTTGGCCAGAAGTTACCATTTTGGACATCTAGCGTTATAACGCCAAGTTTAGCATTATAACGCTATACCCTGTTTGTTTTGGATTTCCTTGCTCTTTTGTACCCAAATTTAAATAAACTAAAATCTAAATACCCTAAGCATGTCTTCATTTTGATCTTGATCTTCATGCTTGAGTGTTTTCATCTTCAAACGACCATAACTCTTGACTCTTAACTCCGATTTCAGCGTTCTTCGTGGCGTTGGAAAGCTCACGACGAAATCTACAGTCGGTACCGGGCTAGCCCGTACAAGATCACTTTTAAGCCCATCGGAGATCGTTTGAAGCTTCAAAACTCCTCTTGAATATTTCCTACACAATTTCTCAAAAGACAAAGCTTTGTAAAATTCAAGATCGTTTTGCAAATCAACAAATACAAGAGCTTGTTTGAGCCAACAATAGACACAAGTAATGTTAGTGATAACATTACTAGAATGATCGTGTTTTGTAAAGATTTACTAAACATATGTGTTATTTGGATAACTATAATGTATAGCTAGAATACCGATTGTAGTTTATGGAACAAAATATTTTATCTCATTGCCAACATAACATAGATCCTCAACATAGGTCACACCAACTGAACGGTAAAAAAGAATAAATATTTTAATATATTTTTATGTACGAGATTTCATGTTGCATGGAAAAATGTACATATTAGAATTATTAAAACATTATGTTACATGATGTGACTTCCTAGCGGAAAAATAAATTTATTGAAAAGTGTATATTATGAGTATAATATAAGTTTCATTATTATAATAATATGAAAATATTATCATTAGATATAAATTTATTTAAAGCACAATATAATTTATTTAACAAATAAAGAGATAGAGAAGAGATCCATAATTATGACCTCAAATTCGGATCAGATTTTAAGGCTCATTTAAATAAAAATTTGAAAGGTCAAACGGTAACCAATCTGGACAAATGATCTATGCAAATTGTAGCTCTTGAAGTGTAGAATCCAATGGTGAAGATTTGAGGTCGTTTGGAGTTCTTCAGAGAAAGTTATGGCAATTTTAGTACTGAAAGTTCGACAATTAATATGCCGCCTTAATTTCTAAAGAAATTTGAAGAGTCTTGATATGATGTTTAGAGCCTATAAATATTATATCTAGCCAAAGATTATAAGATTACTACTTCAACTTAATTTTCTCTCTTCCTATAAATATTTGCTAAATATTTATCAATTAAGCAATAGATTACGTAACGGGCGATAAAACTAGGAGCGGACAAAGATGATGCTAGCACGAACTCGATGCCATTTTTGTTTCGAATTCAAGGTGAACCGAAGAGAAATAGAGCTACGTTAAAGACCATAGATATGGTATCATAATTTCTTTTATAGGAACATATATGATTGTGATTAGTGATACAAACAAATGAAGTAAAATTAGCAATAATGAAACGATCCTAGATGTTATCAGATGAATTTTCCTTTTAATTTTTACCCGATTCGCATCATGAAATCCTACAGATGATTCTTTGGCTTAGATTTTTTTCCCTTTCGGTTTACTATAGTTGGTACAGAAATTTCAACATTTGAAGATAAAACTTTTGACATGTTCGTTTCTTCACATTTAGACTCAAGATGATTCAACACTGATTTCAAATCACAAATTCTTTTCAAAAGCATATTGATCTCTTCATCTTTCTTATCCAAACTTATTCTTGCTTTATCGTATTTGACTCTTAACTCATATTTACTAAAGATAGTTGAGTCGTCATAAATGGTTTTTCATTCTTGGACATAAACCTCACACCTAAGCTACTTGAGTTTAGATATATCTCTCCTTACTTGTAGGATGAAGACGTAGTTATGATTCTCCTTTCTTCAAAGTTTTCCTCATTAACTTGGATGAAGACTTGAGTTATTTCGTCATTCATTCAATCTTTTGCTTTACTTTCCAAAACTTTATCTGTGCAATGGTTTCTTTTTCTTTTTCTTTTTCTTTTTCTAAGATGGTTGTTGCTATATCATTATGATCCACTACACTTAAATCACACTTGTTAGTAAGAATATCACTATCAAATGCCTTAACAAGTATATGCCACATTTCAAACGCAAGATTAGAACCAATAAGAATTTCACCTATGGACTCATCCACAAAATTCAATATAAGATCAAAAGCATAGCTATTGTCTAAAGTCCTAGAGGGTGGATCTTTAGTGGCATAAAATGTTTCTTTATCAAGTGTGTACAAAAGATCATTTCCACTTAAGTATTCTTGCATTGCCTTTTTCCAAGATTCGAATTTTTCATTTTGCATAAGGTCTGGGGGTTCAACCATACTTGTGTTAGAACTTATGATGGTCAAAATAGATAGATATGAACCTTTGGATTCTGATACTAATTGTCAGAATGGGGTTCTAAGGTCAAGTACTAGTGCGAAAGCATTTTTAACAATTACAATTCAAACTTTTGAACCTTAATCACATAGCTAAAATCACAAGCAAGCAAGTACTAAGAGCAATTGATCAAATCAAGATAACAAAGTGCAAGTATAGTAAAAAAGAGTAAAGAGCAAAGAGCAAGAGAACACAAAACACACGATGTAATGTAATTCAACCTACAAACAAACTAGGTCTACGTCCATGGGACTCCCGAATCCAAAACTTCTTTTCGGGACAAAATCCACTAAATAATAAGTGTTTTTACAATTGCGGAACCTGTCTTTGATTTCTTCTCACATAAGCAAACCAATCTTAGATTCTTAAACCTATGCAAGAGACTACACCGCTCTACACGATAAACATGTCCGATTGACAATACAATCAAGGATGAGGACTACTTGACAACACAATGTAGTACACCAAAAGGCTAACAAAGCTAGCTAACAAGTGTTCTCAGATTGACAATTATATTATTGTAGCTATCCTAATTCTCTCAGATTTATATAGACTGAACATTTCTTGAAGTCTTGCAATCTTGAAATTCTCTTCTTGTGTTACATAACAAGGAACCCGTTACAGAATCAGTTGTAATGGGTTGGAGAACTTTCAGTTTTTCCCTTCTCTGCTTGGTTCACTGAGTTCTGGGCCCTTCTGAGCAGAAATTCGTTGTGAAGGGTTGATGATGCGTTATGGCAATGCAAGTCTCTGAAAAATCCTCTGTCTTCAGCGCTTCTCTCTTCAATCCATTACAACGAATTGAACCCGTTGTGATGGGTGGGCAACCCGTTGTGACGGGTTATTCATGCATTATGGTATGCATGGCTCTGAAAATGCCCTATATGTGCTCTATTGACTTGACCTTGATATTGTTGTGATTATCATGACTTGTACATGCATGGTTGAACCTATGCATCTTATTGTATCTGTATAAATCTACAACTCACCAAAACTCAATTGTGCAAGATTAGTACTGTTTTGTTTTGCAAATTTTTAGACAAAAGATTAGTTTAATCCAACATTGATTGCCAACTTGAATACTTGATATGAACTTAATTAAATTGAACTTGATACTGTACTTAATTTATGCTTGATCTGAACAGAATTGAATTGAACTTGATACTGTACATGATATATGCTTGATCTGAACTGAATTGAATTGAACTTGATACTATACTTGATCTATGATCTGAATTGAATTGAATTGAATTGAACTTGATACTGTACTTGATCTAAGCTTGATCTAAATTGAATTGAATTAAACTTGATACTATACTTGATCTATGCTTGAATACTTGAATAATTGATATGAGCTGATTTGAATACTTGATCAAGTTGAATAATTGAATAATTGAATACTTGATACTGTACCTGATATGAGCTGGAATTTAATACTTGTATATATTATACATGATATATACTTGATCAAGTTGAGTTACATGTTAATATGCAAACTAATAGTGCAACACCTAGATCGAGTTAGTGACACAAGGGCTGGGTTGAAGGACTTTATGAAGGGTACGAAGATATATGAACCTTAAAAGTAAAAACTTGAGGATTATTTGGCTGATGCACTTGATGAAGCCAATTTGGAGGATGAATTTGGCATCATGTCCTGGTGGAAACTAAAGGCCCTCAAATATCCAGTACTTTTTCGGTTAATCCGAGACATTTTGGTTGTTTCAATATCTACAGTTGCATCTGAATTTACTTTCAGTATTAGTGGTAGAATCTTAAGCCTAGTGAGGAGCTCTTTAAAGATGAGAGTATCGAAGCTCTTGTATGTGCTCAAGACTGATTGAGAGCTTCAGTTATCGATAGACTTTTTGATTCAGCTTCAGTTATATAACATTCTACATTTATGCCTACAGACCGACATTCATTTTTTTCATTTGTGTTTACAGAAAATGAAGGTGACTTTGGTGATTTATAATAGAACTCTGATGTAGTGACGCTGAATGATCGTGTTTGTGTTAGTGGAGCATGAGAAAGCTTAAGGATCTGTCAGACATTTCATCTGCCAGTAATAATATTTTGTTCACTTTTTGTTGCCTTGATGGCTCAGTAGCTGCCTTGTGTTGTTGGCTGTGTAGGCAGGTTGTAAGTAGTTGAAGTTTGGAGTTGTTTTAACTCTTTAGCCCATCGGATCTCAAGTAGTGACTTTCAATAATGATTAATGGTTTAATGTTTTCTTTTAGTAATTGGTTGAGATTGGTAAAATTTTGAGAAAATAGATTGAGATCCGGATTGAGTTCAAAGCAGTTAATGCAACTTTAGGTATTTTGAGTATTTGAAAATTTTAGAATGTTGTAATAGGCATGAATTGCAGTGCCTTGTAACTTCTTTATTCAACTTGTGTATTTTGAATGTCTGAATTCATGTGATATGTTTTGAGTATGTTGTTATGAATATGTTATGAAATTTTGAATTTTTTGTATTTATTATATTTTTCTGACTTATTTAGTTGATTTTGGAGATGTTGTCTTTGAAACTGTAATGGAAAAATTTAAACGTTACAATTGTTTAACCAAACGAAAAGGCTTACGACATAAAAATTTCTAGCGTTTAATTAACGCAATGATTAACGATAGAAAATTTGTTTCACATTTGAAACAAAACATTTAACGACAGGAGTCACTATTGTGACCATTTACAACGTTTGACATCTCTAGCTATGTCATGAGTCATGAAAGCTATGTCATGAATTAGTAAGTTGCAAAGTCTTGAGTGATGAAAAAGAAGCCTACGGGCTTTAACTCTTAAAAAAAATTAAAAAGAAGCCTTTTTCTGTGAAGTCCATGCTTCAGGCCAATGGGCTGAGATATACACACTTCCGTATATCTCATATGAGCCTTGTTACATAGTAAGAGAAGCAAGGGCAAAAATGACATTTTCTTATATTAACCTAAAAAATAGGCTCATATACATTACCATGGCGGCTTTGGTATGTGGGACCCAGTAGTGCAGTCGTATCCTTTCCAACAGCGAATAAAATCAGAGATTTGTGGGACCTATTAATTCGGTCCCCTCCGTTTCAAACTAAAAAATGGAGATTTAAAACCCAAAATTCTAAGTAAAATGGCTAACTGGAGACTCCCAGTTATTTTAAAACCAACGAAAGTATTAACCTTTTTGTCGTATCATTGGAAAGAAAAGTGTCTCCGTTACTTACTTTATTACAAGCTACACGTGAGGAGCATGCTTCTTTCTAAGTCGCTCCATTGTTCGTCTTTGCTCCAACGATCGCTGGTCGCCTCCAGTCGTATCGTCACCTCCGTCGCGGTCCGTGCACCTAGCACCGTATCCCGCCGCCGTGTCCGGGCGATCAAATCTGTCGCCATGGCATCGACTGAAGACAGCCGCCTCAAGCTGATCGCATCATCGATCCGGGTCATCCCTGATTTCCCCAAACCCGGTAATATGAAACTAATTCGGTCCAAGCACTTCGTTTGTTGTGAATTTGTTTCTTATTCGTTTTTTGTTTGGGTTGGGGCAGGTATTTTGTTTCAGGATATAACGACAATGTTGCTTGATCCGCAAGCTTTTAAGGATTCCATCGATTTGTTCGTGGAGAGGTATAAAGACAAAGGCATTACTGTTGTAGCAGGTTAGAACTTCTTGTTTTTATTAATTATGGATTTAGAGTACCAGTAATTTGTACATAGAAGTACGCAGTCTGACTATTATCGTGTTTGGGTTAGAAATTCTGTTATTTATTTTAGGTTTTGCAAGTTATAGTCCGACTTTTGTTTTTCTTTGGTTCAGAAATTCTACTTTCTTACATTTAGGTTACAATGCCAGTATTGGTGCATACTGGTGTATAGTCTAACTACATGATACTAGAAAGAGTTTATATGTTATCTTGCAGTCTTTTGCAGATATAATCATCCAGCTTTAGTGCTTTAGTTAACCTATTGTCCTTCTAGAAACCTGAATTAAACACATTAGCCAAAAGGACAATTATGACCAAGTACTTGAACATGTCTTATAACTCTTTTCTTTGTACATCATGCCATAGCTGCACTGGTTTACTATTATACATTTACACTGATACCAAGTCCATCTGCTCATATGCACAGTACATCAGCACAGTACTGACATATTAGAGGCTAAGAGCTGTCTGTTTTTATGTTCTGTCTTAAGAAATCAATTCACTACTTGACATGCAAAACTGTAATCTAAAAACAGGTGTCGAGGCAAGAGGATTCATATTTGGGCCTCCGATTGCCTTAGCCCTTGGAGCCAAGTTTGTTCCTTTGAGAAAACCGAAGAAACTACCTGGTATTGATTTAATTTACTTTCAATTCGAATATTTCAGTGATTTTATATTCTTAATTTCTCTTTTGTTGCAAAACCTAAAACATCAGTATTTTTACTAAAGAGCATAATATTGGAATAGGGTATTCATGAGAAGCAGAGTTGTGAAGATGTATTGAAAATTCTTATGTTTCTTTCAAGCTATTGAATATTTATATATCAATATCAGATTAATATTCTAGCAAGTGCGTGGATAAAGTTCCCAAAGGAACATGTTGCCATTTCTAAAATAAGTTTTCTGCATATCCCAGGTGAAGTGATATCCGAGGAGTACTCACTGGAGTACGGTACAGATACAATGGAAATGCATGTTGGGGCAGTACAGCCTGGAGATCGGACTATTGTCATAGATGATCTTGTTGCCACTGGTGGGACTCTATGTGCAGCCATTCGGCTTCTAGGTCATCTATCCTCTCGCTTTTTATCATATACTTGATAATAGTTATTTTCATTTTATTGAAATTGTTTAATCTTTTGGATAAGAACTTGATAAGAATTTTAAAAAGTTTAATCATGGGGAAGTAAAGTTGCAGCGTACGTGGACTGTAATTTGGCTTTAAATTATGCAAACTCTGTTAGCGATGTGCAGTATAGACAAAATGCTCATATTGTTTTAATTAGTGTCTGGTCGTCCTCTATGAACTTTTTGAGTGGCAGTGGCATCTGGCTAATATTGATTTCAGATATCTGTTTCTGTAAATTAAAATGAGATTTTGTTATTTTGTTGCAGAGCGTGTTGGTGCAGAAGTCGTTGAAAGTGCTTGTGTTATTGAGCTGCCTGAGTTGAAGGTGAAATTTTAGCTCGTGCTCTAAATTTTTTTAAATGCAACCTGTTTAAAAGTCTTTTAATTTTTTTTGCTATTAAAATTCTTATTTTAAAAATAACTATTATAGAGAAGTAAAACATATGGATATTTGCTAATTCTATATTTTGCAAAAGAAACATATTCCATGTTGGATACACTCTTATTAACATCCACTGCTAAAAACATGTCTTTCTGTTGCATGCAAAATTTTAATATTTCATAATTCATACATTTATTTCTGATTATGCCGGAAAATTGTATTTGTAGTTTTAGATAATGGAAACTATTATTTATGTGCCAAATTTTCAGGGACGTGAAAAGCTAGGAGATAGGCCCCTTTTTGTGCTTATCAAAGCGAAAGGAGCTTGAACAAGATGGCCATTCAAGTACATTTTTAAAAATTTATGTTTACTACCATGATTTAGTAAACACTATTGTGGATTAAGTTGTTCTACTATGGAATAAAGTTTCCCTAATTATTGTTAGCATTTTATTTTAGTGATTTGGGATTTTACTGGGGAGACTTTGGGTTGCCTTTAGTGAATAACATGTAAGTGAAGGATTTCTCTCCCTTGATAGTTTAACAACCTACGATGGATTATGTAAAACATTATTTCAGGAAGAGTGTAGCTTGAAGGGTCTGGGTAATAACGTAATTTAGCTTTATTTGCATTCAACAACTACTGGTTTATAAAATGTTAATTGTCTTAAAGTAACCAGAATATGGATGCCAAATATTATGCACCACGTCAACAAACCTGGTTCCATCACTGGATTTGTTATTATTGTGTTTTCCTGGAATGAATTGCCTTTAAATTTCAGGTTTAGAGAAAAAAACAAATAGAAAAAGGTTAGAACTCCTTATGACTTGTATTTGGCAGTCACAATAAATCAAAATTTTCTTGACATTGTTTTTTCTGTTTTTTTTTCCTACTGCTTGTGTTGAATGATCATATTTGTTTACATATGCATTTACTGTTGATCATATCTTTCTGATTCATTCTGGTATTAATTCACCTTACATATGTAGTATCCAAAGTTTATTTTCGAAGGTTCTTTCTGATTCTTTTATACTATGTTCCAATGGTGGTCATTTTGTACACCTGTAACACAATTTACATGAATTTAGTTGATACGGAAGGCCATAGTGATGTTAAGATGATCTGTGTTTGTGTTGATATATGCATGCATCAAATTAAATAAGCCCAACTGTTATTTCATCATCGCCTCCATTCCAGAAAGAGAATAAAACAGAAGAGTAGTTGTGCTAGTTATCACACAGGTTTATATTAGACATTATTAAGTTGCAAAGGATGTTTGTTGAATTGTTGGGCATAGATTTTGTCGAACATGGATCTTTGTTGGGGTTTATATTCTCATTTCAAACGGGTTGGGAGTTCTGCTGGAAGTGGTCGTTCATGTATTAATATGATAATATCTATGTATATAGTTTATCATGGAAGCAGCATGCTGATTCTCTGAATCTACAGGAAGATTTCTCCAAAGTACAAGCGGTTGAGTTGAATAATAAATATCAAACTTTGCTGGGATGATTTTAATCAGCCTAAGCTCGAGGATTATTTCTCAGTTCTTTTTATCCTATATTTTATATTTCTTAGATCATTAACTGATTTACTAATTTGCTCTGTTTAGTTTCTGACGACATTTTTTCCTACTTCCAGTTGGTTTCAAAGAAAATAAAACACAGATAATGAATAAAATTGTTTGTAAAAAGTAAATATTTTAGTTAAAAAATTTAAAAAAAGAAGGGCACAGGAAAAATACTCGTAGTTATGTCCCAAGAATCTTCACTGTCCTCATCTTTTCCCAGCTCCTGTTATTAATTTGCACGGAGAAGGAACAGGTTTAACTCATCCGTAACCACATACCTTCTTAATAAATTGTTAAGTTCCATTCACTCATCACCATTGAGTTCCCCATATTTTTTTTGTTCTTTTTTCATTTCATTTGTCACCTTTCTTATCATAAACACGGAGCGTAAACCTGAGGGCCAGTGATTGGTATTGACCTTGGAACGACTTATTCGTGTGGCTGGAGCGCAAGGAGCTTCTCAGTGAACTTGTCTACGAGAAAAAAGATGGAAGAGCTGAAAAAATGAATGCTTCCCCCATCTTGCTAAAATATACTTGGAGTATAATGTTGACTTGGACAATGAAGATGACATATTTACCAGAATGGACCTGCTGAGAATTGGGTATTTTACTCGCAAGCCGCAGACTGAGGAAGATGACGGTGAAATGACTGCTTAACAAGTGTGCTGCTAAATTAAACTCTTTTTGGTTCAATAATTTTCTGTTTCTTATATCTAGTACTTTTTTACTTTCTGTACCTTATTATCAGAGTTAAAATGTATCTGTTTGTTTAGAAATTAGTAATGCCTTTTTCTAAGTTTCCTTCCTATGCATGTGTTTGAATGGACTTGGTCTGTCTACAATGATATGATGGAGTACTTCAACTAATGACTAATGAGCCAATTTATCAAACAATAATAACTTGAATAACAATTTAACAACAACAATGACGACAACAACAATAATAACTGGATTTATCAATTTGCATGTACTGACTAGCCAAGTCACCATATTCCAATGATTGCAGATGTAAGGACACTCATAAGGAATTCAGTCAAGATCAGTGAAAGAAATAAGCTACAATAACACAGTATTATGCCAGCTATTAAATACGCAGTACAGTACTGATATTTGCATCCCCAGATCTTTGACAACATCAATCAGTGCAATCATATTTAGCTTGTTGTTTGCATGAAAAGGCTGATCACATAGCACACAACCATACTTCACACTAACTTTAGCAACATCAACAACAATGACCGACAACAACTACAACCAAGCCGTTAGTCCCAAATTTAGGCCCAAAAGTGCGGGTTCGCTCTAACTTTAGCATTGAAAAAAATGAAATAAAAAGAGACTGCTACTAAATAGCAACTTCCCTTCTTTATTCACAATTTCAGTGTGTTTCATTTCTTCATATGCTACATACAGAGAATGCAAATACAGTATTGAGTTAATTATTCCAAGTACAAAGATAATAACTAACATTGATGAAAATAGGAAAAAAAAACTTGTAACATGTCAGCTACTGAGGGATGCATCAACACTGTTAAAACGAGTGCTGTGTCACATGCACGTACACATATTCAAAGTGCAGGTGGGGAGTGAGAAAGAGCAGAAGTTTGAACTGGTATTTGTTGGCAGGTCTGCTGGCGGAATAAAGGATGCATAATTTTAACACCTTGTAAGTACAGAGGAGTCTGCATTTCAATCAGTCTTGATACCTGCATTTATTCAGGTGCATTATAAATATTAATTGATCAAGTAGCAGTTTTAATACAACTTAGAATGAGTTCTTTCTTTGGTTTTCTGCTTCTTCTCTCTCTCTCTCTCTCTTTGGCAGGGGGCTGTATTGTTTAACTTACAGCTCTGCGAAAGGCAAACAACTCTTCTTGACCGGACATGATAAACTTGAGCCCAGTGGTTGTGGGCCCCTTGCCAAGAGTGCCTGCTGCCGTGACATCTCTCCTTAGCTTTCCCCCTTCTATATCTGTCTCAAACTGGAAGCTGCATTGGTGCATCTTACCATTAATCATTTTTGCTTTCACTCATTTCACTATTTCAGTTATAAAATTGAACAGTCTCAAGAAAAAGAATCAAAGCCTTACCTTTCCATGTCAAAGAGAGTTCCCTCTTCAGTGCCCTGAAATAATTCATCAATTGAAGATGATGCCAAGCAGAACACGCGGCAATGATGGTTGTACAACTCATCTATTAGTGTTATAAATCTTCGAGCCTGAATAAGTAGTGCCAATAACAAAAATGAAAAGGTAAAACAAAATTAAGGAACACTAATACTTGGGCAGATAAGGTACTTGCTGAAGGAAGACCTGTCTTATCTAGGATATAGGACTACATACCTTATCACGAATTTTCATACTCATAACTGGAATCTGTGATATGAACACCGTGTGATAGTTCTTAGCTACTGCTATATAATCTGCTGCCCCAACCTGAAAGTTCCACATCTTCAAAAGATAAGCGGACACTTCACAGAATAAATTATTATTCAGAATGGAAATGAATGAGCTGTTTAGCTGAAATTGTAGAGGAGGCAGCAAAAATACAGGTCTTCCACACAGATATTCAAAGTTGAATCTTGCTACCCCATTACAGCTCTCTGCAACCTCCAAAAACCTGCAACAAAACGAATAACCCAAGAATCAACTTCTTCTTCTTCTTTTCTTTTTTTCTTTTTTGCTAATTGGCAAAGTTTATAACTCTCCAACAAAAGTGTGCCAGAATCACCTGCCAAACATCACTGGAAGAACAGTGGTAGTGACAGATGCTCCAGCTTCCCTGCAGACTTCCTGCCATGCCAACTCAAAGTTTGCTATGTTTGTGGAATTTGGAGGCCAGAAGTAGTGAACCTGTGAAATAATCTGCATTACTCGAATACGTGGTTTACCATTCCGTATCCGTATCCGATACGTATGGGTACGGAATTCGTATCGGATACGGAACGGTATGTATCGTGACGAATCCAATTTTGTATCTATTGTTTTATTCGCTGGGTAAAAATTTTACGGCTCTCAGAATCGAACCCGAGTCTCCGCTCTCCTCTGCGCTTTGCATCATATGGACGAACCATTGCACCAATGCACCAATGCTACTCTTGTGATTATAATGTTTTTGGCATATATATAACAAGACTTATTGATTATTATAGTACTCAATTTGCATGTTGCATTTTTTTTATTTACCATATTATTAATTTTAGTATTTAAATTTTATTATATATAGCCGCACCCGTATCCAAGATTTTTTAAAATTGCCGTATCGCCGCACCCGCATCGTATCGGATACGATACTCACACCTGCACCCGTGCAACATAGGAAATAATTCATGTCATATCAACAGCGGAGAAATTATAACGACACAAGTTATTATGACACAAAATAATATTGTTAATGATACTGGTAAAAATAATAGTAATATAATATGATGATAATAATAATAATATACTTATTATTATTATTATTATTATTATTATTATCATTATTATTATTATTATAATTATCATCATCATCATTATTAGAACTAAAATAATTTAGCACTGAAATAGGAAGCAACAGTAATATGAAGTTACCTGGTTAGTTTTATCATTAGGAATAAGGCGGCGGTAATCAGTGCCGCTAGTGACATGAACTGTCTTGCAATTATCCTCCAACTTTGCCAAAAAGTCTAGAAATATGTCCCTCTGCATTCCGTCCTATTATCATAACCATACACCACCAAAAAGAAAATTTACATTAGTAAATGTACAAGTGTAAACAGAAAATGCAACAGCAATGAACAATGAGATATATTAGACCTGATTCAATTCCTCAGGAGCTCTGTTACTGGTAGCTACAAGTACGGTCCCTGTGCTCAATAATCTGCTTAATATTCCTGATAAAGCCACTATGGCAAACACATCTACTGTCTGTTCAGACGAAGACATATGTGATTATTAATGTACAGAAGTTAATCGTCTTAAAGAAATGAATTTAATTTTGGAAAATGTCAGTACCTTGTACGAACCTGTATCTCATCAAAGCAAAGGAGACTAGCACCACATGTGTGAGAGAGTCTATCAATGAGGAACTTATCAGCAACAGCAGAAAGAATGTGCTTACTTTGAACCACTTGCTTATACTTCTCTTCTCCAATCAACCATTCTTTAATCTTTGCATCTAAAGGAAGGCTAGCTATCCACCTAAACCCCCCACCCCAATCCTCACTGCCTGCTTGTTCTTCAGCCTCTCTTTCTTTTTTCCATATCTGGTGCATGTGTTCATTTATCTCTAGCATAGCCTATACATACACTGACACAGTTATAGAAGTGACAAACATGCTTAATTTTTTTAATTTCATGAATTAAATTTTATTTAAACTTTCAGAAACTGCCACTCCAAATTAAGGAAAACCTTGCAAGTTGTTTACTTACCTCGTGAAAGTGAAATCGCCTCCTGTGCTGAACAATACCTTTGGTAGCCCCATAAAGCATGTCCATGAGCATCGTCTTTCCTGTCAACACAGGAGTCAGATTGATCACCACCTCACTAAAGCTGAATCAAAGCAAGGAGATAGCCATAATAGAATAGCATATAAATGTACCACTGCCGACATTTCCGTGGAGATAGATTCCTTTGGGAGCAGTGGGTAGAATAGGCCTCTGACCAACCAATCCGTCTAATTTCTTCTCTCGATTCAAGTATGAGACCATTTTCCCCACTCCAGGCTCAACTGGTCCCCTCCTACTCCTAGTGCCGATGACATGTTCAATTTTTATTTAGTTGTCAGTTTCAAGTAATTTCATACATAGAAAGAAGAATGATAACAACAAGATGAACTAATACCTTGACATCCACTTGTCAAGGAAACCATTAACATTTCGGTCTTTCCCTTTAATCCAAAGGCCACCCTTCTGCTTAATCTCAGCCTCTTCTAAAAGAAGGCGGCGCCTTTCATCTTCTCTACTCTCCTCCCATCTGGCCATCTTTGCCTGTATCCAAAACGTCTTGTTAAGAAAGTGTTCTCTTCAAGTCTATAAAATTTTGTTATGATTTTGAATCACACGAATCAATATATGAAATAACATTACATGGTAATCTTCCATATCAATTTCATACTTGCGAAGCCTTCCCAGTAAATCATCCAGCTCTGTAGCAACCCTCTCTTGATGTATATCATTTTGAAGGTTGCCTTGTCTGACCAGCCTTTTGTACAGTTCAAGTGGTCCTTCATTCCATGTGAACAAATAATCACCAAATCAAGAGGTTTAATTGCAAAATTGGCACGAAATTGATCTAATAAACTAATTTACCAGCGAGAGCTTGTTTTTGGTTTTGAAGATTGATTTACAACTCTACATAAATAAACTTCCTAAAGCAAGTTGGTGTTCGTCTCATGCATTCTACTAGGTTGCCTTACCTGGTCCTGGAGAAGAAAGAGAGGATGGGGATCCATGGCAGAAGCGACGAAACAGAACCGAGTACGACGACGACGATGATAGCGCCCCTTTGAATCTCATTTTTGTAATTTCAATTTCAATTTAAATTAGACTTCTGTTTTTTCTAGCTCCCTTGCGACGTTGAGAATTGAGATGATGTTTGTTCGTTTGTTTGTTTGTGCATGGCTGTATCCGTATGGTTACTTTTCTTTGATTGGGAATAATTGGAAATTTGGAACATGTTCTGTGAAATTAGATCGGTGAGGACCGTGAGGTACTTTTTGCAAATAAGCGATTGGTACGGGTTGCTGACTTGCTGGCAGGCTGCTGACCATTCAAAAGAGAAATAAACTAAATAGCACCAAATTTTTTAATATTATAAATATTTTTTTTTGACACATAATAATAATATTATAAATATAATAAATGAATTATAAATAGAAAGAAAGAGTGACGAGAAATTCTAAAAATAGAAAAGTACGGAGTTAACAATTTCTATCTTTCTAAAAGAACTAATTTGCTTACTTCCTACATTTTGAAATAAAAAACACAAAATTATAAACTCCGTGATTTCAAAAATGCTTTCGTTTGCTTATGTACAAAAAGTTTGCTTCTGAATATTTTAATATTCTTATTAGAAAATATAAATAATTGAATTGAATTATATTTAGGTAATTTTTGTAACAACTTCAGTTTGCGTTCGTCGAGACTGTAATTAGTATTTTTATCGTGGCAAACCATCAAGATGTACATATTCGAGTCTAGTTCCATTGCGTCGAGTCTGATTTGTGATCGGATGAACGAGCAATTCAAAATTGAATTTGACGCAAACTCGTGATAAAAAAATACTAATTAAGACATAAGTTGAAGATGATGCTAGATTTGAGATGCACATTCTTCAATCATATTCGACGCGATAAAAGTAGACTCAAATATTTACAGCTCGATGGCTAGTGATGAAAAAATATTTATCTACAGTTTCGACGGGCATTGCAGAAGTTGCTACAAAAAAAATTAAGCATGATTAACATTTTTTCTAATTGTTTGGCTTACAACTGTGGCTATGCTCGTCAACGATGGTCATCGAGACTGTAATTAGTTTTTTATCATCACATGTTATCGAGTTGTAGATATTCGAGTCTACTTCCATCACGTCGGTTCTGATTTGCGATCGGAGGAACGTGCATCTCAAATTTGACACCATCTTCAACTTATGTCTTAATTAGTAAATTTTTATCACGAGTTTGCATCAAATTCAATTTTGAATCGCTCGTTTATCCGATCACAAATCATACTCAACGCGATAGAAGTAGGCTTGAATATGTACATCTTGATGGTTGGCGACGATAAAAAAAATACTAATTACAATCTTGACGAATGCCACTGAAATTGTTACAAAAAAAAACTTAAATATAACTCAATACAAGAAACATATTCTTCATAAAACCATTTAAAAATACACTTTTGACATCCATTTGATACAAAACAAATAAGCAAGAAGCATACTTATTGACTCAAAACTTGCAACAGGAATATCTCATCATAATCAATACTCTCTTGTTGACTATATCATTTAGCAACAAGGCGTGCTTTATTTTAACAACATTACCAAACTCATCATTTTTTTCCTATATACCCATTTAGTGCCTATGATGGCTGGGTTTGAGAGTTTTGGTACCAAAGTCAATACTTTATTCCTCTCAAATTGAACAAGCTCCTCTTGCATCAAGAATCCAATTAGGATCTTGGTTTGCATCTTTAAAATGTACATGTTCTAGCTGTGAAACAAAATCACAATGAGATATCATTTGACTTAACTTAGAACGAGTTATGATTTCAACTCTTGGTTCAATAATAACAGTGTCTAAATGGTGTGCATTTACTTTCCTAAGTACCTCGGGGACTTGATATCTCGGTTGAGTTGGTGAGACATGATCTCCTTGAGTTTATTCATAATGGGTTTGCTTCTTCATTATTTTGTTTCATCTCTCTTGAAATCTCTCCATTGAAGGCATTTGATTCTTCTCAACTCCATTACAAGAAAGTCCTTCATCATTATGTTCATCGATAACAATGATTTGCATGTTTTCCTCGACTCTTGAAGCATCTTGTGTAGAACTTCCATTATCTTTTGAGTTGATGGTACCTACAATATCTTTTACTTTCTCGGTTTCTTTAGTAATACTCTCATCAAATTTGATATGTATAGAATCCACAATAGTCTTAGAATGAGATAGATACACTTTATAGCCCTACTTATAGATGCATAGCCTACAAAAATTCTTTATATGAATTTTGGATCAAATTAACCTAGAACAAAGATTGATCAAGAAATAAATAATTTGATCCAAATACCTTAAAGTATGAGATGTTGGACTTATAGTCTTTTCAAATTTTGTATGGAGTCTTATTGATAAAAGGTCTAACATAAACAAGTTTAATAATCTTACATGCGATATTGCCCGCTTCGGTCCAAAGGAACTTTGGTGACATATATTCATTTAACATAGGTTGTGCAGGTTCTTGTAGGTTATGATTCTTTGGTTCAATTACACCGTTTTGTTGAGGAGTGCCGAAAACTCACGTCTATAATCATTTTTAATACAAAACTCATAAAATCTAGTTTTCAAACTCTCCATCATGATCACTTCGAACGGTGACAATCTTTTATCCTCTTTCATTTTCAACTTGTGAGCAATATTCGATGAAGTACTGACAAGCTTCATCCTTTTGTTTCAAAAATTGTACCTACTAAAATCATTAGCAACGACAAACATATATCTTTCTTGGCCAAACTTAGTATGCTTATTTGTCCAAACAAGTCCATATAAATTAGCTCTAAAGACCTTTTGGTTGAAATTTGATTCTTTAGTTTAAAACTATTATTGGTAATTAAGTTTACCTTTCATAAAAGCATCAACATGCCATTAATATCTACCCTAGTCCACGTACTAGCTCAAGAATAACTAGTTTTTTTATGGAGTCAAATGAGATGTGACCCAACCTTCTATGTCATAACCAAGAACTGAATTAACGGCATTGAGACATAGTTCATCATTATCAAAATGGTTAATGTGAAGGTAATATACATTCTTGGTCCTCTTACCTGTATAAAATAACTCATTGGTATGACTACGATACAAGTTACATTCGTTGACATCATATCTAAGATAAAAAATCAGAATCGCACAACTTACTAACACTTAGCAAGTTGAAGTTTAAATAATCAACCAAATAGACACTATCAATCATCACATGTAGGTTACCTATGGTATCAATTCCAATTATCTTACTTTCACGTTTTTACTTTCAATAATGACTTGACCCATCTGTGATATGGTCTAAGAGTCTTAAATAAAAGTTTGTTGTCTGTTATGTGGTGTGAGCAACCAATATCAATTATCCATGAATAGTCTTTATATGATGAGGTTAAACATACCTATACGTGTTTCGAAAAGACATGTAATTATATACTCAAAAAAATATTTTAGTTTTCTTCTTGAAAATAAGAGGTTATGTATAAACATGTTTTACTTAAGAGATTTATGAATCCAAAATATAAAGTATTTTATGTTTGTTTCTTTTGAAGGGACATTGAAAATACATGTGTCCATTGTAGTTACAATAGTTATAAATGAGGTTGGAGGTGTTGGATATCCAAGAACTATTATTTGCTTAAAAATGGCGAGAAGCACAATTCTGATGAATTTTTTTTGTTTTGTGTTCATACAAAATTTTCTTATGATAATGCCTCTTGGTTGTTTCTAACCTAACTTTCTTATTATAAAATTATTTTAACATCTCAACCTTAGATTTATTGTGATAATATCTTTGTGTTGGTATGAATGTGCTTTGAGACTTAAACTTCTTAGTTATGATTCTTGTATCCAAGTTTGCATTATTTTTGTGTTTGAAGTTTTTGTTGAAAGAAATTTTTTATCATATGCATGATTAAGTCTCTTTAGTCTAGTCATAAATATTTTTTTATCCCTCTTTGTTGGTACATTTACTTTTACATCAATAGACTTATTATTTTAAGGCAATATGATCTACATACTTAGACTCAACATTACTTAATTTTTGACTCCAACTCACGATTTTTTTAAAAGAATCCTAATTTCTTCATCTTTCTCATCTACATACATTATTTCTTATGATACTCAACTCTTATTTCGTACTCACAATAGATATTTTGGTCATCATATAAAGATTTATTATTCTTGACAATCGACCTACATCCTAAGTTATTTGAGTTTAGATATACCTCTTCTTGCTTGCTAGATAATGAAGAAGTTATGTTTCCCTTTTCATTGAAAAGTTCGTCATTTATTCTTGTGAAGACTTGAGTTACTTCTTCATTTAGTCATATTCTCTCACTTCTAGCTTATTTCCATTGGTTTCCTTCAAAGTAGTTGTAGACTCACTCTATTGAATGACTACATTCAACTAAATTTTGTTAGAACAATTGTTACTACAAAAACTATTATCAAGAATATGTCACATTTCATATGCAAGATTTGAATCAATAAGAGTTTTCTCAATGAATTCTTCAACAAGTTCAATATAAAATATGAAGCATAGCTATTATTCAAGTTTTTGTTGCGGAATCTTTGGTGGCATCAAAGATTTCTTTGTCAAGAGTGTACAAAAGATCATTCTTCTTAAGATATTCTTGCATAGCTTTTTGCCAATATTTGAAATCTGTACCGTTTTGCTCAAGCTTTGGAGGTTCAACCATACTTGTCTCAATACTCATTTTGATCAAATTAGCTAGATATTAACCTTTATGCTAAGATATCAATTGTAATTTTGAGAATAAGGCCTAAAAGTCTAAAACGATTGCAGAAGCGTTTAACAATTCAAGTAGTACTTTAGAACCTTAATCACCTAACTAAAGTCAAACAAGCAAATAATAAAGCAATTGAGAAAATGCAAATAGAGTAAAAATAGAGTAAGAGCAAGAGAGGAAGAGAACACAATATGTAATATGGTTTGACCTAGAAAACGTATTAGGCCTACTTCATGAGACTCCTGGATCCAATCTCGCTATGAATCAATATTAATTTGATTGTACAATTGTTGATGCAAGATCAACTTAATTACATGATTATGGATGAAAATCAGTGATTGTATTTGTTATGATTAAAAAACTGTTGTAAATGAATAATAGGAGTTCAAAGATAATAATAGATTCGGGACCCAATAATGTCTCCTAGGTTTCTCCAGGTACAAAGATATATCAAGATATTTTATGGGCAAATCACAAATGGCTAAGTTGGCACTCAATGCAGTAGATCCTTAATTAGGTTCGATGTTTGGGGAAGTTAACTCGATCAGATTTATCAAGGTTAATTCCTGAATATTTTACATTAACACAAGCAACTTGTTTCTTTGAAAAATGTAAACTTAATTTATATGCAAATTGAAAAACCTGAATATTTCTAGACGAGACGCCCACCATCTCTTCCTTTGTTTCATCACTCAATTTCTCCAAATGATCTTCGACATATTGATGAAATTTCAGAAGCTCTGTCATGTTGGTTGTTTTCATGAAAGCCTCTAGTTCCGATTTGAGTTTCAATTATGGATACTTGTTCAAAGTCAAAGAATTGAATATATGCAAATTAATGGCATAGAATAAAAGAAATGTTTTCAGTATGAGCTAACGCGTACTATTTCTTAACAGATAGAATGATATTTAATTCAATTTGATGTGCATCTTTCATTCCTTGTTATGATCACGTTGTTGGCATTTATGTTCATCTTTTCTCTCCGTCAGACGTCAGTAGTGACGTGATCATAGATTCATAGGTCAAAATAAAAAATAAAAACATGGGCCGAAAATTGGATACCAATGTTACAAAAAGCCCACCCTAAAAATTGTAATAATTTCCATTCTATGGTATTAAGTATTAACTATTAAGATCGCGAGTCGCGAGTCGCGAGTCGCGACCTTCCGTGTTCTTATAATATAATAATTTCCATTGGCGCCGCTTCGATATTTCTTTCTCGCTCGCAATACTTGTTGTTTCTTTCCATTTCTTTGTTACAAATATACTTCTCATATAGTAAATGAAAATAAGAACTAATGGAAATGGGCTTATATATATTGTTTTGTTAAAGATGAGAAATAAAGACTAAAGGGAATATTAGTCAATGTCTCAAATCTCAATGACCAAAAGAGTTCTCTTTTGGTAAGCTTGAAAGAGTTAAAGGCCAGTTGAAACTAATGGAACATTGGTTTAGGGTAATTGTCACACATTGACAGTGGCAAGGGATATTATCAAAATGTGTTGCTTACTGGTTTATTTACATGTGTGTGTGTGGAAGGATAGGAGAGGGAGGGGCCAGATGACAGTAGAATGCAGATTACAGGATAATAAAACAAACAGAAACCCAAATATAGTGGTCCAATCAAGAAATCTAGAAGAGGGCAGGTTGACACTAGGTTGTAGAGTGTAGGATAAATTAAACGAATTGGAACTTTACAAATCAAGGAATCCAGGTGGATTTCTGTTTCAAATATTGTATTTGGCCATTGCATGCATTCTGCTTTTCCTTAGGTCTTATGGAGGATGGATCAGTTGCAGTTTCTATTACACATGCCAACTATTTTATATAATATAGAAGCTCTGAAACATTAAATGAGTAATTACCTACATTTGTTCCTTTTTTTTTCTTTTCCATTGCCATTTTAACAGCATCATGGCTGCCAATGATCAAGTGGAGATGGATACAATTTGCCGAATGGAGAGCCATACAAAAATATACCGTGTCAGAATCGAGGGATACTCTCTAATCAAACATATGGTTGGGAGCCAAATTGAGGTCGGCACATTTGATCTACCAGGTATTTGTTGGGCCATCATATTTCACCCCAGTGGAACCTTTAATTCTAGCAATAGGTGTTACAAGGATTTTATAAGCGTATATCTTAATCTCCTTTCAAAAATCACTACGACAATTGATATTCAGCTTGAATTTAGCCTGATTGACCCAAATGGGTGTTCTTCTCCTGTTGCAACAAGACACACATATAATATAAAAGGAGCATCAGTTGGTTTCAGTGAATTCATGGCAAAAGATGCACTGGAGGCATCAGTGTATCTTACAGATGACTGCCTTACTGTTAAATGTAATTTGAGAGTGATTAAGCCATTTTGTGTTGATGCAATGAGAAAAAAAGTGATTGTGCCATTGCCTGACATGCACCAGCATTTTAGAGGACTTCTGGAAAGTGGCGAAGGGGCTGATATTACATTCAAAATCAATGAGAACGTGATTACTGCACATAAGAATGTGCTAGCAGCACGTTCTCCGGTTTTCAAGGCCCAATTTTTTGGCCCAATGATGGAGAGCAAAATGGATAGTCTAAAAATAGAGGACATGAGAGCGGATGTTTTCAAAGTCATGCTCCAATTTATATACACAGATGTGTTGCCCGAGATGGTGTCGGATGAGATGGCTCAACATTTACTGGTAGCTGCTGATAAGTACGGGTTGGAGAGGCTGAAGGTGATTTGTGAAAAGAAGTTATGTGATTTTCTTGATGTCTCTACGGCTGCTAGTACATTAGTTCTTGCGGATCAGCGCAACTGTCGTCAGCTTAAAGATGTTTGTATTGATTTTGTAGCTTCCCGTGATGTGCTAGATGTTGTCATGGAGACTGATGGATTCAAGCATCTCATGTTGTGCAGCCCATTGCTTTTAAAATCTCACGGCGAAGTATGAATACAGATATGACATACCGCTACCGTTTCAATTGTTTATCCTAACCCAATATGTATTGTTACTTTACACTCATAAGATTTCTACCATATTGCACAGTTGAAGTGCAATAGGAAAATTGTAGGAAAACAAGGCTCGTGTTTTCATGATTCAGCGAAGAACTTTATATTGATTCGTTTACCATGTTAGGTCATAACATGAATAAAAGTTACAATTTAGTCTAGTCGTTACACGTACTAACACTGTTGCTGTCCTTGCGACAAATTTACAAGACAAGCGGATGCATGTTTACGTTGACATGACAATTTATTTCTTTTCTACAAGGAAAATAAAATATTTTTAAATGAGAAGAAATTTGGTTTTCATAGAGTCTGCCATCATCAAAATCAAGAAAAAAAAATGAACATGCAAAGTCTAGTTTCATTAGAGTTTGAGATTATCAAAAAATTCAAAATCAGAGCCAAAATTGGGATTCTAGGGATGGCAGTCAGTGTCCCACAAATAATAAAACGGCAGCATTATTGACAACATGCCAATATTAGATATCAACTGGTATGTTTCAATTTATTGAATTTCATTTACTAAGTTTTCTTTCTTTACCAAAAAAAATAGAAAAAAAAACAAATGTAAGCCAGTCCAACAAAGAGATGCCAACTCAAATGTTGATTGACAAGTTCACCCCCAATCTTATTTCCAAGTGCATGGTCATTTCTTGTATTTGGCAATTTCAATTTGGCATGACAACTGAGAACAGAGTACCAGTGTTGTTTCAGTGAAACAAGCAAGGGACCACTCTGTCCCCAATTTGACTTGCACAGTGCCTTCTTTTCTGAGACTTGAGATACTCAGTTGGCCCCATAATAAAATGAAATGACCTAACATAGACTTCACTTCAAACAAGCCAATACATACCCATCCTTATCTTTGCTTGTTTACTTGTACATGATTGTATTTCTTTACCCAAAATTTATATGCGGCAGGTAGATCGTAGATGCACAATTCATTAAAGATTGCAAGTTTCAAAGAACCAACCAAAAGAAAGAATTAAAAACAGTTTGAACGGTTCACATGCGCCTGGCCTAGATCTCTTGTAGTTTTATTATTCTTTCTTTTTTGTTTTACAATGCTCCTCCTACACTTATTTTGTCCACCTCTCGTCTCGGTGGCATATGGGAAACTATGACGTTGAATTCACTTGTCAGTATTCGTTATGTACTTCAATTCTACAGTCATAAATAGTCCCTCTTTTCCAAAACTATTTTCTAAACTTAAATCCAATGTGAAGTCTGAATGCATCAGTGCTTTCTTGTCTTAATTTTCCCATGTGCTAAAAAGATAAAATACAAATGAGATTCCTCCACCTGTTACCTCATACTTTTTTTTTTGAAGCAGCAGGCAGAAACTGTTACCTCATACTTAAATGGTATTATTTAATGTAATGATATGTGGAGTGAAATACATCTTAACATTGTGATGAACATTACCTTGGTAAAGCGTACATGCAATGATGCAAAGAGCTACTGAGAGGACAGTTTTAGATAAACTTTATCAATTTTTAATATCTTGAAGTAAGTATGTGGAGAATTGGAGCTTTCACTGATAACACTTCCACAGTTTTGTAATAATTTTAAATCTACACCGAGTCTACATGGCACTTCCTCCTCAAATTAGGAGAGTGGGCCCTATTTTCTTTGATGGAGATAAAATGGTGGCCCATCTTTCACAGGTGTACTTAGTGAGCTTGGGCCAGGAGCCAACATAGACAAAGCAACAGCCAACAGCATTTATTCAAATCTCGTTCTCTCTATTTCAATGTCATTACCTTGTAAAAGGTTAATTAATCAGTGACTTTGAAAACATGCCCCTACAATTTACTTTGTTTTCTTGCTCCAAAGCATCTCTGCTGCTCATTATGAGGTGTAAAGTTGACATCTATTGCTCAAACATGAAAGCTGCTAAGCTACCGACCATATTAATATCAATTGAAGTTTTTTTTTTTAAAAAGAAAACATTTTTCTCCAAATTAATAATACTTTCTCTTCTTATAAAAGAAATATTTGAAAAGTAATTGCGCTTGTTTACAAAAATACTGGTAAAAATATTTAAAAGCAAAGAGTAACACCGATCGAGTTACAAAAAATTTGAACTTTTGTGAGGTCGTAATCGTAATATGAATTGAAAAACTTTGTGTGGATTAATTATTGGAAGTACATTTATATATTTAGGAGATCGTTCAAAAAAAGAAACAAACAAACAAAAATTATTTTTAGAAGATATATATTGAGCAAGGGTATTAAGAAGGGTGTGTTGAGTTGTTGGGTGTTAGAAAACACAACCCTCAATTTATGCATGCATGTGTGTGTGTGTGTGTGTGTGTGTAACGTGTGTTCTCACTTCTCAGTCCAACATTGACCCTTTAATGGCCTCGTGTGGGGCCATCTCAGCTTTCACTCCCATTCCTCTCTTTGTATTATCCGTGCAAGTTTTTTATTGCTTTGTTTCATCTCAAACAACAAAATGAAAACTCTTCAAAAAAAAGAACAAAAAGAAAAACAGAGAAGACCATATATGCTGAACCGATTATTTTAGTATTAGAAATCTAATAAATAAATAATAAATAGAAAAAAAGATTGTTTTGATAGTTCGAAAAACAGAAAAGACTAGATTTCTCTGTCGTGTTGGAGTGTGGAGTCTCAAAATTGCCCCATAACGTCGCAAAAAGTGTGGTCTCTCAAGATTTCGCTGTTGTGTTGGAGATGTTTGCCCTGTTGCGAAACCAGTTCGAGATATTTTCATCTTGTTGGATATGGACCGTGGGCGCTATGACACTCCAGATCTGTGAAGAATAAGAACACGATAGAAACAAGTGCTTCGTAGTCTCCAAAATAACGATGCGTCAAAGTAAGCATCTTTCGTTTAGCGAACCACCTCTTGTTCTTAGAATCTCCATTGTTATAAGCTTTTTCTTAAGAAGCGTCCACACAAATATTTTGACTCTGAATGGGGATTTAGTGTTCCAAATTTTTGTGCTGACGACGACATGACTCCCAGGTCCATGATAATTGTGTATGTTGTTAGTGTAGATAATTGTCCTCAAGGTGTTCAATTTTAGTTTAAGATTCCGTCCATTAGGGCCTTAGTGGATGTACTAAAAATTGGGAGTAAAAATAGGATGCCTCTGAGGAAGAACGAGGGTATTGAGCTGATGTTTTCTTAGTCATGTTGGTTGGTGAGTAGAGGAGGTTATAGTGATTTTGTATGAATGGGACAAAAATTGTTGTTTTATGGAAGTATAGTTGCCATAGTCATTTGAGTAGTAAGGCTGTATTGAGGCTTGTAATATCCAGGACTCACAAACCGCTGTTGCATTTTGGGAGGCATACCGTCTTTCAGTTAACCATGCATCCTCCTCTTATAGTAGTATTATGTTCTTTTCATAAGAATCTCATTTTTGTCTTTTTTTTATTTTGGTTGTCAACCAGCACGGCAATTTGAATGCATGCATGAAGTGTAGGAGGATGAAATTCATAATCGAATTTATCAAAGTGAATAAAATTATAAAAGTTGGATTCAAGCGGGAATTAACTCTTGATTTAGCGGCAAAGATATATCATGTTTTCAGCATGGAAGGTTGCAAATTCAAATCAGAATGAATGATCTATCGTGAATATTTTTATGTATTTATTATTATTTTAAACAAAAATATATGCAAGTCATAGACATTCGTATATTAAGATTTATGCTTTATTTTTTAGAAGTTTAATTGTGAGTATAACTTTTATTGAATATAAAAGTTCGGAAAAAGCTGTTAGATTTTGCAAAGATTTCACAAAAATAAAGTAAGAAAGGACGAGAATCTAAACTCTCCAGTCTCCACGGTCGCCTTGATTTTATATATTTCCCTCCATCTATACCAGTACCAGTGTACCACCAACTCAATCAGTCATAACCTCTCCTCTAGTCCCCTCTACATGGATTGCTCCTTCCCCTCTCCATTTGTCAACCTCTCCCAATAGAACCCAAACCCCACAAAAACCTCACAAAATACAACAAGAAAACAATAAGGGAAACAAGAAAAAACCGATGGAAGATGGCACCACTCCAAGTTCTCTCTCCATCTCTAGTCTTATGTGCCAAGAGAATAGCAGGGACCTAGACTTTAGCATTGAACCGGAGAGTCACAGGAAAATCTCTCTTTCATCCCTCAGAGATGAAGGCTTTTCTGAAACAGAGGAAAAGTACATAGAAAATCTGGTATCTAAGGAAATGAGCTTTTGTATCATGTACCGGCCTGGCTCTTCTTCTTGCTATGAGGATTATTCATCAGTTGTTTTAGACGACTGGTTTAAATCTGCTCGATTCGATGCCGTCCAATGGATTCTAAGAGTAAGTTTTTTTTTTGTAGAACATTTCCTAAGGAAAAAAAAACAGAAGAGATCGTGATCTTATTGATTAAAATAAAATGTTACTGGCTTGATAATATCTTCCCCTTGTTTTATGGATTATCAGACAAGCATCTATTTTGAGATGGGCTTTCAAACATCCTACTTGGCCGTCACATACTTCGATCGATTCTCACTTCGACGAATCATTGATGTGAGAAATATATTAGTAAAAAACAAAACAAAAATACAAAGAACATATATTTCTCTCCTTCCACAAGCTCTTAAAATCATCTTTGTAATATTGTAATCAGAAAGAAAAACCATGGGCAACGCGGTTGCTATCGATCGCATGTTTGTCTCTGGCAGCCAAAATGGAAGAATATCGAGCACCCAATCTGTCGGAGTACAGGAGCGATGGATGTGAGTTTAGTGTGGATTCAATCCAACGAATGGAACTTCTTGTTTTAAGCACACTAGATTGGCGCATGAGTTGCATCTCGCCATTTGATTATATAAGTTTTTTCTCCTCAAAGCTTGATCATGACCGTGGATCGGATGGCGTGATGATCGGAGCCGTCCAATTTGTTCTCTCATCTCTTGCGGGTACATTTGTCTCTCCATTGTGCTCTCATTATACTCTTAATCATCCTTCAAGTTTCTTTTATATATAGTATTTTTGTTTATGTTCATTTGTGTTGGTGTTATTTTCAGCATATTTCATTTAAGGGGTCAAACATATATGTGTTTTTGAACTATACATGCATTAAATGTAGCATATTTTACTATTAAGGTGGTTTCATCAGGATTTTATATGGCATATGTTTGTTTCTATAATCAATGCCCTATATAGCTGTTTAGCTAATTAATAGCAGGAACACGGATGATTTTTGTTAAAAAAATCATATATAGGAAATATTTTGGAATATTAATTTGTTAACAATTGTTTATTGTCCTATTAATGCAGGGAGTAATGTCTTCGATTATAGGCCATCTACAGTGGCAACAGCTGCTATTTTAGCTGCCTCAAATGAAAGGTTAACAAAAGAAATAGTGGAATCTAAGATCAACAGTTTTTCCTTATCTGGTTACATAGAGAAGGTATTTTCTTAACTTTTTTTTGCCTTTTTGCAATAAAAGAAAAACTTTTGTAATATTCAAGAATCAATAATATCGTTTTATCTTTTACAGGAGCATGTGTATGCTTGTTATCATGCCATGAATCAGGGATCAGAAAGGTGTCTGAAAGCACCAAAGAAAAGATTGGGTTCTCCACAATTGAACTCAAGTATGCATGACACCATCGAAGGCATAGATATGAACATAAATAAAAATACCCCCTCTCTTTCTTCCAATAAAAGGATAAGGCTGCATTTGCCAACTATCCACTAATAAAGCACCTTGACATCCTTTTTGCCATATGTCAGTTGGGCTTGTGGGTTAATTTTTGTTTCTTAATTTTTTAAGACATCGAGACAGAGAGAGGAGGGAGCTAGGGAGTTGTTCTTTATTTATTTTTCCTATTTTTGATTGGTTTGTTATATCGATCATTGGTTTGGGTTGTTTTATTTTTATTTTTTGAGTGCATTTTGAGATTAAAAACACCATAAAAGTATATATGATAAGAAATGGATCTGGGACTGGGAGGGACCATTTTGGAGAAAATTGTCTCTGCACGGCGTTTTTGTCGTCTAGAGGCGAGGCATGTATTCCCATTGTGCATTGTGGGGCCTACAGTTTAGTGTCTCTCAATGCAAGTCTCAACTAGAGAATTTGGATTTACTATCAACTTAATTATATGGTTCAGCCAGAAAAGGAATTTCGGAAGGTGGTCACGACTCACGAAGGGTGGGTGTCAGGGTGTGGGCCCACTTGGAGGAAGTTCATTGGATGGAGATCAGATGGCTATCCACTCTCGACTCTCAGATCTCAAAACTTCCAACAGTTTATCTTGGCGGTACAAAACAGAATCTATATTTTGAGTGACTGCAGTGCACTTTAGGTTTGATTGGAATTGATCAGCTTTGTAAAGTAATAATTGTGTGCAACTGTTTTTTTCTTCCATTTATTTCTATATTTCAGTTTTTTTTCCAGAAATGAAATGAGATTGCATTTGTTGGTGTGTGCATCACTTTTTATCTGAGCATTGCAAAACTTTGCAGATGGAATCATAGAATCCTATGTAACCTTTTTCAATTTTCTCTTTTCTCGAGATAAAATTCTTTGAAACTTGGTCAAGTACTCAGAGTCAGACTCTTTCTTACAAGTTTCATCTACACCAGAAACTTGAAACAGTAATACAGAATTTAATTTTAAAAAGTACTGAATCACCCATTACTAATTAGATATAATTCAATAGGTCATGTTGACAACAAAAACTAGAAAGAGCAATATAGTGAGCAGTGAGCACTGATTAATTAACTAGTGGAATTGAAAAGTTTTTATTTACTGCGAGATCGATATAATATACATCGACTCATCTCAGTACCGACAATGGAACTGAAAAGTTCAGCTATTCAATATATTTCCTGAGGGAACTTTTAAATATTTTAACATGACAAAATATATACGCTCTAGCCTCTAGCTGACAAAATTCCAGTGATAAGGTATGGATATTGTATACATACATGATACATTATACATACAATTAATCAAAGCACGAAGTACTGTGCTCCCCAACCCCAAGTTCCAAGTGCAGATGATGTAATCTATCCCGCATACCTTATGCCTAATCATCTGTGAACACGTGCATGGTAACCAACGATAAAATACGGGCAATCTTAACATCTTGTTACCTTTTGGCTTTTGCACAATGACATAAGATAAGATAATATGAGAATATTAGACAAAGCTCTGGGCTCTGGCTGAACCACTTACTACATGCAGCAGAAGTCTTGCCTTGCCTCATTTTACAGCTGGTAAAAAGGTTTTTCTCTTCTTTTTTGACAGTGCACAGCACACAGCACAGTGCAATGGGACAGAGAATAAACCATGTTGCCTTCCTTGTGTTATAAAGATTGCAACGAATCATATTCCCATTTGTCACTCAACTCAAGTCGGTCATATTACACTCAATTTATACAGTGTAAGTTTGGTCGAACAATTTATTTCAACTGTCTCATCTCATGAAATGACCATGCACTTTCAATTTCATAGCTGCAACCAGCACTTCTGCCTAATCTTTTGTGCATGCATGTGGAATCTGCCTGCGAGTGCGAGTTATTTGCTCTTTATCTTTTCTTTTCTCCAAGTGTGGGAAAATATTATGGGCCCAACATTGATTTCCTGCTTTTCAAGCTTTGCAAAAGTACATCAGGTTTAAGGGTCTCTCTGTATATTAATTAAAAAACAAGTTTTATTTATATATATAATAAACAAATGGGATGGTTTTCCTATTTACTTTCTAAATAGTTATGAAACCATGGCAATTAAAAATATATGCATTTATGTTATTGACTATTCAATCAGCGATGTAACATAATTAATGATTCGAATCGAGCTTATATGCATTTGATGCATGACCAAATATTATTCAAGCCTCTTTATCTGCAAAAACAACATATTTATAATTGCAGATTTTTCTTTTTTCTTTAAGAATTAATGCTTCAAGCACCGGTTTCATGTCAAGCCAAATTATGACATCCGGTAATATAAATAGTAACCCTAAGTCCTGACAAAAAATAAATGTAAAATTTAGAACTCCTTGAAGATCCTACCCTATATGCTATGCCCCATATATAAAATAAAATCTAAAGATAAGACGCCATGCCTAGGGGCTTCATCGTATAAAAAAATAGAGGTGGCAAGTCGGACGGATCGGGCGGGTTTGGGTCGGGTCGGGTTAGTTTGATTTTTTCAAAATTCGGTTTGTGGCTTGGGTCGGATGAGATCGGGTCGGATCTCAGGTCAGGCAACATCGACGTTTTTCGGGTGTTGGATCGGATCGGGTGATGTTGGGTCGGGTCTCGGGTCAGGCAATGTCGATATTTTTCGGGTGTTGGTTCGGGTCGGATCTCGGGTCGGGCAATGTTGATGTTTTTCTGGTGTCAGGTCGGGTCGGGCAACATCGATATTTTTCGGGTGTCGAGTCATTAAAACCGATAAGGACAATAAATAAGACAAATGAAAGATTATTTGCAAGTCATCAAGCCACTTCAAAATCCAGTAGCTGAGGAGAATTTGCAAATTCGAGACATTATATGTTCAACATTTGAATCTGATAAAGATGTAAACTAATAATGAAAAAAAACACCTCTGACTAGCAAAATAATGTTAGTACTGATCTACTGATCAGCTACGGGAAGAGATGACAATGATTAATTACAGGACCAGAAGAAAAAATGGGTTTATAACTTTTTTGTCTAGCAAAGTTAATTGGGCCACAAAAATTTTGGGTTTTAAACAGATTTGTTAGAGGAATGCGTTTGGGTTGTCTACTAGTATCACAGGAACTTTAAAAGCTTAAGAAAAGTTTTTTTCCTAACCGCAGTGTTGTCGAATGCATGAAACGATAACGCAAATACCTTCTTGCATCTTACGTTGCATTTTAAGAGCACAAATACCTTCTTGCTGGTCGGGCGAGTTTGCATCATCCGGTGTCGCCTCGAATCGGGTTATGGATCTTCTCTGGTCGGGTCGGGTTTCGGGTCATCAGGTGTCGCCTCAAATCGGGTTATGGATTGTCTCGGGTCGGGTTTCGGGTCATCAGGTGTCGCTTCGAATCAGGTTATGGATCGTCTCGGGTCGGGCCGGGTCAGGTTTCGAGTCATCAGGTGTTGCCTCGAATCGAGTTATGGATTGTCTCGGGTCGGGTCGGGTCGGGTTTCGGGTCATCAAGTGTCGCCTCGAATCAGGTTATGGATCGTCTTGGGTCGGGTCGGGTCGGGTCGGATCGGGTTCGAGTTAGTTTGACTTCAATAAAAATCGGGTCAGGTCGGGTTTGGATCGGATCGGGTTGGGCGAGTTTTTCGAGTCGGATCGGGTTCTGCCACCTCTATAAAAAACCAAGCACACCAGTATCATTATATTAGTATTATGATTTAGTAGTCAATCATAAAACTTCATAACAAAAAAAAGAGACTAATTAATGAAGTAGAGATCCACATTAAGCATTTTACAGCAGCACAACTTAACCTTATTCGAGCTGATTCTTCGATAAACTAGGTTCTACAATGGACTAACATTATCTTTGAATGAGATTTAATGAATGGAAGGGAGCAGAAAGGGGGGAAAAATAGACAATTAATCTTGTAGGTTGAAAATTTTAAATAAAGGTTAAGATAAATGATGCAATGATCGAGTTAACCTCATGTAATAACTATTATTCTTCCCCTTCCCAAATCGCAGTGTCATCAGCAGATGTAACTAAGAAAACTGAATGAAAATGGGGAGTTGACAAGGCGAGCGGCCGAAAGGAGTTTTCGAGGAGCAGAAGAAATGGGGGAAGGCAGCGGAAAGGTTGAGGTGGGAAGAAGTAAACGCGAGAGAGAGAGAGACGGGACAGTTGGCAGAGAGAGGAGAAAAAAAGAAGGATTAAAGAGGGTTTGTCGGTGAGGAGAGAGAGAAAAAAAAGAAAGATCAAATCACATCCAGCTTGCGTACGGAAGCACAATAACAACACTTCATTGAATTTTTCTTCGAATTTATTGAGGTTTATTTCGTTATGTATCTATTTAATCTTACAAATTTAATTATGAAAAAATAATTAATATATAAGTTATAGTATTGCATAAATTTAGATCGGTATTGTCATATAAGACCAAAATATCGAACAAAATATAATATAGGTCGGTACCCGTTGGATTAATCTTGAATAGTTCTTGTTTTGGACTGCTCTTTGAATGTTTCGTCTCATTTAGGATTAGTGGATATATGATAGTTTTAATCTGGCTTTGAGAAAAATTCAGTATAGTATTTCTCCTTTTGTTCCCACGAATATGTGCGCACATGCAAATGTGCGTCGGCGTATCCAGGGAACTAATGGGAAATTATGCCGAATTTTTTCTCAAATGTTAGATTGCAACTATTGTATATTCGCTAATGAGACGAAGCATTTAAAGAGTGAGTTAGGATGGTTGGTCAGTCGAAAACCTTGTGGTGATAAACCACAATAAACACCCTTTGAACCGTAGACCTAAAGATTAAATAACAATATTATTGTTTTCAGATGGATTGTCGAAATATGTGGATGTATGAAAGCCAACGGACTTCAGAATGTGCCACTAAAAAAAATGATATCGAAGGGTGAAAGAACACTTGCTTGTCCTTGTATGGATTGTCCGAACGAGTAAAATTTCGATGTGTCAAAGATGTTACCGATAATTTGATCAGACATGGATTTATGGAGCAGTATACTAATTAGATATGGCATGGATAGCTTGTGCAATAAACTGTGAATGTCGGAACGAGTCAGAATATACCAAATCGGAAAAGAATACGGAACATTTTATAAAATTTAGCTTCGAAAACAAATGTAACAGATTATGAAGAAGGGGGCGAAAATGTACAAATTATAGAAATTGTAGATAATCCACCATGTATGCATGATGAAAACTTGGATGAAATGATGAATGATGTTGTAGATGATTGTGTTTACATTCCTGAAAATCTACAAAGTGTGTTTAAGGAATTTGATTTACCGTTATTTTTTTGTTGTACTAAATTTTCTTAAATAACTACAGTTTTAAAATTGTACAACTTGAAAGCAAAAAAAATAGATGGAGCGATAAAAGTTTTACATATCTACTAAAACTTTTAGAAGACATGTTGCTAGAAAAAAATGAGTTGTCAGATTCAACCTACAAAGCAAAAAAAATGTTGTGTCCTTTGAATTTGAAAGTTGAAAGAATTCATGCATATCCGAATGACTTCATATTGTACCGAGGAAATGAGTATAGTACTCTAGACAAGTATCCAAAGTGTAATATATCACGTTACAGATCTAGACAAGTGTACAGTGTGTTAATTGGTGTTCCAACACGACGACACATTGGGCTTCTATATCGGCTCGGAGAGGTTGTTCAACAACAATAATGACGATTCCGCTTGGGTGTCGGTTGATGAAATAAATGAGATGGTGAGAGACACTCGACTCAGAGTCTCAATACTACGGGGCTTCTGCATGTCAGCATTTATGTACTTGTTTTTTTTTCATAAAATTTAGTAACTTCGTATTCAATTGTGATATACTTGTAGGGTTTGAGAACTCAACCTTAGAGGTAAGCCTTTCTGTACTTATTTTTCTCGTAATAATTCAGTAACTTAATATCAATTGTGATATACTTGTAGGATTTGTAAAAATAATCTTAGGTGTACGCCTTATCATTCTATTATATTGTTCATGGACCCTATGATATGCACTCATTTACCATAAGACAAGACTTCGATGGTAGTTCAACGTACATCAATAAATTCATCAACGAAGTATGAGACCCGTCATCATTCATTTTGCTGCCATATCTTGAGGGGTAAGAATAATTAAATCCTTAATTATACAATCTTTGATTATATCTGACTATATGCTCATTGTATTAATTTATACATTTTTTAATTGCTTGTTGAATTGTAGGAATCATTAGTATCTGCTTGTGATGCAGATCTCGTCAGCGAGGGTTGGCTCGTAGATTCTCTAGATCGCGAATATAGTGGAGATCGCATCACAACTGACCCACTAGATATATTGTCATGTCTAAATACGTTAGTATTTTGTTTTTTTATCACATTCAATATACACACAATAATTAAGTGCACATTCAATTTATACATAATAATTAATCATATATACTTCTTTTTATTTAATTTGTAGAGAGCTTCGAACGTGTTACATTTGCCATAAGGTGAATAAGAGACATGGATATTTCGGATGGTCCGAGCTGAAAGTACGCAATTATCTCATATGAATCAATAATTTGATTACTTAGGGTTTTGGAATGAATAATCATTCTTTGTATATATAATTTGTTATTTCTGACTTTTCAAGGGTCCTAAGCAACCTAGTAGATGGGAATGCGGGTATTATGTAATGTTGGCCATGCAACGTATAGTTGATGCTGTTATTTTCTACAATAAGTTGTCAACGATATGAAACATATATGATAACTCTAATAGAGTTTAGACAAAGACAGAGAGAAAGTTTGTAAAACTGTTGCTTAATTGTATTATCTCAATGATTGATTACATCCTTATATATACTTGTATCTTATCTATACAAAGTTGTAACTATACACTGTTGTAATTAATTCCTAACTACAATTCTGTTACATAAGTGTTCTGATCTTCTGTGGCTTCATGTGGCAGTTCTGTATATCTCTATACACCCCCCCCCCTCAAGCCAATGTTGGCAAGGCTACATTGAGCTTGCGTCGAAAACCCTGAAATTGTGGTAAGGATAGAGGTTTTTTCATGACATCGGCAATTTGATCCTTTGAACGTAGAAATTTGACTTGAATTTGGTTGGAAGCCACCTTTTCCCAAACAAAATGATAGTCAATTTCTATGTGCTTCGTGCGTGCATGAAACATTGGGTTAGAAGCCAAGAATGTAGCCCCAATGTTATTGCACCAGAGGATGGGAATAGAGTTGTCAGAGGGAAGAATTTCATGCATCAAATATTGAAGCCAAAGTAATTCGGTGCAAGCCAAGGCAAGGCTACGGTATTCAGCCTCTGTGCTAGAGCGAGAGACCGTAGGCTATTTCTTTGAGCACCAAGAGACCAAATTGGATCCTACATAGACACAGTAGCCCGAGGTGGAGCGTCGATCGTCAATATTTCCAGCCTAATCGGCGCCTGAATACGCAAAAATTTGCATATAGGTATGACTGTGTAACTGAAGACCCATCTGCACAGTTCCAGCTAACTATCGTACGATACGTTTAACTGCATTCCAATGATCAATCGAGGGTTCATGCATGAACTGAGACACTTTGTTTACGGAATAAGCAATATCGGGTCTAGTAAGGGTGGAGTACTGAAGAGCACCAACAATGCTTCGATAGAGGCTTGGATTGTCAAATTGGGTACTGCCATGTTGAGAAAGAGAGGTGTCAGAGGCCATTAGAGTAATACAGGGCTTGCAATTAACCATATTTTCTCTCTTGAGAAGATCAGTGATATATTTGGACTGTGTTAACAGTAAGCCTTGCTTGTTTCGGTGGGCTTCCAGTCCCAGAAAATAATTCAGGTCTCCAAGATCCCTCATTGCAAAACTAGCTTTCATCTGATCGACAACCAATTGAACATGAGAATTGTTGCTTCCAGTGACAATAAGGTCATCCACGTAGACCAAAATGAGGATTGTATGTCCATGTTTGTTTAATTGAAACAGGGATGGATCATATGCCGACGGTTTGAACCCCATGTGTGACAGTGTCGTGCTAAGTTTTTCAAACCAAGCACGTGGTGCTTGTTTCAAGTCGTAGAAGGATTTATGCAGTAAACACACGTAATCAAGGTGAGAAGAATCAATGAAGCCTTGTGGTTGGCTCATGTATACCTCTTCGGCCAAGTCCCCGTTCAAAAAAGCATTAGAGACATCGAGTTGTTTCAAAAGCCAATTGGAAGCCACAGCTATGGATAACACGACTCTGATTGTAGTTGCACGTACCATGGTACTGTGGGTAAGATCATAATCTAACCCTTAGCAACCAACCGAGCTTGTACCGGTCAATTTCCCCATTTGGTTTTCGTTTGATCTTATACACCCATTTATAGCCTATGACCTTTTGATTTGCAGGAGAAGGTACCAAGGTCCATGTTTTATTATTGGCTAAAGCAGTAAGCTCCAAGGACATTGCATCTCGCCATTCAGATTTCAGATTAGCCTGATTGAAAGTTGTTGGTTCAGTCTCGGCTTGAGCTAGATGTGCTACAAATTCAGGGAATACTCTTGGCTTTCGGGTGTTGTCTTTGGTGCGAGTTACCATAGTGTGAGTGTTTGGTAAAGGCAGTGGAGCTGATTGATCATCAGGTGTTTGAGAAATTGTGTCTGGAGTTGAGTCGAAGGGTGCAGCAGGGTGATTTGAAGAAGATGAGTTCAAATCCTGTGTACCGTTGGAGATATAATGAAGTGAATCGGGTTCAGAACTAAGTGGGCTTTTGTCGATAATATTGGGCCCGTCTGGAAGAGAGCGCAGAGATGAGTGCTCATCGGGCTTCGTAGCGGCCTGTTGGAGATCCTGTGTAGTTGAGGGAGAGCTAGGCAGCGGTAAAGGTAGTAAGCCCAAAGAGGTACAGCCCGGTTCGAGTGAGAAATGTGAAGGACTGTGGGCCTGATTTTTGAATGGAAATTTTGTTTCTACAAATTCAACATTCCGTGAGATGAAAATTCTTTTTGAAGGAATGTGTAAGCATCGATACTCTTTTTTATGAAGTCCATAGCCAATGAAAGCACATGGTTGGGATCGTAGTTGTAGTTTGTGCTTGTTATAAGGTCTTGTAAGAGGATAGCAAAGGCATCCAAGAACCTTTAGCAAGTTGTAGTCGGGTTCCTTTTTGAAAAGCACTTGATAAGGTACACTATTGTGAGAGGGTAGTCTATTGATGAGATAGACAATGCTTGAAAAAATCTCATCCCAAAAGGTGTGAGGTATAGAAGCATGTGACATGGTGGCAAGAGATAACTCAATGATATGACTATGCTTTCTTTCAGCTACTCCATTCTGTTGAGGAGTGTGAGTGCAGGTTGTTTGATGTATGAGTTGAGGAAACATGGTGGAAATTGGTTTGTATTCCGCACCCCCATCAGTTCTAAGGGTTTTGATAGTGGTATTAAACAAGTTCTCAACTTGAGCTTTAAATTTAGTAAATATGTGACAAACTTCACTTTTGTACTTCATAATGAAAATTCATGTAAAATGAGAATAATCATCAATGAATGACACATAATATTTATATCCTTGAGATGATACAATCGGAGAAGGATCCCAAACATCAAAATGAATAAGTTCTAAGAGAAAAGAAGAACAAGAGCTAGAAGAAGAAAAAGGTAAAATCTTAGCTTGAAGCAATCATGACAAAAAGTGAAATTTTCCCTAATACATGGTAGTCTATTCCTATTGATAACTTTCAGTGGCGAACCTTAATGGGAGCCAAAGGTGGTCATGGCCCCCTCTTGAATTTTAAAAATACAATTATCAAGTATTTAGTTTCTGTGTAAAATTTTTATTTTGATCATAAAATGGTCCCTCCTCACTATAATTTTAGTGAATTTCTGTAACACATACCAACAAAATTATTGAATTAGTTCTCTCTTGATTTGAACTCTATAATTTTCTAACGTATACGAACAAAATTATCAAATTAGCCCCCCCCCCCCCTCCCTTAATTTGAACTCAAGCTCCGCCACTGATAACTTTGATGGTAGTTGTAGTAAAGGGATGTTCAAATCTAACATGCCAAATGCTTGTTGTATTTTTAGTGATGGTATAGGCTTGAGGAGAGATGGATGAATTTGTGGAAATGGTCTTCATCTTGAGTGTGTAAAGTCCATTGAGACTAGAGATTTGATGGTGGATTCTTCCATTAATCAAAGTATTTATTTTTTTTACTTTTATTTCTTAAGTTCATCTGTTTAACCTAAACTTTCTCTCTTTTTAACAATTGTTATCTTTCAAGTTTGCCTAATAACCTCTATGTTCGGGTGTAGGATATTAGACAGTATAGACATGAAGATATGAAATCACCGAAACAAGTAATTGCTACTTATATTAGAAAACGAATTTGAAAGGTATGTAGTTTCAGTTTTGCTTGATAACTCCATCGCATTCATCGATCAAGCTACTAAGTATGTAGTTCATTTTTCTATTTTTTTGGATAACTTCAATTTTTTCTAAATGTATGTATTGATCATGAGAAGATTTGCAGGATTGTTTTTGTACTTTTTGAATTATGATGTTTGTATGAATTATTATAATTTTGTCGGATACAATTATATGATTTTGCAGATTTTAATGAGATAATTTGATAATTATAAAAATGTATTAGTAGAATTTTTTTTGCTGGAATCAAATCCATAAAATGATGGTTGGCAACACTAGGCCAGCCACAAAAAAATCATAGTTTTCTATTAAAAAAGTAAAATTTTAAAACAGGGTGTTAGAAAACAATCGGTGATAAAAAACCGACTTTTATTCTCGGTTTTTTACGAAAAAATCGGTGAAAAAAGCAATATTTATTGCCAGTTTTATCTTAATAACCAGTAATAAAAGACTATTTTATCTTAGATTGTTTGTTAAAAACTGACGATAAATGTCGCCTTTTCATCCTCAGTTGTTAAAATATTTAGTGCTCTCCCTACAACGCCGGTAGGAAATATGATGATAAATGCAAAAAAAAATGGGAATAAAGCCATTTTTGTTGGAGTGTTAGTCATCTTTTTAGACATATCAATATAATTACACATACCTAACCCCAAACCATTTATTACCAACAGTCGTAAAATTATAAATGACAACTAAAATATTTCAAATTGTTTATTTGACAATTTTTTTAATAAAAGAAATATTTTTGCAATTGTAAAAATAAAGATGTTGGTTTACAGTACATTGAAATTACTTTCAAAAGTGCATGAAAGCACTTTTAAACTTTTTTTTACTCTTGAGAAATTGCAATTCGCAAGTAGTCATATTTTTTGAATTAATGTCGTATACATCAAATTAGAATTAGCAAGGTTTATATACGTGTATATATATGGTTGCCTCAAAGCCTCTACCGATCCCTTGAAAAGCCGTTGTTATGAGAATTTAGAAATAACTAAACCTGCCTCTGCCTGTGCTTTTTTGCTTGAGATTACAATATTATACCGATAAGCACCTTTTTATACAAAATAACATAGGATTAGCCTAGGTAAGATAGAATATTACAGTTATACAGAGAGCTTTAACAAAGAAACAGTGCGTTGGTTTAATTAATTAAATGCAGTTGCAAACGTCCATGCAGTCAAACAGACTTGAAGACAAAGTTAGGTAAAATTGCTGGTTCAAAGGGGAACTGCCTGCCTTGAAGTTAGTGGCACCTCTCTCTCTCTCTCTCTCTGCACTATAAAAATATGAATCTATGATGATTAAAGAAAAGCAAGGGCTGGCAGCTTCAAATTTATACAAAGAGACTCGCTAGCTCTGTTCACAAAGAGGTGAGACAATGAGGTAGATTATCCTCTGTAATTTCTATCTAATCCAAACACGCGCAATTTCACATTTTACATGTTAAATATTGGTGTGCAATAACTTTTATTTCATTTTGGAAACATTTTTGTTAAACAGATATAGAAGTATGTAATTTTCAAAGATTGAATCGTGTGACTGTTGTTTGCCATGCATGTATGCTCATAAAAGAATGTTGATAGCAATATAATCAACTTTGTGTTATACAACAGTATATGTCAAATAATAAAGAAAAAAATATGATTAAAATGGTTGACGTTTCATTTTATCATTTAAGAATTGTTATTAAGAAACAGATCATATCTATAAGTGCTATGAGTTTTAAAGATTTTTAAACAAATGATAATTATCAAAATAAAATAAAATCAATGCTATCGTTTTTATTAATTTTCTTAATTTTGAACCATTTATATTTTAACTGTTCAATTAAAAGGTCCCAATTAATATATCTGCAATATGGAACAAATAAGAGAGGAGATGAGTTTGGAAAGGTGGGGATGTGCCCCATGAGTGCAGACTACAGAGCACGGAGGCAAGGGCATCTATTCATCTATTCTCCCCATGAGAAACAGTAATCTAAAGAGAGAACGAGACTGCCAAAATAAAAATAAAAAAGAGAGATGTGTCAGTGTCAGGCAGCGAGCCCTGAGCCCCTGACCTGGTCAAACAAACATTTGTTTTAGTAGCCCATGGCCATCAGGCCACGGTGAATTAATGATGATTGCGAACTCGTCATGAATATTGAGTGCATGCAAATCTAACCATTGTTAATTAATTAATGAAGACTGCTGACTAGGGTTCTAGGGTTTTAGGGTTTTACTAGACTAGTGTTTATCGATCAGATTTGTGTATGATCAGTGTTTTATATGATTGAAGCTTAATTAATTGCCTAAATAAAAGTACCGTTTTGTAAATGGTTTGCTGCTTCAATATGTTATATATTCTTGTCAACGTATACTATGACTATCAAAACAATTAAGTAAAGGATATTCATGATAAGGAAATATTATTTACTAAATAACTATATATTGCAAAAGAGAATCGAAGACAACGATTATTTATTAAATAATTGTTGTCTAAGATCTCTATTTTCTAAAAACGTATTATAAATGATGACTAGCTCCAGATTTGCAGTCAATATATATCATTAAACTGATTATACCATCACAAAGAATTTTTATAAAAAATATTATTAATTAGAATGTATGACCTGGGTAACCAATTATGCAGAAGCGTGTATACAAGATAGTCAAGCTCTTAATCACATAACAATTTTACAAGTTTTGGTGCGATTTAATTGGTTCACAAGATTTCAAGAGAAATATAGAGAAAGTGAGAGCAAGAGCAAAAAATAAAGAACACGAGATATAACGTGGTTCGACAACTCAAGACCTACATCCACGAGATCCTCGGTTCCACACCGAACTAATACTATAAACAATAAGTATTTTAAAAAAAAAAGAGCATATCCAAAATATTCCAAGACCCTTGCAAATGGGCAACATAAAGCTTGCAAGGTAACAAAAAGGCTCGGATTGACACACAACTCGGAGCAAAAAATGACCCGATTGACGACACAACTCGGATCAAACAAAGCTTTGTATTGACTACGCAATATATAAGGAAGTAGAAGAAACTAGCTCGAATCGATGATTAGATTATTAGACAATGGTTTTAGCGCTCTGTACGTGCTCTTGAGTGCTTGTAAACTTGAGGAATGTCTTTTTCATCTTCTCGGAAGAAGGGAACCTGTATATATAGGCACATGAATTCTAACTCTTGAATCCTTCAATATGCCCTTCAAGCATTACCAAAACTGTGCATGTTACAAAGCCTTGGAACCTGTTATAATGGTTTGGACAGTTTTCAGAAATATCCATGATCTTCTCTAAAGCTGACTCCTAGGCCCTCTTCAGCGAGAATCCATTATAATGGATGAGGAATCCTTTATAACGGTTCGGGTAAGCGTTACTGTAACGCATGCTTCAGTTTTTCCAATACTTATTCAATTTTCCTAGCTTCAAATCTTCTGACTTGTTGGTCCTCTTGCCAGAGACCTGTTGTAACGATTGAGAACATGTTATGACGTCTTCTAACTCGTTATAATGGTTTCTTGAAGTGTTATTGTAACGAAAGACTTTGTCCTTCTCTGTTTTGCTTTAGCCTTCTTCAAACGATCATAACTTTTGACTCGTAACTCTGATTTCAGTGTTTTTTGTGGTGTGGGAAAGCTCAAGTCGAGTTCTACAGTTAGCATCGGGCTAGCCCATATTGGAGTATTTTCAGGCCAATCAGAGATTGTTTGAAGCCCCAAAACTCTACCTAAAAATTTTTACAAGTAAATTGTAAAATGCAAGTTTATCGTTTTGCAAATCGTCAAACCAAGAAGTTGTTTAGTCCAACACATATAACATGATATACGAAAACTGTCTCATTACAAAAAAAGTGTCTCATTAAACTAATTATAACATTAAGAAAAAAATAAACAAAAATAGAAATAAAGCATCTAAGTAGAAAAGCTAAAAGAGTTATAACTAGCACAAAATAGATAACATATTTTCTTGGATCTTCCTTCCCTTCCAGAAGTTTCATCTTTAGTGAGTGCAATTAGAAGTTCAACAACAAGGCCACATGAGTTGTAACTACATTGTTATAGTTGGTGTGACCTTGGTAGCTGAACATCTGAGTTCCTTCCTTCAAAATGTGCTAGTACTATTGCGAGCAAAATGGTATATGCTCGAAATAAAGCTGATACTTCTGAAAGAAAGGAATCAGATAACAGATTTTTCAGGGTTTCAAACAAGGACTTAACTAAAAAATGCATTTGTTACCTAAGAAACAAATGATTTATAATGATACAAATGCAGGATCTCATGCTAGATATTTTTCTTGGAAATTGAATCCTTCTATCAGTGAGACTTGATGTCTTGAATGCTTTGACTTATATGACCTTGGATGCATCAGGTAACTTTGCATCAAAGGCCATCAAGGAACTTATTGGGTGTATCAGACATGATCAATGGCTGACATGACGCACTAAGTTGGTTGATCCCTTTGATGCAGATATCATGTGCATCTAAAGTCATCCAGCAAAATCACATCAAGTTCCACCAAAAAGAGGGTTCAATTTCCTGTTAAAACCAAACGTGAGATCTCATCTTATTTGACTTATTGTCATTTGTTAGCTAAGACATCAGATTCATCTTTTGAACTACATCATTCTTTGAAACCCTAAGTAATATGACATCCAATAGCTCTCGCAAGGGCCTACCTAAAAAATACAGAAATACAAACAAGTTAGTACTTTCTATGTAGTTATCCGGTAAAAATAAAATAAGTGACTCATATATTTTCTATGTACTTTAAATGATCCTTACCTCAGTTTCTATGCATCTTTTCATCTTCACTTAATCTCATCTTAGTTTCTTTATGCCTTAATTCAGCTTCATGAACTCGCTTGTCACTCTCACACAGTATTATCTTAGCTCCCGCAAGGAGTTAACTACAAAAACACAAAAAATATATTGAATAATAAAACAAGTGGCTCGTATGTTTTTTTATGTATTTAAAGGGTCATTTAACTTAAACAAGTAAGCTAAAACTCACAGTAAATGTCAAAGGAAAAATATATGAAATAACATCTTCTTTAGGTTAAAACAATTTTGATTAGTCTAGACTCAAAGAGAAGAAAGCTTGTTAGAGCAACATCAACTTAACTTAACTTAACTCTAACATCAATCTTTGCAAGTATAAATCCATAACATCAAGTATAAATTGTTGGTGCAATTCAATAATTAAGGTTGAGCAATAATACCGAAATTCTAAAATAAGTAATTGTAATTCAAATTTTGTCTATGTGCTGTTATTTAAGACATAAGATAAAGAAGCGGAAGCGTGAACTTACAATCGTCTCTTAAAGCCTCCCACATTTTCCACTCAAGCAAATCAAAAAGTTGGTGAAGACGATCGAACGACACCTTGGTGCGCTAGCGGATCCCACATTTTCCACTTCAAGGTCACGAATGAATCGAGAAGTAACTTTATATATTGGAGAAGAAACTGGAGGCCTATGCACAACGCATATGCCATACAAGTTATCGGTAATGCTTGGAGACTCAGCCTTTTATACCAGTGAAAATATATCTTGGAAATATACCGCAATTAATACCAAATAATCTTTGGAATATTTGAAAATATATTATCTCTAATTCTTTTCCAAATTATCATATTTACTATTGTAAACACGTTTCTTAAATTTGGTGTTGTTTGGAACACAAGTTAGAAAGATATTGGCAAAATAAGGCAAGGTTTTATATCTCTGCGCAGGTCTCTTGCGTCCGTAATAAATCACTTTGCGGGCGCAATTGACTTGGATGCAAACTTGGCAAGAAATCTGCCAAGTCATTTGCTGCCACAAAAAGAGGCTATTGTGGCTGCAATTGGACTGCTGAATTTTCAGCATATTATTTTCAAGTCTCTCTTGATTCTTTGCGATCGCAAAGGAGGGTCTTTGCGACCGCAAGACAATTGCAGATTTTTATGTTTTGCTTGGGCTTTAATACAAAACCTTTGATTTTATATCAAATAATATTTCTAACTTTACATTAAGACAAGTATTAGATTAATTAATCATAATCGATCCATCAATAATTATAATTAATTCACATGAAATTTCATATGTATTTGTACTCATAATCTTAGAAAAATATGTATTATGCCTAATATAAATTAATCATATTTATAGCATATCTTATATTATCCATCAATAATTATATTTACAGTATATTATACACATGAAATTTTTGAGAAGGCATCAGAAGACTTTTATTTCTAAGGCTCGAGTGATTTAAATATTTGAGAGATATTTAGGGCTGATTTGAATAGAGTTTTGATTTGATTTGATTCTAACACTAAGTTCATGGCTTCCCTCCAAAATTTATCGGATATATTGTTCAAGATCCCAAGGTTTCTTTGAACGTTTGGTTGAAAACCACCGATTTAATCCGGTTTTTATTATAGTCGGATAGCCAATTGTACAAGATTAACAAGAGTAGTTAAGATTGGATTGATATGCATCTCCAAAAAAGCACCTCAGTTGAGGAATACACAGTTCAAATTGAATAATAGTTCGTTCCAAATTGCTTACATCAATAAACAATTTGTTCTCACATTAAATACGATTACTATAAAAACTATGTTTTGTCTAATAGATAGCAACTTCATATGAATATAATATTTTCACCTTAATCACCACAACTCATAGCTCCTAGACGTTGTGTTGCGATTTGTCCCTTACTTTCTTGCCAATTTGTGGAGCCCTCTTCAGGTTTTCAGGGGTTCATTCTTTCAAACTTCGGCGTGAGGAGAAACAAGATTTCACGAATAGGTATGCCAACATTTTTTTTTCATGTGTCATGTATTACCAATTTACCATGTCAATAATTCCAACAAGTTTAAAAATAAAGCAGATTTGAGCGTGCATAATTCCAATGTTATCTTGACGCATCGAACTAATATTATAAACATGTGTTAACTGACACTAAAGATATTAGATTATAGTCACTCGTTTATAATTTGTCAAGTTCAGTTAATTTAGAAGTTCTGTGGAGTTGATTGAATTTTGCCAACCTAGCTACGTACTAAATTAAATGGGATTATCACTAAGCATTGTTATCTAAATTTTTGGTAAAATTTGTCAATGATTGTTCATATTATGCTATTGTATTACTGTTCAATGTGAAATCTTCTTCATAGTTCGATCATTGCAGATTGTATGTAGATCTTAGTATAAACAATGATTTATAAATGCATTTTCAAATTCAACAAAATAACATCTTAAAGAAATTGACGGCAAGACTATTGGGGGCATTTGTATATAAAAAGAAATATATACTAAGACCTTTAGGTTTCTTTATTGTAGTATTGATTTATATTTATTATATCAAGGTTTAGATTGTTTGAACTTAACAGCAAATTATTGGGCCGTCAAATATAACCCAACTGGAACTTTACCGATGATTTTATAGGCCATGACGATTTGGTGTTTTGCTAATGTGCTTTTACAAGTATAACTAGAGCTGTCAAACGCACGAAACAATCACGTAAATATTCTCTTACGTGTTACGTTGCGTTTTAAGAGCGTAAGAGCTTTGTTGTTGCATTTTACGCGACATTTTGGTTAAACATACAAAACGTGCAATTTTTTTTGCACGCTTATCATAGTGCAGCCAGGGGATAGAATTACCAAATTAACATGGAGTAACTCTTGATAGATAGGTAAGATTACATGTAAATCCACATCAACATTATAGTCAAATCTAAAACAACAAATTAAAACATAAGTACTGAAGTACATAATATCAAATTTAACTTTACTGTTTTCGACCAATTTCCTCCAAAAAAAAATTCAGGTATTACATCAAATCAAAGTTTAAACAAACAAAAAACTCTTGCATAAACTATATGTGACTATGTCCCTATAGTCCTATACCAACAAAATCAAAGGAGTCATGAGTTAAACTCTATACAAACAAAACAAGTGACAACCGTGATCCTCCCTCAACGACTTCGATTCCACTCCCCAGGCTTCCTCCATTCAAAGGCCTCATCGTCCTCATCATCTTCATCATCTAATCTCTCCAGTTGTTCCAACATACTCCAATCTAAAGAATCTGAAATAAATAAAGAATGTTTTTACTATTGCATTTCCAGAAATTATATTTTAAAACATGATTTTGTAAATAATTAACATTGATTTCATAAATTGTATTTTAATTTCAGAAATTCTTACTATCAGATTGATAGTCCCACTCCCTTCTCTTCTTGTCCTTGGCCTTGCCCTTGCTGTCCTAACCCTTTTCCTTGTCATTTCCCTCGCCCTTGCCTTTGCCCTTGCCCCTGCCCCTACACTTGCCCATTTTCCTCTTCTTACTGCTCTGGGCAGGTCTGGTTGATGTTAACCAGTCCAGGTCCTTGGAGACAGACAACAAGTCAGGATACACAATATTGTACTTATGGATCTCTCTTAAAAGGATCTGGACCATATGTCATGCTTTCTCTAATGGTTACATCTATTTTGAAAAAAAAAAGTGAAAGCGATAAGTAAACAGTGAAAGAAACTCATAAGTCATAAGTAAACAAAGTGATTACATAAGTGATTATACCCTAAACTCTAAACCAACTCATAATTGATTATACTCTAAACTCTAACACAAAAAACCTAAATTTAACTGAATGGTGAAAGTGATCAGTGAATAAATTGTGAGTGCAATCATTTCAATATTGATCACTGAATTAATTTTAGACTAATTGCAAAGCAATAATTTCCAATTTTGAACAAATAAGTAAAATGGACATTGAACGTTGCGTTTACATTATTTTGGACACATGAACATTGAACATTGAAATGCGTTATTAAGCAAACTTAAGAGAAAGGAAAGATGAAATTACCTTGAGATGAGTGAGGGAGAGGGAGAAAGTCCTTGAGAAGAAGAGACATTGCGTGCTTTAAAAGAAGCAGAGAAAACGAAAAAGACACTATAGGTCTAAAAGACACTATATCAGCATTATTTAATTACTATCTTTTAACTTTACTCTTCGAGAATATCGACATTCGACTTAGTTATTTTATTATTTACAACTTTCCAGAATACTTTACAACTTTCGAATAAGTATTTTTAAAATTGATATTGTTCATATTTTGAGTTCATTAATATTTAGAATAATTATTTGAACAAATAAAGTTTATTTTAAGAAAGAAATGCAGCAATTTAAGTCATAAATTCGAAAGAGATATTTTTAGAATGGTTTGTTTCCAAAATAGAGACAATTTTGACATGAGATGCTCTCTCTTGCTGTCGCAAAGCTCTCCAGAAAATGGCATTTTCTTTGAAACAACAAAAAAATATTTGAAAAATAGCAACAAAGCTCTAAAAATCACAAAATTTAATTTTTTTAAGAGTATTGGTCGCTCCCTTCGGAGATTCATGCTGGATAGTATTAATGGTTAAAATAAAATTAATGGAGATATTTCTAGAGTTCTTTGTCAAGGCCTTTAAATAGACTTAAATTGTGATTAAGGAACGTGACACATATTCTATAATTTCTTGTTTCAAATTTTCCAGACAATATGACACTGATGAATCAGATTCCGTCTCTAAATGAGATTTAAGTTATGGCAATCTAAGCTAAGGTTGTTTCTGAATATGATGAAGTATGATCATGCGGTACGTTATGATCGCCCAAAGTCAGCTACTAAAGAGCCCACCGCTCTTGAAAAGGCTGGCATTGAGGATTGGAATCATAACGATAGAATGTGCCTAATGATCATGAAGATGACAATCCATGAAACACTCTAAGGTTGTATACTTGATCAAGATTATGGTGCTAAAAAGTACCTGGATGTTCTAGATGAGAAGTTTGTTATGAGTAAAAGGACAAAAATTCGTATACTCATGACCAAACTTCACACTCTAAAGTATAAGGGGAAAATTGGAATCACGGAGCATATCACTGAAATCATCAAGCTTCAACGTGCACTTATGTCGTACGAGTTCTATTTATTTGACGATCTTCTCATAGAATACATCTTTATATATCTTCCTCCCTTCTTCAGTCATTTCAGTATGACTTACAACTATCTGAAAGAAAAATAGACAATGGCTGAGCTTGAAGCTCAACTGGTACAAGAGGAGGAGAGACAAAAGATGGCTAAAGAAGAAAAGGCTCATGTTGTGACACCTTATTCTAAGAAGAAAAATCGTAAGAATAGAAAGGGAAAAGAACTCAAGAAAGAATCTGCAGATAACAAAAAGCAAAAGACAGAAAATACTCTCGAGAAATCGGTGTTGGACTTTAATGTGATGCAATTCAATTAGGATATAACCATAAAACAATTTCTCTAATCTATATAATAACAATTGCAACAATTCAATAATCCTCTATGCAACATGTTTGAAATAAAAATTGCGGAAGCGAAATAGTGAACTTACTTTCCATCTCCTATGTTGTCTCATTTCTTTAATTCTTCAATGCATGGAGATATCGTTGCACGATCGCGGAAGTCACCAACGGTCCTTTAGCCAACGGGTCCTTCCAAGCGATTAGGAGTGCTTTTTTTCTTCGATGAGTACGAATTCCTCAATGGAGTACGAACACTTAATGGAGGAGTGTATCGGTAGCTACGCACAACACATCTGCCCTAACAACAGTAATTTTTCTGTTTGAATTACCCCATAACGCTTGGAGACCCAGGTCCTTTTATAGGGGCGAAAGTGTATATTGGAAAGATGCAAAATTAATTATCAAATATTAACAAAATATTTGAAATTATATTATCTCCAATTCTTCTCCAAATTTTAATATTTATTGTTGTAAACATTTCCACGAATTTGGTATAAAAGCTAGAATATCCAATCAGAAAGATAAATCTAGGCAGCCAAAACATGCCTTACAGCAGGTTTCTTGCAATCGCAATGTGTCACACCCCAGAAATTGTAAGTAGCTTAGGGGTGCAAATCTCGTCACGTGTACTTGATTCAAGTACACGAAAGGCTTTTAGAATAAATGATAAAATATTAGATCCAGTAACCGTCTTGATTTAAATAAAGGAAAAACACACACAATTGTACACAATACATAGAAATCCAAAAGTCGTATTTCATTAATACCAGCGTCTATTTACAAGAGGGTATAGTGAAAGCAAAGAAAATAAAGATACATACATAAGAGGACGGTCTCACCAAAGGTTGTAAGACCGATCCTCACTAACCTACTACAATAACTATCCTAATAAGAAACAAAAGATAAGCAATATAAGGGAACTATCAAAACGGAAGACGCCGAGGAAACTCCATCCTAGCGGGTTCTTCATGGACAACAAAAGACTCCTCACCTGGACCCCACAATCACCGTGGAAACGTGAGAATAAAATCTCAGTGCGGATTAAGGTCCAGCCTTTGAGTTTATACCATTTTCTAAGGTGGAACTCAAGCCAACACTTGATATTGCAATTATGCATTTTCAACCTAATTGATTATTTCACTTTCAATATAAATTATACCATACTTCTAATCAACCTACATCATGTGATTCTAAGAGTCCGAAATACAGGCGTAAAAGAAACCCAAAAGAATCTGGCTGAATAATAGACATACATATAGTACGATCTTAATCATTTTAGCACCCGAAAGAAATTCCAGTCACGTAATCGCGTCGCCAAATCTAAGGGTTTGCCAAGCGGGCGCACTGGGCGATGCATTTTCGTATCCGGGCAATCCTAACTTACAAACTTAAACATGACTAAGCGAACTTAACCATGCTTAAGCGGGCGCACCGAGCGATACAGTTGCATCCGGGCAATCCCAACTTCAAACTCGGAGTTAATTATGAGATTCCAGGATGGAAACACCCTGGGCGATATGAGCGGCTACCAACAGCACAATCATATTTGGTCAAAACGTATCCTTGTGTTCTACCTAACCAAAAGATAAAAATTTAAAGAAAGAAATTTGGCCTCAATTGCCATACGGAAAATAAGGAACCGTCTACTCATTTAAAAGAGAAATAATAAAAAGAAACTCCCTGTACCAACCAGGGGCCAAAGGAGGAAGCCCTTCGAAAATTAGGAGATCTCGAAATATCGACTAATAGAGAATATAATAAATAAATGGAATAGCTCGTATACCTCACATATGGCACGCACACTCTAAGACTGAGACGCAAGCCTTATTCACTCAGAGAGGAATATAATATTAATATATAGATAATATGGAGATTTAAAAAAATAAAACTCTCAGATGGTACTACGAGCCATCAAGTGATGAGCTCGCTGGTGAACATTAGTCGGATGTCCTTAAGGACATCCCGTTGAGAATACCCCACGGGCTATGTCAGACACCGTGACACGTAAACTCACCACGATGCCATCAGACTACATCCAATCTAAGGCTCACCGGCCCGACACTCAGCACTCTCGACGAAATACATATAATATCAAATATGCATCTACCTATAAATATCTAATAACCTATACGATCCTTATATCGGATCTTACATGCAATGTGAATGCAAATGACATGCAATGTAGGTTGGTCTTAATCAATTGGTTACCGGTATACAAGTACGACAGTTCAAGTTCTACGGACCTATTTATAATTGTTGGTAATTGTTGGTACCTCATTTCAGATAAAAGAAAAAGAAGGGGGTATAGCATGGTTCCTACAACCTAGACAAGGGTATAAACTCCACAAACCTGCACCTAGGAGATATGGAGAGAAAAGCATAGCAAACTCTACTCCGGGGGCGACTCTGATCCGTCCATGCCTAAGTCAGCGACGACGTCGTCAACAGCAGCCTCGTCACCCACGAGTGGATATGAGTCGGCTAAATCTCCTAATTTGGCGATGGGGTTTTATCAGTTCATTTGTTTGTGGGTTTACTGATTGTTTTAATCATAAAGCAAGGTCTATGCTTTGAGACGTCATTGATGCTCCTAATTCATTTTATTTGACATATTAACTAAGTCCAACTCTTGTGCAGTGTCCGGACTGCACAGGGAGCATGTGAAAGTTATTTTATGTTTTTATTCGTTTGTTAATTCTAGTGTGAGTTATATGTCCATTATGTCATTTATAGTAACTACGACGTCAGGACGATATTCTACAGAACATCAATAAAAGAACATCACGAGAAAAACATGTTATAAATTCAACCACTTTTAGTTGGACTTTTAATTAACTAAGCAAAAAGAGAAATAAAATATCCTAATAATTATGTGTGCGTATTACTATTGTGCTTATCGAGAATTTGATCAATATATATATTATTCTAGTTAAATATTTACTTAGTCATATTAGTGGGTGTTTTATTATGTAATTAGGTGTAACTCTCATTCGATGTGATGTGATATAGAGAAATTGATCAATATATACTAATATATATATAATCTTACTTAGTCCAATTACGTTGGTGGTGTGTGATATTCGTTATCAATTATATATATATATATGTGTTATATTCAATTAGTCTATAATTAACCATGTTGTTATACTTTACTAAATACTTAATTATTCTAATTATACCGTTACGAATAACCTAAGTCCTAAGGTCCTTAGCTAACTAACGGTGTCGTACCTGATAAACTACCTTATTATATAACTAAGTTGTGATAATACATTATACTAGTGGTGCTACATATAGTATAGAAAATATATGAAAAATATATAAAAACACAAATAAACACAAGTGATTCCCATTTTATTTATACTTTGTTTTGGTGTTAATCCTGTGGGATCGAAAGTCCGTACTCGTGCGTCATAGCCGAAGCTCGTGCTGCACGAACTATAAGTCGTCATTTCCCATTTTTATACCTTTCTCGGTCCTTTTATTTCCTCGGGTCTTAGTTACTAAGTATTAAGGGTAAGGCCACCGTTTGTGTAATATCTGTATTTACCCAAATCGGCCCAAACAGGGCCCAAGCCCAAGAATACTTAGAATATTTTTAATCAGTTATAATCTTATCGATTTTTTTTGTCCTTGTATAGTATTTGTTTGGATTCATTAAGGGTCCAGTGGATTTAAAGCCCAAGGGTCCATTTAAGGCCCAATGTAATTAATAGCGTATAATAACCTCCACTGGGCCAGTCATCACTTCTGGCCCAGTTTCTATTCTCTCGTCAGATCACAAACTCACAACTAGGCATAAACAAGACACAAGGATTAGTTACTGGTACATAGGCCAGGCTTCAGTCTGGAGCCTCAACAGTGTACCTTAATGATCACAGCAAGGTATAGGTACCAGTGAGCATATCCCAAACCAGCCACCTTATAACATCTTTCCCATTTTCCCTCTTAAGTGTACAAATTAACATTTTCCAGTAATTTTAACCGTATCAGGATAAATTTTTGGTCAGTAACCGATTAAGACAGACAACAGTTACTACAGTGCATAACAGGTCCATTCAGTATTGGTAATCCCCTGTGTTGGTAACCATTCATCAATTAACCCCATCTCAATTCCAGCATCGGATCAGATGCAGAACAATGCATAGACATAGAACAATCATTTACTCAACGATTAATAGCATTCATTAACAGAATCAAGCCACACTAAGATCAACACAGCAAGCATCATCAGCAAAAGATAAATATCAACAATCATTTTAGGGTTTCGTAGTTACCAGAAAAGAAACGATGTCGAGTTAAGCAGAGATAAGATGGGGTTGAGTTAACCTCTACCTCCTTGTTCTCTTCCCTTGCTTGTATTTTTTTTTTCTTTTCTTTCAATTTTCTCAAACTTTCTCAGTAAGCTAAGTTATCTCAACACATGAGTCAAACAACCAAAAAGGGAGCATCTGAGAACAAGGGGCAAGAATTATATAGCAGAGGAGGGAGGCCAGGTGAGAGGGGGCGCGTTCAACGTTAGGGTGGTTCGTGGTGGGTTATTCCTGCCTGATTTGACAGGGTATTAAGGACCAACCACAGAAGATCCGAGACTAATTAGTTAGTTTGTAATTAAGATAGTTAGTTGGTTTACATCACTATATATAAGATACGAATGTACTGTTACAATCAAGATTAATACAAAGAAATCATTTTGAATCTTCCAATTACTTTCTGTCTTCTCTTTCTCTATACACACTCTGTAACTCTTATATGGTATCAGAGCCTTCCAATGGCTACACAGCCGAACCACTCAAGATCCTCTCTTTCTGACACTTCCGAGCTAGAAACCAATTCCAATCACACACCAACTGATCCGGTCGTCGTTCTAAATCTCCCAATTGCCATCAAGCTTACGGAAAACAATTTCCTAACTTGGAAATCTCAAATCGTGCCATTGATCAACGGATATGAGCTTACCCGATTTGTTGAACAACCACCTCCCGAGACTACTCTTACCTCTGACAATGGCCAATTTCAACTGAACCATGCTTATCTCACCTGGCGACGACAGGATCAACTGTTACTAGGGTGCTTCGATCCTCTCTATCAGAATCGATCTTGGCCCAAGTGATCTCAAGCAATACAACTCGAGAACTATGGATGGCCCTAGAAGATTTCTTTGCGTCCACCTCTCGGGCAAGACTCACCGAATTGAAAAGACAAGTTCAAACAGCACAGAAAGGGGATTCGTCGGTGTCAGAGTTTCTCCTTCGACTCAGGCGGATTTCCGATGAATTGGCTTTCATAGGGGCGCCACTTCCTGACGACAACCTAGTCACAGCTTGCATCAATGGACTTGGAAACGAGTACAATGCCATTATAGCTGCTCTATCAACCGCTCGATGCCAAGGTCACATTTCCTTCTCAGATCTTCGGAGCCTCCTTCTCGGCCATGAAGCCTTGCTTCAAAACCAGACAGCTTCAGCTCCAAACCAGAATCTGGCATTCTACGCTGGTCGAAGAGATGGAACCCGTTACCAAAAAACCCAGATCTCGGATCATTTTATCTCAGGCCCAAATAAGTTGCGCGCTTCTGAAGAGCCTACTCAAGCAAATTCCTTTGGGCTACAGCAACATACCTCCAGGACCCTCAACTCAGAATCACGGCCTGTTTGTCAAATATGTTCCACAACTGGTCATATTGCCAAGAAATGTTATTGGCGATATAGCAAAGATGAAACCTGGAAACCAAATCCAAAATTCAAGGCCTACAATGTTCAATCTATCCCTCAAAATAAAGATCAAACGAATTGGGTGATAGACTCGGGTGCAAATAACCATGTTACCAATGACATAAACAACCTTTCTTCTTTCTTTGCTTACAATGGGCCGGACAAGTTACAAATAGGCAATGGTATCGGTCTCTCAATCTCTCACATTGGTTCTTGCACTCTTACATTATCTAACCAATCCATAAACTTGTCTAATGTTCTTCATGTTCCACACTTTTCCACTAATCTTATAAGCTTATCTCAATTACTTTATGATAATCCCAACATATCTATTGATTTTTCTCTTTCTTTGTGTACAATAAAGGACCTCAACACCAAGATTCTTCTACAAATTCCTAGCTCCAATGGTCTTTATTGTCTCAAGTTGAAGCCATCAAATCAAGATTTTCCTTCTCAAGCCTATCTTGGTGTTCGTGCTACTACAAGTACATGGCATGCAAGACTTGGGCATCCCTCAAATTCAACCACAATAAATGTTGTTAACACCTATAGTTTACCTTGTATAAAACATTCTCTTTCTTTATGTCATGATTGTGTACAAGCCAAAGCTCATGTACTACCTTTTTCTTATTCTTCTTCTTCTTCTTCTTTTCCTCTCCAACTTGTTCATTCTGATGTATGGGGTCCATCCCCAATTATATCTTCTCATGGATTTAGATATTATATTTCCTTTGTTGATGACTACTCTCACTTTACTTGGATTTATTTCATGAAACATAAGAGCGAAGTGTGCAATATTTTCTCTTCTTTCAAATCTCAAGTAGAAAACCTTCTCAACTCTACAATAAAAGTTTTAAGAACTGATGGAGGGACCGAATACATGCCTATCAAAACAAAGTTCCCACAACTTGTACATCAAACCACTTGTCCTTACACCCCTCAACAGAATGGGACAGCCGAAAGAAAGCATCGACATATAGTTGAGTTATCTCTTGCCACCATGACTCATGCCTCGATACCTTTAAAATATTGGAATGAAAATATTCTCAAGCATTGTTTATCTCATCAATAGACTACCATCTCAAAGTCTAGTTCCAGACAAAACCTTGTTTAACAAAGAACCTAATTATACTTTTTTAAAAGTTTTGGGTTGTCTTTGTTTTCCTTTGACAAGACCGTATAACAATCACAAACTTGAGTTGAGATCACAACCTTGTGTGTTCATTGGTTATAGCACTACACAAAAAGGCTATAGATGCTTAAACTTATCTACCAACAAAATTTTTATATCTCGGAATGTATATTTTGATGAAGCAAATTTCCCATTAAAAACCATCACAAGGCCATCGGAAATTTCAGCCTCAGACCAGTTCTCCTTGCCTTTACATCTTCTTCCGCAGCCCAAACAACCACAGATTCGGCCTTCTTCTGTGCAACAGCATACTTCTCCAGCCCAAGAAGCGGAAGCTAATATTTCCGACACATGTCCACTATCTCTCTCAGCCCAAGAACACAGCCCACTCCAAGAAACCAATAATATTCCTACCAGCTCAATACATTCCGAGATCCCCTTGCTTCCCAACGGTCCGGAAAATTTAAATTCCACTTCTTCTTCCCCAACAGACATGACATTTCATCAAACAGAAGAGGTGCAACAACAGGTTTTTTCACAAGCTTCTCTCCTCAATCAACACAAGATGATTACACGTTCTAAGGATAATACCCTCAAGCCAAAACATTTTCCGGAATTTATTGCTCATCATTCCCTCTCTGATATTGAACCGACCACCTTCAACCAAGCCAATAAATCAGCCGACTGGAGAGAGGCCATGTCAGCAGAACTGAATGCACTGGCAGCCAATAAGACCTGGACTCTTGTTCCTCTGCCTACGAATCAACAAACTATAGGCTGCAAATGGGTCTATAAAACAAAGAGGAATCCCGACGGTACAGTGGAGAGACACAAGGCTCGCCTTGTCGCTAAAGGTTTTAATCAACAGGCAGGTGTTGACTACACTGAGACTTATAGTCCTGTAGTTCGGGCAACAACTATTCGGGTGATCATTTCCATGGCAGTTTCTCTTGATTGGAAGCTTAGACAATTGGACGTCTCCAATGCTTTTCTCAATGGTGACCTCCATGAAACGGTTTATATGGACCAACCTCCAGGGTTCTCTGATCCTAACCATCCCGATTACGTATGCCTTCTACACAAATCCCTTTATGGTCTTAAACAAGCCCCACGGGCATGGTTTGAGAAATTAAGTACCACCTTGACCCAATATGGACTAAAGCCATCACATTATGACCCATCTTTATTCATTTCTCACTCTCACGGGAACACACTTCTGGTTTTAGTATACGTTGACGACATGGTCATCACTGGTTCGAATCCATCTCAGATACAACATTGCATCAGCCATCTTCAGAAAACTTTCTCCATTCGAGACCTTGGGGACTTACATTTCTTTTTAGGCATTGAATGCAAACAAAATCGAGAGGGCCTCTTTCTTTCCCAAACCAGATATATATCAGACATCATTAGCCGAAACAATATGGCCACTTGCCATTCGGTTCATTCACCTATGGCATCTGCCACGAATCTCTCTCAGCATGATGGTAAGCCTTGTGCCGATCCCCATCTCTATCGAAGCACAGTGGGAGCGTTGCAATACGCGACCTTAACTAGACTGGACATTGCTTTCACAGTGAACAAACTCTCCCAATTTATGCATAGTCCAACAGATGCTCACTAGGTTGCTGTCAAGAGGGTCTTACGGTATCTGGCCGGTACCAAAAACATGGGCATTCAAATAAAAAAAGCTTCCTCCTGCCAAATACAAGCCTACAGCGATGCAGATTAGGCCGGTAACAAAGATGACCGACGATCAACTTCGGGGTTCTGTATCTTCCTTGGCAACAACATTGTTTCATGGTGTGCTAAAAAGCAACCAACAGTTTCCAGATCTAGCACCGAGGTCGAATACCGCAACTTAGCCCTCACTTGTACTGAAATTCTTTAGTTACAGTACCTTATCAACGAAATTCAGCCGGTTCCACAACCAATTCCTCAATTATGGTGCGACAACATTGGGGCTACATTTCTAGCGGCAAATCCCATGTTCCATGCTAGAACAAAACATATAGAAATTGATTACCATTTTGTGAGAGAGAAAGTGACTTCAAAACAGCTAGAGGTGAAATTTCTATGCTCCAAAGACCAATTGGCTGACGTTCTGACAAAACCATTACCACTATCGAGATTCGAATATTTGAGAAGCAAGCTCAATGTGATTGCCATCCCATTGGCTTGAAGGGGGAGTATTAAGGACCAACCACAGAAGATTCGAGACTAATTAGTTAGTTTGTAATTAAGATAGTTAGTTGGTTTACAGCACTATATATAAGATACCAATGTACTGTTACAATCAAGATTAATACAAAGAAATAATTTTGAATCTTCCAATTACTTTCTGTCTTCTCTTTCTCTATACACACTCTGTAACTCTTATACAGGGGTTGAACCCTTGTAATTTCTCGGGTGGCCACGTAGCACCTTGGGTCTCGAGGTTGAAAAGGAGATCGCGAGTCAGGGGTTCAGGCAGGGGTGCCACGTGATTCAACAGAGAGAAGTGGGGATCGACAAGACAGAGTGCTTCGGTGTGAGGCAGAGGTACCAATTCATCTGGTTCATAGAGTGTGAGAGAGAGACAAAATTTAAAACCATGGCAGAGACAGAGGGGACGTGAGAGAAGAGAGGGGAGATAGAGTAGATGAACTTTATTGATGGGAGAGAGTGATGGTCAAAAGGGGGAAGATGATTAATGAGATGGGGAAAGACGACAGGATGGGGGAGAAAAAGAGGTGAGAGAGTCGTTTGATTACAGGGAAGTGTGCCACAGAGTATAACTGGAGAGAGAGAGAGATGGGGGGTTTTCTAGGTGGTATTGATGAGGTGGCGGTGAGAGAATAAGTGGATGGGACGGTGGGTGTTAGGTTGTGAGACTCTCTGTGTGACCTTTGGTGCGTCGTCCCACTTCTCAGCGAAAATTCGACCCAATGGGTCATAACTGATGCAACGTGGAAGCTGGGGGTTAAATTTACTCCATTATTTAATTTTTCCTTTGGGTGGTTTAAAGTTAGGATGATGTGGCCTCTTGTGCTGCAAGTCAATATTGAGCTTGAAATGGGTCAACAACACGTTGTATGATTTTAGGACTGAATTGTATAGAAGAACATAATTTAAAAAGGGTTATATGTTCTAAGTATGTTTATTTACAAAATTTTGATTAAAGTTTTTATTTATGTACAAATTTTTATTTTTTATTATGCTAATTTATTACTGTGCTTATTACCTAGATTACATTTAAAAGTTTCTGGATATAAAACTCGTAAAATTTTATTATTAATTAGGAAGTTTTTAATTGCTCAAAATTTTACGGGTTCTACACAATGAATCTCATTGCGTCCGCAATTGACTTGACAATTTCAGACTTGACATGTTTCTGTCAGGTCTCTTGCGGTAGCAATCGAATCCAGCATCTTATCTGACACCTCGGTCAAGTTTCTCGCTTGTTAGTCAAGCTTTGAAGCCCGAGTAGGCCGCAATCAATCATGCTGAAAATCAGTAGAATTATTGTCAAATATCTTCTACTGTATGGCGGCCGCAAAGGATCTTGTTGCGGCCACAATAGATCTATGTTTGTGCTGTTTTTCCTGTGCTTTATTCCAATTTAAGTTGGGTTTAACCCAAACAATATTTCTGACTTTACATCAACACCCATATATAGTTTAATTGATCATAATCAGTCCATTAATAATTATAATCAATTTACTTTAACGGGTTTCCAGCCGTTATATCTTGTGTTATCTTGATTGCTCTTGCTCTTTACTATTATGCATTTTGTTATTTTTAAATTACTAAATTGCTCTTAGTACTTGCTTGCTGAAATTTTAATTAGGTGACTAAAGTCTAAAAGATTGAATTGTAATTATTGTTAAACGCTTCCACACTAGTACTTACCTTAGTCTTTTCCTCCAAACTCAATTCTAACATATTGAAAGGATAATTTATAATTTTAAGTGCTAAAAAAATTTAATATTTTGCTAGTCTGGATAAATATTTGAATTGTCTATTATTTTATAAGTAAATATCTAATTTGTAAGTTTGACGGATAAATATTTAATTAGAGATATATTAATGAGTATATATATTTTATTTTCTAAAAAAAGAATACATTTAAAAATAAATAAAAAATTTCATACCGTAACAGGTAATGTTTTCAAAACTTCAAAATCGAAAGGGTAAAATAGCGATTTGTGTAATTTGTTTACCGTTTAGACGATTCTTCCCGAGAGCGCCAAACTGCAGGAAACCCAGACAACACTCCCGCCTCCCGTCTCCCGTCTCCCGTCTCCCGCTCGCTCCGAAAAAACTAAAAAGGAGAAAATACAACCATGAAGAAATCATCCAAGCGCCGATCCGGCACCACCTCCGCCGCCTCAGCCTCAGCCTCAGCCTCAGCCTCAGCCTCAGCCTCTACCTTCTCAACCACCGAGGAACTTCTCTCGGCGGCAACCTCCATGTCTCCCTCCTCCCTCAAAACCCTAATCCACTCCATCCCCCTCACCTCCGATCTCTTTCCTCCCCTCCCCTCCTCCCTCCACACTCTCCTACTCGCCTCCCTGGCCTCCTTCCAAAACCCCTCCGCCTCCCCTCCCCGTTCCCCTCCGCCCGCCTCCCCCTCCGTCTCTCCTCCTTCTAAGCGTTCCCGCCTGGACCACCTCACCCTTCTCAGAACCTACGCTTCCATTACTTGCTTCTGTTTCTCCCATCCAGAGAAACCCTTCTCTCCAGACGAACTCCTCCCTTGTGTGCAAACCCTACATGACAGTCTACTTCTCTTCGAATCTGATGAAAACCTTCTCTCTCAAGTCGCCTCTTTGTGCGAAGATTGGTGGAAGGAGAAATTACCTGGCAGGGAACTTCTTATCTCTCAATCTCTACCTTATTTCCTTTCCAGATCCTTAACCCAAGGCAAAAAAGCTGATGTGAGAAGGGTGTTTGCACTAAGAGAAGCATTTGCACTGTTCGATTATGAAGATGAGAGCATAGAAGATCTAAGGTTACTACTTCTGAGGTGTTTTATAGCCCCAAATTATGTCAAGTCCCATGAAGGAAGGAAAACTCTGGCATTTGTGTTGGGTTTCAATGAGAAATTGACAAAAGAGGCATTGAGTTTGATTCGGTCTCAGATCCCAATTGGGAAGAAATCTGTTTTGCTGGCATATGGAGAAATTCTATTTAGGGTATGGAAAAATACCGAGAAACAGAGTTTGGTAAAAGAAGAGATTGAAAACAGGTTCTTGCAAGACCTGATTGAAGGTGCAATTTTGGCAGGATCGAGGGGCCTAAATGCAAACATAAGGAGAATTCTAGGCGCATTCGTTGAACAGAGAACAGCCGGTGGTGTGGAGAAGCTATTATGTCGTTTGGTTGAACCGGTTCTCTTTAGATCCCTTCAGGTTTGGTGGTTTTACTTTTTGGCCCTTCAATTTAGTTCAATTAGAGAAGTGATTCAAAAATAAAATCCTTATCTTATCTGGGATGCCCCTTCATTATTTGAAACAGCCCACCTTTGCGTGTATAGAATCCAGAACTAAGCTCTTTTACCATTAGGAATTCCAAGTGAAACAATGATTTCATAGTTTACTGTAGACAAAAGTGATCTTAAATCTAGCCTAAGCATAGTTGGCTGGGTGCCATATGATTAATTTATATTAAACCCATCAAGAAACAATTAAAGTTAGATAACTCTTTTTGTTAACAAGGTAGTTTTGTTGTTTTTATATTTGATGAGATCATCATAGTTAAGGAGCTTCTTTGCCAACAAACCAACTCACCGTAGGACATTGATCTATTTCTCGACAATTAAAGATTCTTTTTGCCAAAGAGAGAACTTCTTTGACATTTACTTATGAAATTTGACTAAGATCTCTTTTGTAGGCAGCAAATTCTGAGGTACGCCTCAACACACTTCATCTCTTGTTAGACATCTTCCCAGTTCTAGACCCTGATTCTACAAGGGAGGAAAAGGACAATTTGCTTGAAAAGCAGCTATATTTCATAGAAAAACTCCTCTCCGATGATGCGCCAGAAATTCGTGCTGTATCAGTCGAGGGCTTGTGTAAAATCCTTCGCTTATTCTGGGAAATTATTCCCACTTCAACCATTCCTAAGATCCTGACGAAGATGATTGATGAAATGTCTCTTGACACATGTAATGAGGTCCGTGTCTCAGTTTTGAATGGGGTGAGATACTTGGTCGAGAACCCATTAAGTCATGAGATAATGCGGGTTCTTCTTTCCAAAATTGGGAGGGTTGTGACTGACCCAGCTTTGTCAGTTCGGGTTGCTGCAATCAAACTTCTTTTAGCCGTGTGTGATAATCGATTTTTGCAGTATAATAAGGTTCGCAAATTTGCAATTCCTTTGGTTTCATTTTTATTTTTTTCCCCTTTGGCTTGTTGCCATTTGGTTTTTGTTTACTAAGATTGAGCATAAATTTTGGTCGAGTTGCACTAAATAGTGACATAATCAAATTATTGAGAGTCAATTATAGCAGAACTTGTTTTTGATTGAGGCTTATTGGTTACGTTTTCATCTAGAGGAAATTGGCACTATACTGGTTATGAGAGTTAAATTTCTGTTTACCAAGATCAAATGTCATGTCCATACCTTTTAGAACATGCACCCTTTTCATAGCATGGGACTGACCCTATCTATATCGTACCTGTCTTACAGATAGTAGACTTGGAGACACTTGTCTCTCTTCTAGGTGAGGATCACGCCCGTGTGGCACAAAAGATAACAAGGCTACTTCTCCCGACCTACTTCCCCACAAAACTACCGTTGAATGATGCATGTGCTCGCTGCATCTCTCTCATCAAGAGGTCACCTACTGCCGGGGCTCGCTTTTGTGAATTTGCTCTTCTCGAGGGTTCATCTGCAAAGTCCCTTGCAGAGTTAGCCAGAGTTTCTCTCCTCTTGGCACGTTCACCCAAAAATGGCTTAGACCAAGAGCAGACAGATGGGCTGGTAATTGCCATTTATAAAATTATCAACTCTCTTTCGAGTGATGATGAGGATCTTTCTTCTTTGGGTTCCATCAGAAAGCTTGTTACTGTTGAAAAAGTTAAGAAATTGATTGATATTGTTTCATCAGACCAGGCCCGTGAAGCTGTATTAAACATTGCTTCTTCACTGTTATCTCCAGACGGTTCAAATGGCTTACATGATGTTTGCATGGAAATTGTTTTAAGTTCAGTGGGGATTTCTGAAAATTTGGAGAAACAACGGGTGGTACTAGCCGCACGCAAGTTGATCTTCACATGTGGCTTGTCAGAGTTGATGTTAGAAAGCCTGGCAAATGAACTTGAATCTGCTGTGAGTGGGTTTGCTGATAAGTTTGGGGTCGAAATTGTTGCAACTCCAGATATGTCTACCCCTAAGGTGAAAAAGAAGCATGCAAAGAAAGCAAAATCATCGAAACTCGTGATTTCCTTGATAAATGAACTTGCTGCAAAAGCAGCAGCTGCTGCATGGCAAGTGAAGGATTTGGTAACGAATGAGGAGACAAAAGAAGTGCTTTTGAAATCTCTATTTTCAGACAAAATATTTTCTTCCCTAAAGGCCCTTGCAGAAGTTTTTATTGAGAAGAGCTTTGAATTTGAAAATTTAGATGCAAGTCCAGTGTTGGCTTATATGAATTATGCAAAATATGCATCTGTTCAAGAGGACACTACTAGATCATCTTCAGATGTAAGCAACTATGCCAATATGTTTGCAGCAAAACCTATTAAAATTAAAAAGGTTTTCTGTCCCACTTAATATTAGGAATTATTCTGTTGTATTCATTTTGTTTTGCAAAAACCCTTTCTGACTTTGTCTTGTAAAGCAAATACGGTACTTTCGTAAATAAGAGGTGGTTTGGGAATTCTTTCTCTTCACAGGGGAATGAGAATGGAAATATTGTACATAACTTTACCGTATCTAGTTTTTTGCATATGAAGTGTGGAAAAGTTATATAAGAAATCACTTTCCCACCTCTTTGATGTTCTTTTTCAGGATGATCCTGTAATTTTGCAAAATATATTGTTTATTTATTAATAGTTCCTTTCTTTTTTCAGCAGCCAACAATAGTTGATGATTTGTTGGACCATGTACTTAACTGTATTGGTCAACTCTTCGAAAAATTACTCTCTGACGAATGCCACGGACAAACCTCAATGTTGAAAGGTAAAAGTAAAGCACCATTGCACTTAGAAAATGGTTAATGTGGTATAATTTTAATGGTCATCAGTGATTTTGGTTTTCTGCTAGAAGGCTTGTGTCAGATATGAAGTTTCAGTATTTAACCTTCCATATAACCAGCAGAAAATTGAACAAATACTGGCACTAGTTAATATCATATAAGTTTTGGTTATGACAATGTGTACATAACAAGTACATTTATTCAGTTCTAGGTTATAGATGTTTGATCCACATTATTTTTATGCAGGTTCCGAAGTTAAAGGTACACAGAACATTGTGAAAGTATCAACCGTAGTTCTCAAATTTGTAGTGGATGCCACATCCACAAACCTTATTAAACCTGACAAGTCACTAAGGTGCCTCAAGTTTGCTTCCATATACACAAAGTATATAAATTTGGCCATTAAAAGTGGTGACCAAGTAAATTGCTCATTTAATATAGAGACTTCAAAAGAAACTCTTCTGCTGCTTAGGAGCTCTTACACTTACATGGCCAAATTGCTTCATTTAGTTATTACCACCTCTGATGATTCATCTGAAGAGGTTTTCTGGATCACTAACAGCCTACTAGATCTCATACCATGTGCCGAGACTTACTTAGGCACAAGACACACATCTCTTCTTGTACCAGTTGCAAAACAGTGGCTCCCTGTATTTATTCTGGGTCTTGGTAGTAAGAAATTGATTGAACATGTTAATGAGACAGGCCCCAAATTGGTTGATATTCCCTTGTGGCTTTTAACCTTGTCCAAGTTTAGTTTAGAAAGAGAGAAGGAAGAAGAGACTTCGCATTTTGAAAAATTGGTGGAGAATTTGGTGACTATTCTAAAAAAAGGGAGCCCAAATATATTGGATGCAGTCGGCTCAGTTCTGTTAGCAGGCACGGAGGCAGGTTTGGAGAAGGGCCACTATGGGTTGGTTGAAGGGCTGACCAGTTTTGTGTGTTTGAAGTTGCTCGGTAGTGGGTATGGTGCTTGGGACAACCTGGAATTGTTAAGAGGGTCTATGCAAGAGTTATTGATTGGTATAGAGAACCGTCTTGGAGAGGGCGAGTGTGAAGAGGGAAAAGAGCATTTAGAAAATGCCATGGGATCGATCAGATCTGCTTTGATAAATGCTTAATTGATATACAATTCAATTGTTCACTGTTTTTTGAATGAAGTTGTTTTTAATGTTCTGAGGAACTTTTGCATAGGTAGACGGTAGTCATCATTTCCTTAGATTCTTTTGTTATCATTTTTTGTAAAGAAGTGCAAGTACTGAAATGGTATTAGTATGGGATAATGGGGGGTGGCTATCAGGCTATGTCAAATCTACATATGCTATGGAATCGATGCTTCAATCCTGAGCGACTCCAGATCTGATAGTGGCGAAGATGCCTGCTAGTGCAGTTAGACTTGAAAAATACAAAACAAACGTTGGATACTCGCCAGGTACTTACAAGTGCTCTTCGGAATAATTTAGACAGGCAACAGATAATATAAAATAATATTTCACCTTGCATCAAAACAACAGTAGCACAAAAAAAGGAATAATAGTAACTTCAAGTTTGAAAGAATTTCAGTACATATTTCTTAAACTAGCATCACATGTGGGTCCCTCAAATCCTTCCTAAAAGATGTTTTGGGCCACCGGAAAACATCAATGTTACAAAATATAAGAGAACAGAAAATGATGCAATTAGACAACAAACGGTCTAGATGTTACAAAATGATCCTTGCAGGAAAAAAATAATATGTAATTAATCTGGCTTCCAATCTTCTGCCGTGCCCACAAAAGATGAAGTTGACCAACAAATAAAAATGGAAAAGGAAAAATGCACGCAACCAGAACATTCCCTTCATCACAGTATATTCCAAACGAAGGGAAAAGATATTACCTACAATAATCTAAAATCCAAGCCTGCATGTGTAGTCAACTTGCTGATCATATCAGCCATTTTTGAAGCGTTGCAGTTTTGAGATTTTACAAGGATCCTACAGGGATTAGTTTGACAATTGCGGCTATTGGCATTCCAAGAAAGCCAATAAAGATACTGACAAACCACTCAAGCCTGGTCAGAGGTGTTGTGCTTGCAAAGTCACCAAGAAATTGAATCATAATAGCTTGGAAAAAGACGGTGCTTAGAAGAACCCCCATGAACACATAATTTTTCAGTATTCCCATGAAAACATCTATCTTCTCCATTTCCCTTGAGCTTATTTCATTGAACACCTTCAAAATTAGATGCACATTCAGAAACACAAAATTGTATGATTTCTAATGTGTATTGTACAAATGATTCAGCAATGGAAGAATCTAAAACCTTCATTTTGGTCTTAATCCTCACATAAAATGCTATAAACATGTATTAACTCTCAGTTTCGTATTCTCGAAGGTATTGTGATTCTACTCAGCATTTTTGAGAGGCTTGTAGCATAATACAATGAATAAAGAAAACTGAAACTATAGCGCTGAGGGAGGGGCTGGGGGTCAGCCCCAAATTTACCTGACAAAACACGAAGGAGTTGAATAAGATGGTATTTAATTTGAGAGTAGAATTGGGCCCTTCAAGCCCAAATAACTCCTTTCCATTACTCTGGAGATACCATATGACAACAAACTGGTACAGGGCTTGACCGAGAATATTCCTCCACATGATATTGCTGATGAATTTACCCGTCCTTCCAACGGGGGTCCGCTTCATTAGCTCATCATTAGGCGGCTCAGTAGCCAATGCGAGCGCTCCAAGTGTATCCATGATCATGTTCACCCACAGTAGCTGGACAGCAGTCAAAGGTGCCTCTCCTGCAATTGATATAACAATAGACAAGATTAGGAAAGAAGGCAAGATACAATCATGAATACTGATACAGTCTAATCTATACATAATTACAACTCCCTTGCTCTCCCAATTTTTCAGTTAAACAAGAACAAAATTACCGTGGCTTTTACTTAGAAAAAGAAAAAAAGTAGAGGAACAAGGGTACATGTTAGAAGTAAACAGGTAGATGACAAGACGTAATTTCATTCTTTGGGGATATATCGTACGCACAAGAATATTATGCTTTTATATATGCAGTTCACCTTAAAAGTAAACAAGAAAGCAAACTATACCAGTAAAGCAGGCTGAGGAAAAGTTGACAATAAGTGCAACTATGTTTACAGTGAGCTGGAATTGCACAAACTTTTGGATGTTGATATACACAGAACGTCCCCATTTTGCGACCGTGACAATTGTTGAGAAATTATCATCCAATATTATGACATCAGCACTCTCTTTCGCCACCTATATGAGAAATAAATTACAAATTCTCAAACGAATTACTTAAACTTGAAGATAAATATATTGATTTCAATTTTCAAAACTCTGGTCCCAGAGTCTAGCAACCCAACATAAGTTCTATTCTTTCTTTGTTTTTTTTCCACAGAACTTTTTAATTCCATGGAAATTACATATATACCTCAGTACCAGCAATACCCATTGCAAGGCCAATATCTGCCTCGTGCAAAGCAGGAGCATCGTTTGTACCATCACCTGTTACGGCGACAACCTCATTGAGATCAGTGCGCAAGTGCTTCACTAGTGTGTGCTTATCCAGTGGGGAAGATCTAGCCATTACCTACCAATTTGAAAAGAAGGAAAATGGTATCAGGCATAATGCCGACAGAATAGCTATACTCCGCCAGTTTGAGAATTATCAAGTGAAAACACAGTCAATGAGGAATGACCCAATTATTCCCAGAAACACTGAGCCCTCCTTCCTCATGCATTAAAGAAAATAAAGAAGCTACTGTATAATAGGAAATTACACATTAATGTTGTCCTGTAACCTTAACCTGTTTTTTCAAAGCAAACATACTTATTTTCAGTTATTACAAGGTGGTCACAGTACTTGGGCATCTGAATCCCCCAATATCTTATTGGTTATAATGGAATAATTGAAGATTTACAAGGGTGCAATTGAGATGGCACCAACCTGGATTTTTGGTATAAGCTCAATCCTTTCTTCTGCGCTCTTCTCTCTGAACACAGGACCTTCAATGGCAATACCATCATCTGTCAGAATCCCACATTCACGTGCGATAGCTTTTGCCGTGTTTATATTATCTCCTGTAACCATTCTCACTGTAATTCCAGCTGAACGGCAAGTGGCGACTGACTCCCTGACGCCAGGACGTACAGGGTCCTTTATCCCCACTATACCAATACAAGTGTATCCACTTACTGGTATGGTTTCCTTTTCGGAGAAACTGTCCCCAATTTCTTGGTAAGCGAGGCATAAGGTACGAAGAGCCTCACTTGCAAAATTTTCAATTATACTGTTGAGTTCTTTCACCTTATCGTCATTGAGTGGGACAACAGTGCCACTGGGGTCTATGTAATGGTTGCATGCAGCCAAAACTATTTCTGAGGCTCCCTTGACATGGGCCCGAAACCCACCTCCTGGTAACTCGAGAACAACTCCCATTCTCTTTTTAGCAGAATTGAAAGGCTCGATTTTGATGATATTGCCCTCCTCTCTCTTTGCTTTGAAGTCTCCTCCCAAATTCAAACCAAACTCAAGCAAGGCTGTTTCAGTAGGGGTGCCTAATATTTGAGGCTTCATGTCTTCATTGATGACAACTTCACCTCCAGTGTTGTTAAATATTGACTGTAGAAGAGTATCAACTGCTCCACTAGGTAATTCAGAAATCAAAGTAGAGATCTTATCCTGGCCATTTACTTCACTAACTTTACCAGCAACACAAGATTTAACAACAGTCATACGGTTGGTCGTCAGTGTACCAGTTTTATCACTGCATATAGTGGTAGCTGACCCCATGGTCTCACATGCTGCCAAGTTACGTACCAGGGCCTTATCATTCATCATTTTCTTCATAGCAAATGCAAGACTAAGTGTAACTGCAAGTGGTAATCCCTCTGGCACAGCAACCACAACTATGGTAACAGCCACAGCAAAGTTCTCAAGCATATGCAATGCATCCTCTCCCGTCCATGTCAGGAGTTTGTTCTGGCTATACTTGCGGATGATCAAACCTTGTGCCAAAACAGCAAATGTCACAACCGCAAAAAACAACCCAATTTTACCAATAATAGTGGCAACTCCATTCAGTTTTACCTGAAGCGGAGTTTCATCATCTCCACCTTCGGTAAGTGTGGCCATCAATTTACCCCACTGTGTTCTCATGCCAACAGTTGTGACCAACATCTTGCAAGACCCATCTTGCACCTTCGTACCAGATAAAAGAAATGGGTTCTCGGAGTTGACATTGATGGGTTCACTCTCACCTGTTAAGCTGGACTCATCAATTAACAAAGAAAACCCACTTAAGAACAAGCCATCAGTCGGCACTTGGTCACCAATTGATAAGTGTACTATATCTCCCGGCAAGAGGTCATAAATTGACATTTTCTGACGACATCCATTACGTGTAACCTGGACAAAGATCTTTCTCTTTTCCTTATCCAAATCTTTGAACTGTAATGATTGTTTGTAGTCACTTGTGGCCGTAACAAACACCACTAAGAGGATACTAGCAACAATGCCCAACCCATCATGGGCTCCTTTAGGCCATCCTTCCATTACAATCCCAACCAAAAGGGAAACAAGGGCACAAACACCGAGAATCATTAGAGTCGTGTCCTGCAAAGCTTCCCAAACAAAGACCCAGAAACTACGAACTTTTGATTCAGTAAATTTGTTGATGCCGTAGATGTTCTGACGGGTTGCAAGTTTTGATTCGTCCAAGGAGAGACCATTGGTGGAGGACGTGGTGAGTTTGTCACAAATTCCAGAAAGACCTCCATGAGTGACAAGCCTTTTAAGGTCATGGCCCTCAACAATTGAACTGAGCTCATCAGCACATATTCCAAACCCGGCATCACGCACATGCTGAGGTACCACATAGTCGCTTTTTATTTGAATACCTGATAGAATATCATTTGCCAGGTTAAGCATTACTACCGTACTACCATTATGGGTCCATACTTAGGTCAGGAAAGGTGTAGGGGCAGATGAAGTTTGGTATTTACCAGAAAATAGGTATCTACAATATTAAATGTAGATCTCTTGCGAGCAAACCTTTGATTCAATTTTGACGTTTGTTTGATATGTTTGGTATCCGATTTCAGGAGTTTAGTTGTTTCCCCTAACATATGATGATACAAATAATCTACTTCCTTGCTATATAAGATTGATGAACATACCTTTTATGAACTGAAGTGCTGCTTTAGATACCAACACAGCAACCCGAAGCTTCTCCTGCCAAATTGAACAAAAAGTTTAGTGCCAAAAATAAAATCACCAAAGCATTAATAACAATTAAAGCTATGCGACTGCAAATATTTGTTTCATTAAGTAATAAAAATAATGTGATATGTGTAGACTTCCATTGTATGAAAAAAACAACACCAACTTTCTTGAAGGTTATACTAGGTAAAGTACTTTCTGTACATAGCAACATAATTAAATACTTTAACAGATAAAAACTGGCAAAGTTTTCTCTAATAGAACCTATTTCTTAGCGCTGCTAGTCCCAACTTAATGAAACTTGCAAACCCAATTAAGGTCCCCTTTTTCCCTAGTGCTGCTAGTCCCAACTTGGACTTCCTAGCGCCTTTCACAATTGGAACCAGCTCCTCGCCGAGGAGTTGCGGTGCATCGGACACCATATACAAATGAAACTTGCAAATAATATTTTGAGAACTACAGAGAAAAATAGATAATCAACTGTCAAGTCAAAAGGAGAAACTTACGACATGATACCTAACATGACGTTAGATGCACGTACAAACCTTGTACTAAAGAGAAAACTACAATAAGCCATATGTTTGCAATTAGCAAGGAGAAAAGAACTAGTTATTAGATACCTAAATGAAGTTAGATACATGGATAAACGTTATGCAGGAGCAGACTAATCAAAAGTTTCAATCCAAAAAGAAGCAAAGATAACTTATTACATTCCTAAAATATGATAATGAAACATTTAACAGCAGATGAACCAAAGAAAATGGAAGTGTTTAAAAAAATTGCAATAATTTAGATCATACATGGTTGGTGCGCTTGATCGCCTCAGCCTCAGATCGCTTCGGCAAATTGGCGGTAAATCTGAAACGCCTCTTAGGGTTCTTGACGACACTGCAAAGAGTTCTCCATCTCTGGAGCGCCTCATCGGAGGAGTTCTTCGCTTTGACCCCTCCGAAATTATTGTTCAAGTAATTCTCCATTTCCTTCCTCTCGGCTCTCGCTCTCGCTCTCTGAGAAGATCAGAAGCTGCAACCGGGAACGGGGAAAAAGAATAGGTCTCCGCACAGATCGGGCATTTATGCAATCAGAATTAGTTGATGGGGTGTCAGTGGAAACATGAGGGGATGTTGATGTTGTTCTTGTTCTTGTTCAACAAAGAAAGAATCGAGGAGGAAACCACGGGGAAGGAGGGGATTTGAATCTCTGCAGTTTCAAAATTCACGGCGAAAGATAATTTGCTAAGAGACTTTCTCTGACTTCATTTGTTAGCAGCTAGCTTATCTTTTTGAAAATATTCCCTTGTATATTGTATAGCGGTATTAACAACAATAATTGGTACAATAGTGCTATAATTAAAAAAAAAGAAAGAATTACGACCTTACAAGTTACAATAGGATAGACAATAGACCGATAGAGAGTCAATACTTTTATGCCAAGAAAGAAGACTCAGAGACCGCAATGCGTGATGAACTAATAAACGGGAACTACATTGTGTACAAGTAAAGAAAAAAAGTTGCGTAAAAATGGCTATGGAAAAGATTTTTATAAAGAGCTCATATATTATTTGAGCCGGTTTTAATATTTGATATTGTTAATTGCGTTTTTAAATTCTCTTTATTATTTTATCATTTTTCTGTTTTTTCTAATCTGGAGCTCACTTTAGAATATAAAACATTCTCAACTGGAGATAAGTAATAGTTATTTCTCTAATAAATTTATCTAGAGACGTTGTTAATAGTTGCGTTTTTTATTTCTCCTTCATTTTTTCTGTCTCTGCATTAATTGCATGCCTACCTTAACGACTCGAGTCTGAATATTATTTATATTTAGAATGTAACTATTACTTGTGATTCTAGTTTAGAATGATTTCTAATTTGCAGCGCACCTACACACAAAAAACTGACGAAAATAATAAGAAAAAAATTATAAGCGCTATTAACAATAGCGCATGCACTCGATCATTTATAATTTTTTAAATCCTGAATCATTACTTTTATCGGTGTTTTATAAAATAAATTCTCACACGAGATATGTTTTCATCCGCCTACATTTTTCGGAGAAATGGTTGATCCAGCCTGTATGTTTGTGTTGTAAAAGAAAGGGTGGGTGGACACTGGACAAGACTAATAAATATATCGGAAATGGTAATGAAATACTGCATGGGATTTTTTTGTTTTGGTCTCTCCGATTGGATGGAGATAGACTTGTCAAACGTGTGAAACAATCGCGAAAGAGGACAATTTTGTTAACTATTTTGTTTAATGAATAATTAAATTTTTTTGTTTTATTAACTGTTTCGTTAAAGAAAAAAATCAAAACGACCGGCCATTAACAGTCTTAGGAGACACAAAGTTGAAAGAACGTGGGGCACACTATTTCCTAATGGGACCCGCCAATATCCATCACGCGTCTTGGCTGCTGTAGGTTTTGAACCTCTAAACGTGAATTCAACAGTGTGACGGATTCTCGGAAAAAATAATAAATAATGTGAAGAATTGACGACTGAGGATTGAAATTGGCCATCGATCGATTGAATTCATGAATTAAGTATCGCCCACGAAATGCAACGTCAAAACTCTTAAACCTGATGAATCAAAATTTAAAAATGATTAAAGGATGTTTTTGAGGTGCTTCTACTAGCAGTCTAGCACCATATTTTTTACTCAAACATAGTTCATTTTTATTGGCTTTACATCAGAAATTTAGGTGGTAAAACCGCTATTTAAAAAACATGTTTCATGCGCTACCAAAATATGCGACAAACTGATATTTACCACGTCTCTATCTTGCAACCTACCGTTCCGTGTTTTAAGTATTCTTTTGACACTTCCCTTGTCAAATTAACATTGTGTTCCATTCTCCATTCATCAACTATTGAATTGAGGCAATAATATCACAAGCAACAGGGCAATCGATATTATTGATTTAAGAAAGGGAATGAATGAACATAAAACTCAACCCATACAAAATATTATCAAACACCCAATCAGCAATGGTAACTAAATGAACTAATGATCTAATATGTAACAAATATAGAAAGCTCTAAGAACTCTATAATTATTATCTTTGCGTTTAGCAGAAATATGTACAATGAGGAATAATATATATACATCATTAATAATTTGAAATGATACTGCTAATGTTACAAATTCTTCTTGCCTTTAGTAAAAAAAGCATCAATGGGTATGAATTTCCCTCCCGAAGAAGAAGCCTTCTGCTTCTTTCGCGAATTTGGTGAACAATGTGGTGCCTTATGATATACCCTGATTGAAATTCGGAAAGAATTAGACAACAAAAGAACCATTTACATTTTTCTATGCTTTCATCATCTTGTGTGTGTGTGTGTGTGTTGTGGGGGTGGCGTGGAAGTGTATTCCCATAAATACATTTGACTTATAATTGCAAATATATATCCAACAGCACATATCGAGACAAAAAAATGACCCACAATTGGAAAAAAATTGGAGGTGCATTTGTAAATATCTAAACTACACTCACTTGTCTGGTGCAACATGTGCTTTCTCTTCCTGCTGAAGAAACTGGGCTAGGTGGTAATCGGCATGCTCCCTCCTCTCCACATCAAACCCTGATGGGAGTTCAATGCCGCATTCAGAACAAATATAACCGTTTATCCATCGTATTTCACCATTAGCACTTCCAAGAGAAGCCTCATATGTGTCCTTTGCACTATTGGAGTCACCGAGCTCTTCCCTTTTACTGCTGCTTTCTGGCTGAGACCATAAAGAGAAGAAAAAAATACTTCAAGGATATACACTAAGAAATATAGTCAGCAGCTATGGTTAGCATGTAAATACTTCCGGACTTTCTAGCAGTATTTATAGAATTACTAAAAGAATTATTTTTCCATTGCAAGTTTGCAAAAAATAACGACCCCTTTACCCTTTAGATTAAACAACAACAACAACAACAACAAAGCTTTTAGTCCCAAATAAATTCGGGTAGGCTAGAAATGAAACACAATCTGAAATGAAAAATCAAAATAAATAATAATAATATAATAAATAATAAAATACCCTTTAGATTAACTGAAAAAAATACAGCCTTAAAGTTCCAATAATATCAACTATGGAAGACTTTTGGTATTAAACAAAAACTTTTTTGTGATTGAAAGCAGTGTCCAATGACTGCCAATAAAAGCACCCACGCACTAAAATGTTAGACATTTGAATGATTAAGACTGGTTCATGTTAGCATTGGTTTCAATGAACTTGCTTTGCTGGTTATCCCAATACTGAGTTATGGTGTGGCGAATTACTTTTAGCATTAGACAACAGGCATGTGCAGTATAACTTAGAAACTGAAAGACTAAATTTGGACTCGAACCTCTGAGCTAACACAGTTGTGCTCTTTTTCTCTGGTCACATGTAACTCACAAAAATGCTCATCTTCTAGGAGAAAGTCACCACTATTCTCTGAGGATATATCCTGCTTTTCATAGGGTTTGGAAAGTGAGCTTCCAGAGAAAATATATTCTGATAAGGTCTTCTGTGTGGGGTCCATAGGACTGTTTCTGTTTTCATCTCGAAATTGTGACATGCGTAAACCTGTTAGGGAAACACTTTAATCTTTTCTCCTTTAATGAAAACATGTCGATCTAGAAGCACAAATCAAAGAGATTCTAATCATCAGCAGAAATATATTCCCCACTCAATTACCCCATTTAGCCAATGTTGCTCAAAGCAAACCCCCCAACCAATCTCTACCCAGATCAAAAATATTTATCATCCTTCCAGAGTCACACATGTGTACATGAATATTAATACAAACACTAGCATCACTGGAGGACTGGAGGTAGTTCTATGAATATATGCACATTTTGATAGGACTATAACATGCAAGAGTTGCTGATAATATTATATTCTTCCCAATTAGTTCTCATCTATATTGCACACATATGGGCACAAGAATTATATAGCTGATATGATACAGATACAGTGATACAGCTTTTGAAAATCATAAGATACAATGCATCTTTGGACATATGTACTTAGGGGCATAATATTTCAAGGAATTGAGTTATAATATTTAAACATAAGGTTATACAAATAAAAGATATATAATATTTTTATATTAAAAACAATTAGTGAGGACCATAGGAGGCAGAAAAAATGAATTCATAGAGCACAATTTAGAAAAATGGACTAAACATCCTTATGGTTTTAAAGAAGATTAGCTGTTAAAACTTCGGAAAATTAAAAATAGAGAAGTGGGAAGCCTGGACCCCTGTGAGTCAATTTTCACAAGGGCTGTAGATAGTTATTGCTCCTATTGAACTCTTTATGAAGGAAGGCAGGGTCTTAATTTTATGTTATATCAAGAGTGTCCCTTGTCATAATTTTTTATTGCTGATATGCATATCAGCATGTGTCCTTTGGCATCTATACTACGAATTTGAATTGTAGTATTCTAACATGCTATATCCATTATGTAGTATGTACCATACAGATATACGCATCAACCTATCAATATCTGGATAATCAGATATGCATACATTTGCATCGTGTGTAAAATGCCAAAGTAGGTGCTTACCCATTAATCTAAGAGAAAGAGGTAGTTCAGCCTTTAGTAACTTGGAAGCATGTGTTAAGATCTCATCCTTTGAGCTTATATACTTCTGCAAAGAGACAGCTCTTGTCCTTACCTGGTATTTAAAATGGGACAGACCACATGAAAATACATAAATTCTTCATGCCTAAAAAACACATTCCATGGACCAGGGCAAACTTGGATACCAGTATGGTCCTATGGATCTCAGTTCTGCCATTGTTTTTTTATTCCTTCTAGCTTTTTTTCTTACAGATGGAGAGGATAAGGATGAGGGTAAAAGGGAGAAGGGAATGGAGGAGAGTAAAGCATATCCTATCATGTATCCAATTAAAATCGGCAAACCGGAACCTCAAAAGAGGAAGTTTTCAATTTCAGGGTCAAGTTTCTGCCCAACAAGTTTTCCTTCAGCATATCGTTAGATAAAGTCTCAGCAATATCAGCTACACCAAAAAAAAAAGAAAGCTGGAGTGAGAAAAAGAACTCAGGATTCACAGAGCCAGAACAACATTCAATCTTTTTTTTACGACTCAGTATGTCTTTTTACCTAATTTATGAAAAAGTAATGTTGTATCTGACGTGGCAGAAAAAGTTCTTTCACTACTGATGCTCTTTCTCATTCTATTTTCTGGTGTATGAGTACCTCCTAGACCAAGTCCAACTGAAAGAAAGAAGTCTGAAAGGAAGATATACTATGAGATTTAATTTAATAAAAGTGCAAGTAAATACAACAATGAGTTATATATTTGATACTATCCTTGTACAATTATAGGTCCTGTTATGCCAAACCTCATTTCTAATATTTACATGGGTTATTCAACCAAATATCCGAGGTTTCATTCCGTTTTGGGTGCAAAAAAAGGAGTAAATGACTCATCAGAAGCTTGGACAGAGCTGTCAAACATTAAATGTAAATAACAGAGTAAGAGAAAAGGGAGTTGGGTGGTGTTAGCATACTGACCAGCCAACAAATCAGAGAATAAGGCGCATAACAGTGCACTATTTTTTAGCATGCCTTCACAAGTTGTTATTCCTAGGACATTTCGCAACATGTGTTCAGTCACCTTTCCAATGCCACCTATCTGCACCCGTTTATCTTATCAAACAAATTCTCAACCAAATTATACAAAAACTTGAACTATACAAATAAATTTGACAGAAAGGTCTTCTACAGATGCTCTGACAGCACTTGTATGGTTGAAGAACTAGAAAAATGTGGAAAAGGAAACTGGTCTGAAAATGTTATTCTTCATGAAGCTTGGAACCATTAGTTTGGAACCATTAGTTATCATAAAGAGCTTAACTAGTTCGTAATTTTCCTTCAGTCCCAAAATGCACGTCGGTTACCTCTACCATATAACCGTGGCATCTCCAACCAAAATTAGTTAAAGATATCCTAGTACCAGAAGAAGATATACCTTTCTTATAGGCAGAGAGGATATAAAGGTCATGACAGCACCACGATCATTAGGTAAAATAAACTGCCCATTAGGTTTGTTGATATCTGAACAGACCTATCCAGAGAAACAAGTTGTGAGAAATTTGCTATAGTCCTCTTTGCACACAGAGTTGTTCTACTTCATCTGATTTTCATGTTGCAATTATAGATGCATTCTAAAAGAAATTAAATACATAACACTATGGCTAAATACGGCATTAAAAATATAACTTAAAAAACAACCTTAGCAAGCATTCGGTTAGGAGCGACCCCAACACTACAAGTCAGGCCAGTCTCGTCATAAATTGCACTTCTTAGTTCAGTTGCAACCTGTCAAGGGGGAGGAAGAAAAACAACATAAAGAGACTAACAGGAAGATAAGCAGTTCAAATATGGCTCTACAAGATTTATTCACACTGGTCCATCAATTAAAAGCCAGAAAAAAACATATCACAAAAGAGATACAAGAAAAAGTAACTAAGATAACAATCTCAGGAACAATATGCTTACTGAACCTCAAATGCATAAGCAAACATCTAGAAGCTGTGACTTTTTTCTTTCGACAAATTACCTTCAGCACAAGAAAATCTCAACACCTCCTAACCCTAGAGGTTGCGTCAAAGCAAACTCCAAAAATAAATCAGTAATTAAATGACAAACGAGCTTACTTCCTCACCAGAGACTCGTCTTTCAGAGCAAACTTCTGTTACATTGAGATAAGCCTCATCTAGACTTGTAGCAATAAAATTTGGGTCATATCGACGGAACACTGATATATATATAGAAAAAGATAAGCATTCAGTATTTCCACGGAATGTGATCTTCGGTAATTTATAAGATGAAAACAAAAACAACTTGAAAATTGTCATATCATGCAAAAAGCTCATACAAGACCCTCCCTTGATAGGATCCAATTAAATCCCTTCTTCTGAAATTCCAAGCAAACAAGGGCAGCCCGGTGCACGTAGCTCCCACTTGCGCGGGGTCCGGGGAAGGGTCGGACCACTTTGGGATCTTTGTACGCAACCTTCCCTGCATTTCTGCAAAAGGCTGTTTCCATGACTCGAACCCGTGACCTCCTGGTCACAAGGCAACAACTTTACTGTTGCGCCAAGGCTCCCCTTCCGAAACTCCAAGCAAAGAAATAAATAATATAATTGAAGTTCCGACATCAAAGTTTTTTTGCTTTTGTTTTGGAAATTCATTATAGAGGAGCTTTATCAAATTCCTCAAAAGTATCAAAATCAAGATTAAATACCTTTTCTGGTCAATTCACTGAAATGAGTATACTTCTCAAAGTTTGTTGATACAAAAATCAAGTCAGAACATAGCTTGCGTGCAATGAAACCGGGCATAGCTGCGCGAACCCCGAATTTCCGTGCCTAAATAAAAGTTCGAAGAAAATATTATCTTCAAAAAGATCCAATACATAACCAGGCTGGTACACTTCCATTCCAAATATAAGGCCAAGTACATAAGCTGACAAATTGGATGAATTCGAGCCATGCCTTACTCAAGCAGGTACCAGGTCCATACATTACCCAACCTGGCGGGTATTGTATTCTAGTAATACTGCAATCATAAAACTAAGCGCAGTACCTAATGCAATAATTTCATTTTTGATGCCTAAACAGGCAAAGGTTTATTACTGCCAGTAAATGTTAGGAGGGGCACGAACCTCGTAGCTGGCTGTACAAATCATGGACATGGTACCTACGGCCAAGGGTTTACCGTTGAGAGATGGATTGTCTAGTATCTCGACGGCTGCATAAAAGGCATCCATGTCAGTATGCAGCCATGTCTTCGTCAGGTCCCTTGATGCTTCAAGCTCTACAATTTTCTTCTCAGCAATCTGTATTGAGTGATAAAACATATCATTCTATGTCCATATAATCCTTGTCAAAAAGAAATGTAACGATCAACCGATCAGCTAACTGCCAATCCTTCTTCACAAGATGGCTTTTTAGAGAGAGAGAGAGAGAGAGAGAGAAGGTTGGGGTTGGAGGGATGGAGAGACCTTTTGGAAATATGCAATATCCTTGTCAGTAAGCTTGGCGCGCTGATGTTGGAGATTTTCAATTTTTTGTTTAATGAATGCTTCCTTTCTTTGTTCGTTTTCAAAGTATTTTGAACCTTTGCTCATCTCATATATCACTTTCTGTACTTTCTCTTTGTCAACCCCCTCCATTCCTGACATTACAGTTCAACACCATCTCAATGAGACGATAAGAATTTATTTTAACAATTACTGCGTTTCCCAAATTCCTAATTTGAACACATTTCTTTGACATCGTTTTTCTGATGAGATAACGACAATGGATAAAAATGAACTACACCAAACTTTGTATCCATAAAAAAATTTAATTCGTGAAAAAGTATGAGAACAATCAATCATAGCATGCCGATGTCCTCCTAGTCCTGTATTCCCTGACACAGGTAAAGACATTTGCAAATAGAGAGAGAGAGAGAGAGAGAGAGAGAGAGAGAGAGAACCAGCTTTGGCGTTGGTGTAGGCGGTGTGATAAGATTGCCACGGCCGATCTTCTTCCTCAGACTTCGGCTCCATTGCTTTCTTCCTATTCTTGCTATTCCTCGAGGAAACTCCTCTTCTCCCCTTCCGGCTTCCACTCTTTCCTCTTTGCTTTTCGTTTCAATTCTAAATTTCTAATTGGCGAGAAAGTGATAGAAACCGCGAAATATATCGCATACTGTACTTGTCTGATTCTTTCTCGCGGAGTGAGACGGCGACTCGAACTCGAACTCGAGTGAATTAGAGTAAAAAATACTCAGAGAATCAAACGGCTGTCGTAGTCTCAAGATTCACGCTTCCAGGTTGTAACAACCGTTTGATTCTAATTTATTGAAGGATATGCACCCAAGAGTCGAGACCCAACTCGCGCAAGGAAGTGAGGAACTGAGAGGAGCCGCATTTGATTCCGTTGCTTTTCTTGCGTTGCATTATTACTAGATATTTGAGCTGTCCGATCTGGATCCTCCGGTTGAATGTGATTTGCATGGATGGCTCATTGGCTCCGATCAGAAAGTAACCGGTTCTATTGATCCAGTCCGTGCTCTTTGGATCCTACGGCCCAGATCAAGGAGGGTAGGGTAGGGTAGGGCCCTACTTTTCCAACTTAAAAGTAGCAGATTCGGGCTAGAGAGGCGAATCATAATTCATACAGTCCAATATTTAATTATTAAATGATTAAATCCCACACGCACGCAAATGCATCCACAATCAAGTTTCGGTCGGAGCTAGCTGCTTGTTTCGACATATATAGAAACGAAGGCGTATCTCAGTATCTGGGGAGAGGAGGAGAAAGAGAGAAAAAAAAGGTAGTGCATGGTGATTCTGGTAGTTGGATGTTTTTAATTAAATGACAATGGATGGATACTTGCAGCTTCACAATGATTGTTGCAAGGCCAACATCTTTTCATAGTAACTAGCTGGTAAAAAGCTGGTAAGAAACAATATATACATGGGCATCATTCTTACATCAGAAACTAAAAAGGCTCTTAACTATAAATACATAGAGAAAACAATATCAATTATATTATTTTACAATTCAACCATCTAACTAGCTAGGATGAGCGAAGCACCTTGCAGATCAATCTATCTTTGTTAAATAAAAAATCTTTCGTCTTAACCAGAGCACCTAATCTGACAAAAGTTCATCACAGAGAACAGTCCTTTACATGGGTCCCTGCTGAAGAGACTGCGATCCATTGGGGCTTCTAGCAAATGAAGATGGAGGGGCAAGAGGATGACGGAAGGCCTCAGGAGTTGATCTTGGCAATGGTGGTACCACAGATCCTAAATTGTTGGTACCACTTCTCAGAAAAAAGAACAAAAAAAAGAAGAAGATGGTGAATGCATATTTAGATAATATTTATATCATTTACTTGTCAAGCATCTAATCAAACCAAATATTACATCTATTGTACCATGACCTAGTGCTAAGTATTTCCTGGTATAAACCAAGTTTTAACCCTCTGTAGTAGAAAATATAACTGGAGGGTCCCAAGCAGATCCAATTTTTCATTCCCCTTCAGATGGTTCTAGAATATGACTGACCCAAAAGTGCAAAAATTGCGCTAGTCACAGATAAAATTGAACAAGCATCTGGAGATCATAGATGAATGGTCAAGATCATATTGAGATTCTCCAATGCTAAGCCTAAATAAAATTGAAGAAGAGCCAATTCTGTAAGAACCAAGCTGTCCAGTACAGACACTACATATTTTTGGCCTTGTAACTTGGTGTGTGCTTCTTAATTGCAGTATGATAATAGGATGGGGATTAGTTATGGAAAATTGATGTGAAAAGTATAAGGTGGAGGTATCAGAACCATACCAGCAACAAGTTTAACAATAAATGCTTACCCAGGAGAAAGAGGATTTTTCTTGGCATAGGGATCGCTTTTAAAGGTATTGCTCCTCTCCCTTCCCTTTGTCTTATCCTATGTAAATTTTCACATGCAAAATTAATTTGATGTCATACTTCTATAATATTTGTGCTGCTTGTTTGCACATTATAACACATTTCGTGCTTATTGTTTACTGAATTATTAGTTAACATAATATGCAGACATAGCAATTGATATTTATCTGGTTATAAAAAGAACTATTAAAACCAACAAAAACATGACCAAATGTCCCCTGATATTCTAGATCAACAAATCACTGGGATTTTTGAACTTAGTCGTAGCATCTAGTGCCCGGCTTCATAAATTTATCAAACATATTGTTATTCTAGTAAAACAGGGAACAAATGGGTGTTGTTCACAATTACTAGAAAATGTTGGGTATAAATTAATAATAGTTTGAGAAAAAACTTCTATGACCTGATTATTGCATTGTATTTTATTGTGGTATGCAGTTAACTCACCTGAATATTCAGTCCAGCAAAGGCCTGAATGGAACCATGCATACTGTAATGCTTCAAATTCCTGATAAATGGGTGCTCCAATAGAGTGCTGGCTGTTGGCCGCTCTGCAGGATTTCTCTTGAAGCAGAGACGTAGGAAATCTTTTCCCTCTGATGATAGTTCTTTGGGAATTTGAGGGTCGCTGTGCATTACTTTAAACATGGCGGCTGGCTGAGTAATTGAAAACATTTACATGGAATAAAAACTGAAGTCATGGTCTTCAGGTGAAAAGAAAAATAAATAGTCTTAAGAATACTTTTTATATCGGAAGATATGCATGAAACCTAATTAAAAAAATGCAGAAGAATGATCATTAATTTGCAAAAGCTTTTCAAGTTAAAAACTAAATTAAAAAGCTATTCTCATAGAGAGTCAATAGTACAGAGTTTGAAAATAACATTTTTTTTTGTGTGATTTTAGTAATGTATCCTTAAAATTTCACTTCCAAATATGAACAAAATTTATTCAAGAGATCATGAAGACAAACTAGTAATGGTAGCATTTAGTTAATTTAAACACATAAATGTTTCTGTATATGCTTGCAATTAGTTTGTGTTTATTTAATGGTAGCAGTCAGAAAGAATAATTAGGTACATACCCCTTCGAGTCCCTCCCAAGGATGTTTCCCGGTAAACATTTCGATGATTGTGCAGCCTAAACTCCAAATATCCACTGCTGTGTCATATCCTACTTCTGTATTCATTGTCGCTTGCACCACCTGAAATGTTATAAAACACAGATTGACTTCCTACTATGTCTGAAAAAGAACTTGCATGACTCACTCTCACAAAAGATGGCAACATTTTAAAAAGAAAAAAAAAGAACTTTGAATTATACTTAAGGCGAAGACCCCACTTCTTCTCCATAAAAAAGAAAAAGAAAAAAGAACATGATAAAATTACCTCTGGAGCCATCCAATATGGAGTTCCCTTCAAAGATAAGTTTGGTGCAAGCCCGCTCAACTGAAAAAAATCAATCAAAGGTAAATGTATAAATAAATAAATTAATTAATTTTACATTGTGGCAAGTTTTTTACTATTTTTGAAGTTTCAAATAGATCGATCTGAAAGTAGTTCACAATTTTTATATCTTACATGCTTTGCCATCCCAAAATCAGCTAATTTGACCACACCTTTTGCATCAACGAGCAAATTGGCTCCTTTTATATCCCTGAAATTAAACCAATAAGTCTGATCTACTTTGTATATACATTATATATAGATACTACTTATTACGAAACTTTTGAATTAATCGAGCTGGTAGGTGGTATGTACCGATGCATGATATTCATGCTGTGCAAGTATGCAAGACCATTGAGGATGTGCCGTGTGAAATTGCGTATCATTGATTCTGTCATGACTCCAGAATGCTGTTGCACATATTTGTTTATTGAACCAGGATGCACGTACTCCAAATATATGTAAAAACAATCACCAACCTGCACAAAAAAAGGAGAAAAAGGAGTATAGTTCAAGAGCCGTACTAGAATTTTTTTTTTAAATTGTCAAGGATCCCATGTATACTAAACATTTACTCCCTTATCTTGCAATATTTTTATTTCAACACTAAGTGTCTGTGTGAGAAGTTGCAGGTATGAAACCTGGTTGAGGGTTGATCCTCATCTTTAGAAAATTAAACAAGGGGTTCAAATTTTTCTGAGCCAAAGGGGGCCGGGGCCCACCCTGACCCCCAATACGTGTGAGGCAATGTGCTCTATGTACCGTACGTGTGAGGTTTCTTGTGAGTAATTAACTGGGAGGCTTGATCTCCATCTCTACAAATTTGTTTACTTGAAGGTTGGTGACCAAATTTAAGTTATCTGCAGGCTAAATTAATCTGGGTTTTGACATCAATTTTAGATAAAACTTACAATCTCACTTCCATAGTATTGAACTATGTTTTCGTGCTTGAATTGGCTCAAAAATTCTATCTCCTGCAAATGAGAGAACAACAGAAGTCAATAGAGAAGTAAACGAAGATAAAGGAAGGAAAAAAGAATACCTTGCCCTATATTTTGCACTAATATTGAAAAATACAGTAAGTACAACAGAAAAAATGAGTCGAACTATTAAAAGAAATATTTATTTTAATTTTACTCCAGTGAAAACTGTTGAAGCAAAAGCAAGATACCTGCTTCAACTGCTTGGAGCATTCAAGAGACTTGGAGTCACCATTAACTAATACTACTTCCTTCATAGCACATAGTGCACCTGTAAGCCTATTTGACAACATAAAAAGAATTAATACTTGAAATCAGCAGCAAGCTGATTAGAAATTCAGATGCATGCAAGTGCAATATTCCCCTAGAGGTAGTACTACTATTTGTACATTATTAATGCACTAAAAAAAAAAGAAAATTCCTACCCTTGTCATAACTTAAACTCTGAGTGGGAGATTCTTTTGTCAAAACTAATATTTCATGAAAACTCGATCCAGATTCTCTTCTCTCTCCACACAACTTTAATTTGATGTAAAATTAAGAAAAAGGAGGCAATTAATTAATTTCGCTCACACCTATTAGTCCCTTCGTAGACATGGCCAAAGGTGCCACTCCCAATAAGCTTCCTTTTCTGCCACTGGCCTTCAACTTTTATCTGGGCCTCAGGGGGCAGTGGGAGAGGGTGCACATAAGGACTGTCACTAACACTTGCATTCCCACTGAAATTACTGCTCCTTTGCTCATAGGGAGGGAGTTCAGGGGCTGACCAGACATGAATGAAGTTCGGGTTTGGTGTAGCAGGAGCAGAGTTGATTATGCTGCCATGTCGGTAAGGGCTTCTTGCTGGGCTTGAAAACACACTAGTCGGAGGACTTCTAAAGAACCGCTTTTGTGTTCTCGGGCTTGTTTCCTCACTTTCATTGATACCATCCAAAGAAAACAAATTAACAAACATAATATCCTCCTTACGTACAAGACGATTTAACATTCATCAAAAGGAAGAGACGAATAAAGAGAACGAGAGGTTATAATTAAGACAGAATCATAAGTTGAAGATTGATCATAGTCTATAACAAACTAGGGGAATAAGAGCATCAAGGCAGCTTTTAATGTTGCGTAGGTTGATATGACGTTTTCAAAATTTTCAAGGGGGGTACACGTACAAGAAATTGTCAACCGAATAAATAAAGTTGCCCAAAGATAACACAAATAATTTGCATTGATTAAAAAATTTAGGAAATTAAGTGTGATTTTGGGATAGAAATCGACACTTATTCATTAAGCTAGCTAGCATATTGAACAATTAATTCTTTGGGTCAAGCAGATTTCTGAGCTATGACCTTACTTCAATCAGGAACCTCGATCGGATGGTTTCCACATAAATATTCAATTTGGTAGTATCCAAGCATTGAAACAGAAATTAAAGATAAATTGCAGAGATATAGACTGGAGAACTAACATCCTAGTAGGATAAAAAATCCAAGTAGAAGCTGAAGAAGAACGAGCATCGCTTGCTCTTGCCTCATTGACCTCATGATCTCTAGGTGAAATAAGCCCCATACTGGAATAAGACATGCGAAGGCCCGCCTCGCCTTGTGGGACAGGCAATGGCAACGGAGATATAAGCTCTCCATTAGAGCTTGAAAGAGATGTTCGTTTCAATTCTTCTTCCGTTTTGAATTTCAAATTCCCCATATCCACATCGCTAAGGTGTCTGAGCTTAGGTGCCCGCGTGAGTTTTGACGGGTTTGGCGGGTTTGGCGGCTTTGGCGGGTCACGCCTCTTATCTGACTTCCACCAGTACCAACGCATCTCTGTAATGGGGTGAGAGATCAAGTAACATTGCACTTGAATTGCATGCAGAGAGCTCGACAGATAATCTAATTAAGACAGAGAAGAGAAGAGGAGGAGGAGGAAGAGGAAGAAGAGAAGATCCCCTCCATTTCCAAATTCTGATGAGTTGTAACAACATTTTGGTGTTCTTTTTCCGCGATTTTGTTGATCCTCTTAATTTTTCGTTTATTGTTTTTGTCGTTTTGATTTTAGGTCTGTTAGCTTCTGTGTTGGCGCCACGCGATGTTACTATTTTCAGTCCTTTTGTTGAGCGGTGGAAACGGAACCTTTTTTAGGCTAAACCCATTGATTTTTCATTTTTTCTGGATGCATGTGCCTTTTAAGAAATTAAGAAATATTTCAAATTTGCACATGGTAACAACATTTTTATAGTAAGAATTAAATCAGACTAAAATGTAGAGTTCTATAACCTCCCTCCAGTCATTTTGAATTAAAAAAATAAAGCTTTGCAATATAGTGATATACGACTACAAATGCTCGTCTGCACAATTTCCGCTACAAATAATCTCAGCTTTGTAGAACAAAAGAGAAGCTGAGAAGGGCTTCAAATAAGAACATGTCAAACCTCCTTGAAGAGTTGCAGTTCCAATAACTCTCATATTTCCTTGAGAAAGAAGGAAAAAATAAATGGGTTATTTATCTAATTAGTCCTCAGATTTAGGAGCTAAAATCTCACATACAGTACTGACAGCGCGCGGTACTTTTACCCAGTAGCTTGACAGAAGGATTTACTTGCAAGTCATGGGCATAAGTTTTATCTCCCATGTCAAGATCTAGCTTCTGAGGAATTAATTAATGTTCTCCACTGGACATTCATACTTCAAGCTTCTTACCTTGTATCATATATAATTTTATTTGATATTAAGAAGTTCTAGTGCACGTACGTGCAGCATATCTATATTTAGATCTTTCGTCTTTTATAGTGTTGGTACGTATGTATTCCGGGTCATTGCATTAAGAGTAAAACTGCTACAAGCTTAGGCTTACTGATTTGCTATAAGAAATACACAAATTGACGATGAAATGAGAATCAGAAATATAATCTTAATTTTACCATATAGTCAGGGGCGGATTCAGAATTTTTTTAAGTCCAGGCACAATTAAATCCGGACACTAAGGTTGAGATCAAATCCGGGCACAAACCCGCTAAAATTCACTAAAATATCATTAAAAACTCATTTTTCACTAAAAAATAACTAAAAATACACAAAATTTTGCGTTTTTTTGAAAATCAAGCCCGGGCAAGCATGGGTCCGCCCCTGCATATAGTGATCGGAAGCAGAGCGAAGAATACAAAGATGATATTGATTTCACTGGGAGAGATTTGAGCAGGGGAAATACAACAACCTTTCTCTTCTTCTTCATTTATTCTATTGCAACTTCTCTTTAAGCAATCACGTTAATTGTTCAGAAATCATTAAAAAAGATCAAATAAGATGATGTAACGTACCTAATAGGCTAATACCTTATACCTCAGGGGGCAGCTTGCATAAACAGCTCACCTTGGGCTTCTAAAATTGGGCTGGAAAAACAGATGGGCTTCTTTAAGCAGATCCAAAATGTCACTGAAGTATGGTCTCTGGGGCCCATTTTCCCGCCACTGAAGCCTTCCCTAGTTCCTAGTTCCGTAGTTCGCTTCAAATATCTGATGCCGTTCACTTCCCCCGAAACCCAGAAATCAAATCATCATGCCGAAATGGAGCAGCTCTCCAGTTCGGCGCCTCCGTCGTTTCTTCTCAGCGATTCGATGCCGTCCCGGCGGAAGGATCGGCGACGTGGAGATCATCCCTTCCCGAAAATCTACGCTCCGGCCTCCTGCGAAGGTCAAGAAGTCCAGCGTTCTTGGAAATTGCTGCAGCTTCATCGGACAAATAACGGCGCCAGTGATGTTGTGTAGTATTGGCAAGGGGGTTTTTACATTTCTAGAAGTGAAGGGACCTTTAGCAAAACAGACTACCTCTCCTTTTGAGTGAGTTTAATATATCTCTTTTTTTTGCTCTTAATATGTTGTGCTGAATAAGTTTGTTAAGCTGATCACCACTATCAGATACAAGTTCAACATTTATTTTTTATATTGCAACGAGTAACTCTTATGCCTCTATGTTACTGCACTAAATCCAACAAATGGAACAGGTTATGTATTATTATGAATGGAGAGCTTGCAGAAGTCGCACTTCAATATCTACAGAAGGAACAATATGTTTATGTATCAGGCTTGTTGGGCTCTTACAACAAGATCAATCATGTACACTACCAGGTTTGCACCAAAATTTTGGTTCCTTATGGAATTATTGGTCTGTTAGGGTTCATTTAGTGCCTTATGTTCTTGAAGTTCAGAAAGGCGAAAGCCAGGAATTGGTTTGGTCTTTGTGTCATATGATCCTAAATCTTAATACTGCTTTATATACTTGGTTCATAAGGCTATCTGAGTGAACTATGCATGATCAAACATAGTAGAATGGCTAAATATCTTGGGGAAAACAAAAAGGTTCTGAAATGCTGTTTTATTGTACTCCATTTGAAAATTTGTGCAACAAATGATACATTCACATTCAAATAATGTTTCCTAACACCAAAAAGCCACATGGGAGAGTAGTTCTAAAGAAATTTAGTATACGATCTTAATGCATCAATTTGCATAAAACATTGTGTTAATGGAAGAAGGCGTGGTTTTGATGCCTCTTTTTCTGACTAAATATAACTCTAAATAAATTTACTGATTACATGTTCTTCCAATCATCTGAATCCAAGCAGTTGGTTTATATATTCTCACAACATCCTTTGTCATTAAACTTCGTTTGTGTTATTTTCAACATAGCCGGGTCTCAAGCCCGAAAAAAGGAGGGTTGTGATAGACTTGGCGAGCCAACACCACTCCTATGAAAATGAAACCTAATAGACTTTCGTTGGAGCGTAACTCTTTTAGCGACACATCGTATCGGAATCTCGGTATGGTGTTAAATGTGCAAGGGTCGAGTCGTTACTCTCTTGGTGACGCGCTACTTCGGCGCCCGAGTGTAATGACGAGTGAGAAATGGTCTTTGCACTTTACTCAACGAGTGTGAGGGGTAAGAAAGCTAGTTGAGGAGAATAAGATTTTTGTGGGTAGTTGGAATGTAGATCCTAAATGGATAAGCTACGAGAGTTAGTTGATACTGCAGTTAGGAGACGCGTAAATACCTTATGCTTTCAAGAGTAAATGGACAACCAGAAGGTGAAGGAGGTGGAAAATACTGGGTTAAAGTTATGGTACACAGGAACAAAATGAAACATGAATGAAGTAGGCGTCTTAATTGACCAGAGCCTCAGGAACGAAGTTATCGATGTGAGGAGATATGGAGATTGAGTTATTCTAGTCAAGTTGATAGTTGGCGATTTAGTTTTAAACGTCGTTAGTGCGTATACCCCCACAAATAGGTTTGTGTGAGAATGTCAAGAAGTAATTCTGGAAAGATTTAAAAGATATGCTTAGAGGTATGCTTAGCGGCAAGAAGCTTCTTATAGGAGGAGACTTCCTAACGTTCATGTTGGTACAACTACTTGGGGTTTTAAGGAGTGCATGGGAGATTTGGATATGGTGATAGGAATCAAGGAGAAAACATCTTGAACTTCGTTGTAACATATGACCTTGGGATAGCTAAATCAAGGAGTGCATGGGAGATATGGTGATATGAATCAAGAAGAAGAAAACATCTTGAACTTTGTTGTAACATATGATCTCGGGATAGCTAATACCTTCTTTAGAAAGAGATAACCTCATTTAATTGCCTTCAGCAGTGGCCAACACTCGAGTCAGATTGATTTTTTTCTTATTAGGAAAGAAGACAAATGAGCTTGCATAGATTGTAAGGTCATATCCCGAGAGTGTATCGTCCAACAACACAAGCTTGTGGTCTTAGATTTTCATTTTTGAATACGCGTTCGATGGGACAACGGCGTCAAAATATCGATAATGAGATGGTAAAAACTCAAAGGAGATTCCCAACAGGTCTTTAAGAACAGGATTATCAAAGAAGGAACTTCGAACGAAGATGATTACGACACTAATAACATGTGAAAAAAGATGACAACTGAAGCTATCAAGGAGAAGAACAACTGCTTCAAGTGTTTGCAGCATGACAAGAGTGAAGACAACGTGCATAAGAACAAAACAACAAAATAGAATGCAAAGAAAGTTATGGTGAAGCAAGAGGTCGAGCTTATGAGGATCTATATCAAAAGTGAGGTACGAAGGAAAAAAAAAGATGTCTATGAGATTGCCAAACTCTGCAAGAGAAAGACGAGAGATTTCAGCCAAGCCAAATGTATCAAGGACGAGACAAATAGATTTTTTGTGAAAGACGACGAGATCAAGAACAAATGGAGAGAATACTTGACAAGTTCAATGAATAGAATGAAAGCATTATGGTTAAGCTAGATGACTCTTTTGATCACACCAATAGGTGATTCATTTGAAGAGTTCAAGCGACGGAGGTGAATGAAGCTTTAAAAGAATGAAAGTATGTAAGACTTTAGGGCCTGATAACTTTCCAATCGAGGTGTGGATATGATTTAGAGATCGTGGTGTGGTATGTCTTGGAGACTAGAGATAGTATAGCTAACTAACTAAGTTGTTCAACAATATTTTTCGGTCAAACAAAATGCCGGACGAGTGAAGGAGAAGTATATTAGTATCCATCTTCAAGAATAATGAAAATATTTAAAGTTGTATTAATTACAGAGGAATCAAGCTTATGAGTCATATAATGTAGTTTTGGGAGAGAGTGGTGAGCATTGTTTAAGAAAGATGACAAGTGTTACGAAAATCAATTTGATTTTATGCATGTACGATCGATTATGTAGGTAATTTTACTGGCAAGACAACTGATGGAGAGATATAGAGAGCAGAAGAAGGATTACACATGATATTCATCGACTTGGAGAAGCGTATGATAAAGTATCGAGGAAGATCATGTGGTGGGCACTTGAAAAGAACAAAGTTCCAACAAATTACGCCAATGTTATCAAGGATATGTATAATAACATTGTGACTAGTGTCAGAGCATGTGACGACAAGATTGACAACTTTCTCTTTAAGATAGGATTACATTAAGGATCCGCTTTGAGACCTTACATCTTTGCCTTAGTGATCGATGGATCACAAAAGTCATATAACGAGATATTCCTTGGTGCATGTTCTTTGCATACGATGTGGTCTTAATTAACGAAAGGTAGAAAATTAGAGTTGTGGAGGAAGGCTTTAGAATCGAAAGGTTTAGACTTAGTAGGATTAAGATCGAATATATGAAGTGTGAGTTCAGCGCCTTCGATCGCATGGACAAGTATTGTCTAGAAGAAACACTTTTTGATATTGGGATCGATGCTACATAGTAATGACGAGAAATAAGAGCGAGTTGGATGAAATGGCGACAAACTTCTGGCATCCTATGCAACAAAAAAGTCCCACAAAAGTTAAGAGGTAAGTTCTGAAGGACACGATTAGACTTGTAATTTTGTATGGAGCAGAATGTTGCGTTACTAAAGGACAACACATGCAAAAGATGAGTGCTGCAGAGATGCGTACGTTACAATGAAAATGTGATAATACAAGAAGGGCTCATTAGAAACGACGATATACGTGACAAGATTAGGAGTGCATCGATTGAAGTGAAAATTGTTTAACATCATTTGAGATGGTATGGACATCCAGCGGAGGCTTTCTGATGCACCGGTACGTAGTGGAGTTTTAACCCGCGTCGAAAACGTAAGAAGAGGTAGGGTCCAATCGGAATTGACATGAGATGAAGTACTGAAAAGAGACTTAAAAGCATGAAATGTATTCAAAAAGAGTTGGCGGCACATAAGAGTGCATGGAAGTTAGTGATCCACGTACCAGAACCATGACATACACTAAAATTAGGTAGTGGTATAATTGTACGATGAAGGATGCTAGTCTGAACTTATTATTAGTAGAATAGTTTATTATTATTATTATTATTATTATTGTTATTATTATTATTATTATTGTTGTTATCATTGTTATTATTCCTACTATTTTATTATTTATTATAATATTATTGTTTATATTGATTTTTTATTATTCAGAGTGATGGGTTTTATTTCTTGTCTATTCCAATTTGTTTGGAAGTAAAAACTGTCGTTATTGTTGTTGAATTTTTATCATTATATTTAGAGGAACTTGCGTGGTGGTGGGGGCAGCAACCCTGTATTGTTAAGAGCCCCTGTATTGTTTGGGAAAATGATAGCCGTTATTGCGTAGCTAACCAGTAAGATCAATGCTACATATAATTTGACCTAATTTACTGTGAGGTATTGATAAAGAATAAATCTGTTAGAATGAAGCTTTGAGATTTTTCAATGTGTTGCCAGATTTTTTTCTTCTTCTTATAGTTGCAGTTGTACAGATTACTTTTAATCCCTTTTAAGGTATTATGTTAACAAAGCTAGAGTATAACAGTAACCGCTAGTTTTCAAATTTCCACAGTAATTTACGGACTTCTTACTTCTGCATAAAATTAGAATTTTATGAAACTGGAGTAGCATGACCAAAGGTCCAAAACAATAAACAAGTAATTTAATGGGTCAAAATGATATGTTTCAGGCTTTCAACTTCAAAGACCAAAAATTAAATCTATTCCAGTCATGTAGTGTTTTCCTATTATTTTCAGGTTGTTGTACGAGAATTGAATTTGGTTAGAACACAGAGACAAAATGAAGTTCAATGTACAACTAAAGAAGATTTGAAGAATGAAGAATTGGCACTTGGTTCCTCAACTACCAGTAAGTGCATACTTCTAGTGCCATTCCACATTTGTGATCTAGATTTCTAACTATGAACTGTGGGTTCAAATTTGCTACTTGTTCCCATATTCTTATACGAAATTTGTGTGTTTAATACTAATTAATGTTTTATTATTCAGATTCTGGTTCATGTGATGTAAGCAAAGAAGAAAGAACAAGAGAACGGCATATACTATGGCAAATATTTTTGGCAAATCCTTTTGATTGGTGGGACCAAAGAGCAACGAAGCGTACTTCAAAGCACCCTGATTTTAGGCACAAGAGCACTGGTGAAGCCTTGTGGATTGGATCTGATGACCCTCCATGGGTCAAAGAGCAACTGAACTTGTATGACGCAAAAATGTCTGAAATTAATCTATTTCCAAAAAAAGATGATCATGGCTTGCAAGGATGGAAAATGCAAGATTTTGATCTGTGAATCAATTATAGAAAAATATATATGTGCATGTTCTGTTGGAAGATGAAGTAGCAAATTTACTTGTCCAAAATGTGTAAAATGTAATATAGCAATTGAATACTCAAAATTAGAGAGAGAACTATAGTTAAATGAAAGGGTCCTATTGATCTATTCTGATACTTGCTGCTTTGTGGGTGAGGTAAGTTTCATTTTTAGGAGTGTCAGATGTTACAGAAGTCCACAAGTTGCAAATGGAAGAACAAATCCTTAGTTTAAGAACAAAGCTTTTCATATGGGAGGCGCGGCGCGGATTTGAAATCCAACGTACCCTAAAATGCTACAAAGATTTCAAGACAAAAATTGAATTAAATTGAGCACCAAAACTGCCATCTTTACCTCAAGAAAAAAAAGGTCAAATATGGAACTTAATGTTGAAAACGCTGTTTGTTTCGGCTTTTAATTGTTTAGTCATATCAAGTTTACTAATTTACTGGTTCTATGTATCCATGCACTCTCTATTCGAGATGAAACGAACGAACATGCAAAATATATTCAATAGTTACTCCAGCTGCTAACTGTTTATGTTTTACATAGCCAGTCTCAAGTTCGAGGAGAACGGTTGTGATAGACTCAGCAAGCCAATGTAAAAATTCATTCAATTTTATGAAAATGAAATATACTATGAATTTCATTTCTAGTCTAACCAAACTTGTTTGGAACAGAAGTCATTGTTGTTGTTACTCTGGCTGCTGGAACTAACTTGGATCTTGGTCAAGTCCCTTGGGTTCAATATAAAATAAGATCCGGAATCTGTCATACAATGAACAAGTACCTGATACACAAAATGTAACGGCGAAGTATGTTTTCGAATGTGTCCAGCTTTGTTTCATAACCAATTCAAATGAATTTGAAATCCAAATTACTCAGCTCAACTCAGTTGATCTCAGTCCAGGACCAAAAAGCTCACATCACATGTATTATGGCCAGTCTCTTAACATGCATAATTTTCCAAAAAGGCATAATCTTCTTCTCTCACAAATTTAAATGTTATATCTAATCCTTCCTAGCAGTTCCCCAAAACTATCAGCACCCATTTGTATTTTACGGGATTTAAACCCATTCCCTTTTAAAAGGGCCTGCCTCCACCACAACACCTTGTTCTTCAAAAAAAGAAGAAAAAAGAAAGAAACTGGAAGGAAAAGAAAAGAATAGCTGAACTAGTCTGAGTCAGATGTCATCTCTGATGAAGGGTAAAACACACGCACCATTTTTGATAGGTGCTCCCCCATATCATCCACCTCATCTTTTCCAAATCCCCAATCTTGAAGAACTGCTGCACCTTTTGCACCTCTCACAATCCCATGCTTCAACAGGTTGTTGTATCTGTTCTCTATAAATGGCTTTATCGCAATGCTTGACCGGAGCCGAGTTGCGATTGGGACCGACTCCACCTCAAGTGGACCCTTTGGTGGGCCCGCATCAGTTTGATCAGCTAAGGTTTCACCAAGCCGGCCTGTGGAGATTGGAAAGATGGACGGAAATGGAAGCGGAATTGGCATCGGGGTAAGAGAGATCGATAGATGTGATGATCTTGGTTTTGCTCTTAGTCCCCTATCATACAGTCTGCAAACTGAGTCTTTTACTTGAGATATTGAAGCCCGAGCAGCACCTACAGACAATGTATATTAGAATAAATTGGAGAACAAACTACATTTCAAGGAAAATGGACAAAATAGAAACAAATTCAAAACTTGGATGTTTGCACAAAGTGTTTAGTAATGTGACTAAGAAAAGCTCAAGGACTTCAGAGGTTCTACAACAAATTAGACATGCTACTTCCTCCAACAAGGGCAGCATAGTGGGTATAAGAGATTTGGAAAATAACTGCAACATTAAGCAAGTACCTGAATACAGAGCTCCATTAAATGTCAGCGATTCAGACATGAACAAATCTTCAGAATCATCACCAAGTTCAGCGCTCAGTGAATGAAAGCTATTTAGAGCATTGCCTTGGTTGCCCTTATCTGTGAAATAGCACAATAAAACTAAGCGAATTAATAAATCCACTTGTGAATGCTTATAAAATTGGAAGGATAAAATCTGATATTGGGTGTGGAATCAGAGATGATTGGTAATACCATGAATATGATGGCACTAAATTGACCAGGTATCCAGATAGTAGGTCAGGTGCTATTATTACCAGTTAGACTGTTACAAGTTAGCAAATTCCTGCTAACATTATACCTGACAGAGGAGGAGCTGGCATGGATACATCCAATATAGCCACCATATTCTGTCTATCTTGGCCAGATAGAATATATACGATTTCACCAACATCCAGAGACCCGGAAGCATATGTTGAGTTAGAAATGGGGCCTACTGGCTTAACCCGAAAAGCTGCACTCACTGAATGTATTGCTGAAGCATAGACAGCACTTGAATGAAATTGTTTTTCATCTTTTACACACAGAAATGGTGCCAAACCACCTAGAATAATTTATACATGTATAGTTATTCTTCTAATTGCGAGTATTTATTATACAACACCAGGATATCGATGGGTAACTTGGCCAAATAAGTACTGCTGGTTGATAGGTGCTAGATCAGATAGCAGGTTAACAACCCAATAGAATAATCCTATGCAGGATCCATATGTATTGGGCAGGACCCAATAGTGTAAACCTGAATTTGTCACTCAATTACAAGTTAGTAATGATAAAAGAACCCATTCTTTCTTCGAAACATCAATTAAAAATTGCAACTTCTGTTTCTGAACTAAAAATGAAAAACAGTGTTCGCAGAATACTTGGGGGCCTTCTAGCAAATTTAGAGCTGCACTGTAAAATTGTCTTAGAAAATTAAGGACAATTTATTGTGTACAATTTCCGGTTTTGGCCAAATCACTCTTGTAAAAATACATGAAAATTCAAGTGAATATAACACAATGAATATAAGCATACCAAGAGATGGCAACCCAACTGGTACAATGAGACTAGAGTATGTTGACATCTTAGAAAGAGAAACTGCATCATGCAAAGATCTTGCAATTGATTTCCTTTGGTTTGTGGCATATGCATAAGATGACGTATCTCTCACAGAGTACAGTAATACAGGTATGTTTGTGTAGTCATCAGCTATATTTTCCAGAAATTCAGAAGCCACATAAGAGAAACCACCTGAGTCATCGACCATACACTGAATACCCTGTTAGAACCAAAAGAAAGTCTTCAGGTCCTTGTTTAATGTCGAAGTACAAATTAATCAGTTCCAATAAAATAGACAGAATTATAAAGTTAAAAATTAAGAGAAACAAACTATGCAATATTCAAAGAAAGAAGATGGCCTTTCTTAGATAGTTTTCCCTTTTGTAGCTATAAATCATATGAACTCAGCAATAAGATTTTCACCCTTCCTCTAATCTCCCTCTAAATAATATTAGATTGCTAAAAGGTATATAACAAAAATAGAGATAACCTGCACATGATCACATTCTTCAACAAAGAACCTAAGTCTGTCAGTCAACTCCTCCATACGCAATCCGCCTGAGAGAACTTCCTTACCAGCACCAAGATTGTCAAAATTTTGAAAATCTGTCCATGTGCCTTTCAACTCGTACAGGCTTTTATGATGGAAGTGGACTTTGCTAAAATCAGACCAAAATTTAGTATCTCTTTCCAAACACTCAACTCGATCTTTATCTTCAATATTTGAATCCTCTTCACCTTGAGATAAGCTCTTGAGAAACAGATTTTTTTCATGGTGTTTTTCTACTGATTTTGTTACGCCGCCTTTCCTGATATACACAGAATAAATTTACCACAAAATATCTCAAGGGAGAGTATAGTTTCATTGTGTCGATAACATTCTTTATACTGTAAGAAACTAAGAATATCTTGCTGCCCTAAATCAGAGTTCTTTTAAGAAACTCAAGTTTGGTTTGTTAGGGCTGTTATATCAAATCATGATTATTTGTTCGCAGAAGGGAACACCAAAGAGGAACTTCTGCTAGTGCCAATACCAGTACAATCTAGACAAGTGAGGTCATCTGTTGGGCAATATCAAATGATACATATCCATGCACAAGCTGCACAGAATAAAGTTTTTGAAGCAAACATCAAAAGATACAAGCTGAACATTTTCTTAGTTTCTTGGTTAAAAAATATTACCTTTTATTTTAGAAACAATCAAAGATATTTACCATGTAAGTATATCAGGTGTACCAGAAGAAGAACTGTTACCATACAAAAATCCAGAAGAACTTAGTGTGCCAAGAGATCCTAAAAATAAAAGGTCTTTCAATATAACATAAAGGAAGGAAAATGCAAAAGGAGTAAATAACACTGATATTGTCATACATGAAAATAATGATATTACCTTGAGACCCAATGGATATTAACCTAGGGCAGTAGGTATCAGTACCCTGCAAAACACTTCTGCTATATTAGTTGACTCAAAATTAATCAATGTTGGAAGTGTCACTTATACATTGAAGATATTCAATTATTTTTCATACATAATCTTCCAGATACAATAAATTCAAACACAGAAATGGAAATAGGCACCTGATGAGTCTGACCAGTACGATAAAGAACATCCATATCCATGCGATTACTCTGGAAAATTGGATCTGCGCCATCATCTTCAGCAAGACCAAGCAACTCATCCTACAATGTCAAATCATTTAAAGCAATTAATATGTTAGCAATTTGGACATAAAACTGGAAGAAGTGCCTTCCCACCTAGCTACAGCATAATTTCACCTATTGTGATTGGCTACTGATGGCAACAAAACTACCCAAGGAAACATAAAAGGAGACAATTTTCATTCCATGTGGTGCCAATTAAGACGGGGAGAGTAATCATCAAGACAATTTTCAACTGTTTATTGTGTTCACAATTTGTATAATTGGAACATTATTTCCAAAGGTTATTACATTGAAGACTATAATAGCTTGAAAGCCTTGTGATAGTGGTGGCGTGCTCAGGATCTTGGAAGGGGAATGTAGGGTTATTCGAAAATGACCTGAATATTCCAGAAATGGGAGCCAACATAATTTGCAAAGTCTCCTACTTGAATTGTCACTATCTCCTTCATTTTATCCAGTCAATTGTCTCTATACTTCTATGATTATACGCCGGGTATTCTTTTTCAGGAAAAAAAAAAAACAGTGTGTCAATCATTAGTTCATCAACAGGAACTGTCTCCTTAAATCAGATGCTAAAACTTTCAGTAGTTCATATTTGCGCCTTTGAAACTATACCTTTTAGATTAACCCTGGCAAAGTGTCCAATTTACAAATGCACCCTTCCACCGGTTCCTTTAACACTTGGTTTCTTTGACGCCCAATTAACCAGCACAACAGTATGCATTACTACGTCAGTCTTCCACTTTTCACAAACACTGACTATTATGTGATTTAATGATCTGATGTGGTCAACTGATATCTATAACAATTAACAACTAACAAGGCAACGATGCATTTTAAACAGCAGAAGGCGTACCTGAGAGAATAAACGACGGTACCTAGAGTTAGAATGGGCAAGGGACCTAGAAACCACGTCGTCTATTGATTATTATCAGAGAGAGAGAACAGAGCGAGAGAGAGAGAGAGAGAGAGAGAGCAAAAGGAAGGATATTCGAAGAGAAAGGGAACAGAGCGAGCGAGCGAGAGAGAGAGCAGCAGCGTGCACAGCGAAGAAATAACCAGTATAAGTATAACCAGCCGCCTAGCCGCCTAGGCGCCTAGGCGCTTCTGCTTGTTTGACCTAGTAGCTAGAAAAGAAATAATATTTGTTTTTAAAAAAGGAAATTACAAATTTTATTATCACGGATCTAAATATTATTAGTTAGGTTTAGTAAGTTCTTGGAGTAAAAATATTAATGATAATTTATTCTTAAACTTTCTATAGTATCACCTCAAGAAATATCATAGTTGTGATCTGTCAGAAAATTATTTTTTACCAAATCAGAGAATAATCTTAATTTCTGAAGATCCCTCTCATGTAAAAGATTGTTGGTTTGAGAAGAAGAAGAACAAGAAGAAAATTTATCCTACTCTTTTGCCTCCGAAATCCGAATGAAGCATGACTCTTGAGAAAAACTGCCCACATAAAGAAGGCTAGTTGTTATATTCTTCTTTTTTTACAATATAATACTTTCGATCTAAGAAGATATGTTACAAGTATGGTTGCCAATGCGTTTTAAACATTTTGCATTTCGTTTTGCTATGGCCTAACATTAAACGCATATGTTCTTGTTGTGTTTATTAAATTCAATATAAGACGCAAATTCAGATATTTTCGTCGAGTTAAACGCAACGAAAACGCAAGAAATTTGTTATGTTTTGTTTTAATCATTTCTTACGTCTATATGAAGTATATTAAATCATATATACAAAATTATGTTTATATAAGTTAGTAAATCATCATTCTATTCGCATTCCTTCAGCGTTAAACATTCTGAAAAGTTATAATTAAAAATAATTAAAATATCGATATTTTCTAAAAGTAAAGTGTATTTTCACTTTATTGTAGTCATAGACTTATATAACATTTACAGTTCATTATAGCTCCTCTTCGTTTCGTATCCTCTTAAAATATTGTGTCTCTGTCTCTTCTTCTCAAGAACATTCTACATCATGTCTACCTCTATTCTCGTAGGTACTTTTATTTTTTCTTTCTTTTAAGCTTTCTCTTAAGCTTGCTTCACGCGCATTTTAAAGTTTGTACGTAGCCAATACCCACAAAACCCTAAACGCAACATTCAATATTCATTATTACTTATTAGTTCAAAATTATAAATGATTGCTTTGCAACTGAATTTTACGTAAGATTGTAGGCTAGGATAACTCGTGAAATCGATAATGTTAAGAGGGGAAGGGGTTTCTCAATTTATTTCACGAGAAAATTAATTCAAACCCAATATCACATAAATTAGAAAGAAAGATTTTTTATTTTAAACTTTGAAACTATAATTACCAACAAGTTTTGTGCTTTAACAGTTTTTTGCTTAAAGGCATAATTCGAAATCATGAGTGTCAAGCAAAAAAAAAAAAACTATGTAGGATTTTGTTTCATTTATTCAAAATTAGCAATTTCTTTACGTTTGCCAATAGGATCTGAGGTAAGGTGTCAACGTTTGCACGTTTTGACGTTTCGTTTCGCCCAAACGAAACGTGAAACACAACGATTTGGTGTTACGTTGAAACATCGAAACGTGCAGCGAAATTAATATGGATTTCGTCAGGAAAACGAAACGTGCAACGAAACATACCAACTTTGTTTTGTTCCGTTACGTAGTTACGTCCAGTATTCTACATATATAGAATGTATTTAATTCCAGACAATTCTGGCAGAATACTCGAGAATAGGGGTGTAAGTCCAACCCGACTAACCCGACCGACCTGACCAACTCAACCCGAAAAAATGCGAATTTTGATTTTTTGTGGTCGGTTACGGTTTTTATTTTGCCGAACCCGACATCTAATATGTAGGTATGGATTGTAGAATAAAACATGGATGAAACCCAATCGATTTTTTATATTTAATTAGACTATTATGCTGCTAGTAATAAAGAAAATTATTCGATTTTCGTCACAAACTTACATGTATATTTTTTTGTCAAAATTCTTAATTTCAGTTTTTAGTACGAATTGACGTGGCACCCTGTTCTTCAGATTCTACCATTGATTTTTCAATGATGATAATGTTTTTAAATGTTTTCAACTTTTATTATTTAGCCATTGTAGCTGAGATTGGTATATCGGAGAAAATAGCTGAAATCTGGGTGCATTTAGAGTAACTAGCATTCTGGCAAGCTTTAGAGTAACTGGCATAGTTGGTCTAGGCTTTAGAGGCAAATGGCAAATATATTTTGAATACATTTGGTGATATTTTAAATACATTGGATGATGTTTTGAATATTGTTGTATTAATTGTGCTATATTTATGTTTGTCAATATTAACTTCTCGTTTTAAATTTTTCTGGCAATTTTTACTTCAAATTCATAAAAAATTGGATAGTTTGCATTAGAATCAAACGTTAAAAAATTTTAATGTTTCAAACAGTTTGAACGTTTGATTAAACAAAACGTTTGGCGCAACACATGCTTATTACGTTCAGCGAAAAAAATTACGCAACTCCAACGAAACGTTAAACATAACATGTTATTTTTGTGCATATTAAATACGTTTGACACTCCTAATCTGAAGCAAAGTAATTGTTAATGACCAAAGTCAATCTAGTTACTCTAATATGACTTCCAATTTTATGCGCCAATGGTTTTTTAGAAAATAAATATTCCCTTGTTATTTTTTTTTGAAGGAGAATTAGGCTTAGCCTATCTCAATTTATTATTTAAAGAGGGTTTTTATACAAAAGTGAAAATGAAAAAGAAAGATAAAAGAAGAAAGAAAGAAAGAAAAATAAGATGATTCTCTATCTAATTCCTTTCATCCTATAGTCTTCTCTGACCCATCCACGAGGTTTGCGACATTAGAGAGCTTGTATATGGAGTAGTTCCGTCGAAAATGTTTTTGTTCCGTGTCTTCCAAACATTCCACAAGACTGCCTGAACGAGGGTGTCTCTTGTATCGGGTCTTGTCGTTCCCCAATTGGTCGGTTTGCTCAACCAAAAATCGAGGATGGATTCGTAGTGTTGAGGCGAATCTTGGGGTGCAATTTGAGCCCATACCGATGATGTCCTAGGGCATCGTAAGAAAAGGTGGGTGACCGATTCTGTGTCCGTGTTGTTGCACATGAGGCATTTGTCGTCTTGTAATTGGCCGAATCTATGTAATATTTCCCTTGTTGGGAGCTTGTCCCTGAGTAGTGTCCATATAAAGATACGAACTTTGAGTGGTGCCTTGGTATTCCATGTGATGCTATACGTAGGAGAGCGTATACCATCGTCAATTAAGATTTTATATGTTGACCTTGATGAATAGCAGCCTGAGGTTTCCCATCGCCTTTTGAGTGTGTCCCCGTCTTTCTCCGTGGATGTTTTGAAAAATGGTAGAAGGTGTATGATATCCCTTAGGAAGAAGGATGGTAATTTGGGGTGTTCTTCGTTTTCACCGTCTAGGGATGGTAGGTTGTAGTATTGCCTGACGAAGGCCGAAAATAGTGAACCCGAGTCACTATATATGTGCCACAACCATTTTAAAATAAGTGCCATGTTGAGAGTTTTAAGGTCTAATGTTCCAAGTCCACCATTTTTCCTAAGTAGGCATACTGAGGACCATGTTACCAAGAATCCCCCTCTAGAAGGGTCCGCGTTTCCTTTCCATAAGAACCTACTTTTTATACGTTCCATGTGTTTTAACAGCCAAGCTGGGAGTCTAAATGCTTGCATGTAGTGCAAAGGCAGCGCATTTAAGACTGAGTTTACTAAGATTAATCGCCCTCCTTTGGAAAGAATTTTTCCTTTCCAACCTTGGAGTTTGTGTTGTACCGTCTCTAGTAACGGTAGGTATGTTTCCTTGGTTGGTTTTTTAATTGTAAGAGGTAGTCCAAGGTATTTCATGGGAAAATCTTGTGCCTTACATCCCAGGATGTTTTCTACTGTTGGGATGAGATCCCTCGGGATATGTATGGTAGTAAAAGTGCTTTTAGTCGGATTCAGCTGCAACCCTGTCATTTTAGCGTATTTTTGCAGTACCCGAACAATCCTTTGCAGGTTTACGGGGTGAGCCTCACATATGATCAGTGTGTCGTCTGTAAATTGCAGGGCTGATAGGTGTAAGCTTGGGATTGTGAAGAAGTGTTGACTTTCCTTGATTATTAGGGCCTGAAGCGTATCTGCTGCCAAGCTGATCTTCCCTTGGTATTGTAAGATGGATTAATATTAGTGATAAAACAAAGAGAATTAATTATACCTCTAATGCAAGTCGTAATGTCACCCAACATGTTGTTTGATATAGCATTGTGGACTTGTGGTTGTGGATGCGTTGATTCCGAAAAAGAAATGTTGGTATAAAACATCATATACAGATCGACCATATTCGACAAACTCATGTACGTACTACCTGTTACCTACTTACCTACTTACCTGTGGGTATAGAATCACAGCTCATTGCTCGTCTCGGCTCGCTACAGTAATGGATCGGATGGGTATGAAGTATGAACGGACCGGTAAGTGATATTCACATTCCTAGATATACATCAACAAAATTTAATGATGTATATCTGACTCTTAATTATCATATGTATTTCAAACTATTAAAAGAAATCGATCATAGCTTCTCAATTTAGGATTTACACTGGAATCACTTTAATATTCTATATATTAAATGTACGTAATCGTAATGATTTTTTTGGGGAAATTTTTTGAAATGCCACTCTAAAACTAGTAATTTGTTAAAATGCCAGTCAAAAATCAATATTTGTCAAAATGACATTAAAACTCAATATCTATTTTATTTTTGCCATTATAATTTTTAATCTCAATTAAAAAATTCCATTCTTTCTAAATGTCAAAAATGCCCCTGAGTGAATTTGTTTTTTTACTGATCGATTGGAAAGGAACGAAATAAACTTGATTGGTTGGAACGAGTCGATTCAAACAGATCGATTCGATCTGCCTTCGAACTCGATAGGGTTTTAGAGTTTCATCGTCGCTTCTCTCCACGCATCGCCTCCTTTGATCCCAATCAAGGATCGGCACCTTCTCTCCACGCATCGCCACCTTCTCTCCATGTATCTGATAGCATCGTCAGGTCAGTTTCTTTTGAATGCTGCTTTTGAAGTTTGCATAGTGACATAGAGAAATAATTTCTATTCGATTGAATCGCTAGGTCTTCACTCGATTATTTCTACTTTCTATCAATTTTCTCTTCAATTTCTATCGAGTTTCTCTTCAATTTCTGTCAATTTGATGGTTGAACTTGATTACCAAGTTCTTACATTCATTTTTCAAATTTTACTCCATAATTTCAATTGTTTGAGAAAACTACAGGTGCCTGTTGCTATTGGAGGCTCGAGTTTCTTGCCATGTGTCAGGTTCAGATCTGATTTGCCATTCCTGGACTGGCTAATGTTGCTGCAGCTGTCATGAACATGCATGGATTTGATGCCCTGTTAGATATCAGTATCAGACACAAAAGATCAGATAGTCACAGAAGATCAGCAAGGCAGATTAGCACATAGGATTAAGTTAGTCTAGGTTCATTTGTATCTTGAAAGTTAGTTACAGGATAGTTCAACTATATATAAACACATATACTCCCTTGTAACAGATAACAATTCAATACAATTTCCATTCAATTCAATCAATGTTCTCGCTGTTAATTCCTTTCATGCCCCAAGTGACTACGAGCCAACTCTCATTGAAGTTGTTGACAACTGAGAATTAGTTCATAACTGAGATATGGTTGTCTATTTGTTGTGGCTTTTGTTTAGTTAAAGAGACTTGTCTTATTGTCATTAAAATAATGCTGGAAAAAAAATTAAGGAATTTGCATAGACTAGGAGGCACAAACAGACAAAACTGAAAGTTTAAGAGGTTTTGTTCACTCTTTTAATTATTTGAACAGCTGTATAAGCCATTATTTTTGTGCTGATATACTATTATATCCCTCTTAATGGAGTTAGTTTGCTTTAATGGAGTTCATCCTGTATTGTCATCTGTTTAAGTTAGTATTACCAACTATAATTGATTTCTTCACTCGTTCTTATTAATTCTAGTACTCCTATCCTAACAATTTTTATATGATTACGTCTTAATGTTTTTTATTTTGATATGCAAAACTTGTCTGTGTATTCTGTCAAAATTTTCAATTCATATTTGTATGAAATTACTAATAGAATGTATTTTGAGAAACTTTGAAAACTGATCGCCATATTAAACAGAATCCATGATATATATTATGCTCAAAGTGAAACATGCTCCTAATTTCTTCAACAATACAGTTTTGAACATACGTTCTATAGCATTGATGCACCCTCTAACTGAAACATACATATGATGATTAATAATAAGTAACTTTTGAGATGACTAAGGACTTGTTTCATTGAAACAGGTGGAATTTCCTCCCACTCTTTAGTCAAAAAAAAAAATTCAAAATAAAGACAACACCAATTCTATTCGAGTTGCATCACATATTTGAGTTACATCAGTCAATTAAAGCACAGCCCAAGTTAACAAGGATATAACAGTATATTAGCACAAAAATTATGGCTTATACAGTTAATAATTAAAAGAGTGAAACAAAATCTCTCAAATCTCAGTTTTGTTTGTTTGTGCCTCATAGTCCATGCAAATTCCTTTCACCAGCATTATTTTAATGACAATAAGATAAGTCTCTTTAACTAAACAACTTTTTTTTATCAAAAAAAAAACTAAACAACTTCAATGAGAGCTGGCTCGTAGTCACTTGGGGCTTGAAATTCATGCAGGTTCATGGCAGTTGCAGCAACATTAGCCAGTCCAGGAGTCTGCAAATTAGATATGAACCTGACACCTAGCAAGAGACCCGGGCATCCAAGAACAACATGCACCTGGAGTTTTCTCAAACAATTAGAATAAATTATGAAGTAAAATTTGGAAAATGATTACCATGTAAGAACTTGGTAATGAAGTTCAGACATCAATTTGATAGAAACTGAAGAGAAACTGGATAGAAGTTGAAGAGAAAATTGATAGAAACAATCGAGTGAGACCTAGTGATTCAATCGAATAGAGATTCTTTCTCAGTATCACTATGCAAACTTCAAAAGCGGTCTGACCTGGCGATGCTATCAGATACGTGGAGAGAAGGTGGCGATCCTTGATTGGGATTAAAGGAGGCGTTGCGTGGAGAGAAGGAGCGACGATCAAACTCTGAAACCCTATCGAGTTTGAAGGCAGATCGAATCGATCTGTTCGAATCGACTCGTTCCAGTCGATCAAGTCTATTTCGTTCATTTATCAGTAAAAAAAAACAAATTCATCCAGGGGCATTTTTGACATTTAGAAAGAATAGAATTTTTAAATTGAGATTAAAAAATTATAATGGCAAAAATAAAATAAATATTGAGTTTTAATGTCATTTTGACAAATATTGATTTTTGAATGACATTTTAACAAATTATTAGTTTTAGAGTGGCATTTCAAAAAAATTCTCTTTTTTTGTCAGGTTAAAGAGTGGTACTTCGTAGCGATGTGTCTGGAAGACGATAATAATTGCGTTGATAGCTTTATCCGGAAAGAAAATCAAATCAACTTCAATTCTCTCCAACCACGTAGACTTTTATGCAATAAAGTACTGTATTGATTTGTGGTAGATAAGAGCTTGTTAGAGCATCTCCAATTGAACAATTCAATTGGATTGCTAAACAATCATATTATTACTTTTAGCAATTAAAGAGTACTCTAATTGTTTAAACACTCCAACCCAGCAATTGCCACATCAGCTAAAAATAAATTTCTCTCCATGCGTCGGTAAATTTTTCTTTCCTTCTCCTAACTATCCATTGCTCTCCTATGCCTCATCCTCTCTGAAAAAAAGAAAAAAAAACAAATATATCATCAAATTTTTTCCGTTGAACTCTGTTGAACTCTAGCAATATCTCACATTTCACAATTGAAGTACCCCATGTGTATTTTATCTCCGTCAAATAAATTGAATATACCAAAAATCTGGTAGCATGCAAATAAATTTATTTTGACACATTTTTCGGTTGGTACAACTTCAACCCAACAAATATAAATTAATTTTCAAAAAGCAAATATATACTACAAGTTATATTCTAACAATATCAAATCAATAATAATAAATATTCAATAAATTATGTCCTTTATCCAATAATTCAGAACATAAATTATTATTACAATCACATTATTATGTAGCTATTTATTATTAAAATAAAAGAGGACACAATCAGCCTCAAAATACCAGCAGATCATCTGCTTGACACCAGGGGTGAAGGCAAGAAGAGCATGCTCACGGGTCTGACCATCCTTGGAAATACCAGCCTCAAAACCACAATGACCACAATGTTGATAAGGTGACCATCCTTGGATGTATAAACTAGAAAGGGTATCCAGATATACATTATATGATTTAGTCTCTTAGATCGTTTTGTAAAGAATACCTAGAGAAAATGATGTAGTCAATTCTACAATATTGTTTTTCAGATTTGAACAATTTCCTTCACGATAAACTCAACAGATATACATTATCATGTCCACACTTATTTAAACAAAAGGAGTGCCCAAAAAACCCTCATTCAATTTTGATTGCACAAAAATAAACCCAAAGAGGAGGTTTGCATCTTTAACATCAATGGGAACTGGACATGTACATAGGATTACTCGTTTTCATGTTTCATAGCAAATATGTAGTGTGCTAATATTGCCTATGACTTCAAGAGTTTTCATAACATTTCTTATTTTACAGGGGTTTACATGTATTTGAAATTTTGGTAGAGTATATATGATACAGTTCATAATAACTCCAATATCTTAGCCATGGAAAATTGAGCACAGATAATCGCTATCAATTTCAGTTAATTTTGCTTTATCCAGAAACTATGATAAGGATGAGTTTTACCTTGACTTTCTTGACAAAGCCGAGAGATTCCTCATATGTGACTGGTTCCCACTTAGAAATGTAGTTTCATGATGTGTGTATTTTACACACATATTCTTTAGAGTAAAATCGTTCCTTTTGGTATAAACTTAAGCTTTATTGGTCCAATTAATTGTAATTTAGGGCATATCATTGCATTTGTCGTGTTGTACCTCTTTCTTGACTTGCATATTCGAAATATTACGAAATCCCGACTTTTGGAGCACTTTTCTGCCTTTCTGGTACGTGTTTCTTGAACTTATCTAAATGGGGAAACTCACCATGGTGAAACTTACCAACACGCACCAATTGAGTGGAATAATGAGTGAAATGTGAGATCTACCAAAATGCCAAAGGCACAAATTATTGGAGAGATGTGAGATTCCACATATATGTGCACTGATGCACACTTCACCCACTTTAAATGAAACATCTGAGTTCCACAGAAAGGCATAGCCGCGTGTGTCGAAAGACGCGGCCCCGGTGTTGTCCATTCCGACCTGGAATAATTAGAATGGATAGGGTTTGGCGCCTGTCCCTCATAGGTTCCATTGGGTCACAAGGGAACCCGGCTTTTTGCTAAATCCTTTGGTGTTTGGTGTTATATCCAAGAAAAAGCACCGCACGCCCAAAGATGAGTTCACCTCGTGTGATCTTGGAGGGGTCAGAACAAAGGACTACTCGTTGTGCCTGGCGCTTGCGTCAAAACAACGAGAACGGTGAAAGTCTTACCATACACACACTAAACACCAGTTGAGAGTGATATTGAGAGAAAAGTGAGTCTACCAAAGCACGCAAAGTGCCTAGCGGAGTGACTTGTGAGAGTCCACAAAAACACGTACACATCCACTTTTCACTTCCAATCATTGAGAGTTAGGAAGATTCCACATATGGCTAGTTGCGAAGTGCCAGAAATGTCGTAACCTGGGTTGAGTTCATCTGACCTGGCAAAACAACGGATGAACGTGGTTGCGGGATTGTCCTGGGTGTTCCCCAAACAGTCGTCCCTTGGTTCGTACAGTTGGCCAAGTAAAACCGACAACTGAAAAAGTGCTTCGGAAGGCGGGATGTCAAGTAGAGGCCCTGAGCAGAGGTCAACGAGTCGTCCACCACTGTCTGCGACTCGTTCAGCAGTGTTTGCAGAGGCAGACGGGTAGTCAGACACCAGACAGCAGAGGTGAACGGGTAGTTGACAGACCTGTGCGACCAGTTCACCCTTGTTTGCAGAGGCAGGCGAATAGTTCTACATTGGAACATTGATGTATGCGAGTCGCTCACCATTGCCAACGGGTCGTCCACATTGGATTTGCACCACCAGACACTCAGGTATTGGCATACATCAATGTAAATGGCTGCATCTGATTCTACGTGGCAGAACAAGACCCAACGGGTCGTTCACCACTGTCAACGGGTAGTTGAAGGCACTGCCCAATTTTGGAAGGAAATCTGCTGAAGGTCTGTTTTGGAGGCGCGTTTTGGGGCTTATAAAAGGAGAGTTTCTGCAGGGATTCGACAGGTTCATCTGGTAGGGTTTCAAAGGAAGAGATTGGAGGCGGTTACCAACCTTAGAGAGCACAAATTTCAAGAGAAATTCAACCACGAAGACAGCACCTCGCTCATCTTGAGATCTTCGGTTTTTTCAACATGATCTCTTATTTTCTTTACTTTTCTTTGTGTTCTTTTGCCATGACTGAGTAGTTTATTTGTTCTTAGGGATTAGGGTAGATTGTTGTGAATGGATTGATGATTATGCTACGTTTTTACTGTGGTATTATGTTCAACTTGTTGCACGTTAATAATATCTTTGCATGAATTGATTGTTGTTTTGTATGGTAAACCCGCGGACGAAGGCCAAGTCCGGTGTGGTTGTTTATATCAACTGACCAACCTTTATTTTATGCATTGCTTGAGCTGATCTTCGGATCCATAAGTACCCGAGGGGGGAAATTGCGTTATAAGACGGTATTAACGGAACTTAGGTATAAAACAAGTTGATTTAGGGATAGTCATAATCCTAGAAATTTTTAATGAACTAATAACATTATAAAGTCCAACACACGAAAGTTGAGGAGTCAATCTGACCATTAGTTTCATTGAACGTTCATAATACGCGATAGAAGCCTATGTTAACTGGTTTGACGGCTGTCTGGCAGATGTCAACTGGTCGTTCAGGACACTGAACGGGTAGTTGACCATCTGTCAGCGCTGTTGAATGGCGACAAGACTAATGTCTGCATGTAGTTCAGGACACTGAACGGCTTGCGAACATTGGTATTGTTTACCTAGCATGCCCTCTGCGAGTCGTTCAGGACACTGAACGGGTCGCATACCTATGTCGGCGGGTCGTTCATAGTAGTGAACGGGTAGTTGACCATTGATCCAGAGCAACAATTGATCCGAACTCCCTAGGAATACCTTTTATAGTTAAGTTTAAAACCAAAATTTTATTTGCACTTGTTTAATCTCTATTTTTAATTGTCCTTTAATTACTTAGTATTCCTTAATCAAAACAATTGCTTACAACCCCCCATTTTATACAAAAATACCAAAAATAGTTTTCGAGTCTAAATTAAAGTCGGTCTAGAAGTAAGTCCCGTCTCTGTGGTTCGACCCTGATCTGCAATTGACCGTCGTTTGGTGCGACGTAAAGTGGGATTAGGAAAGTATAAGTAGTATTTGATATCACACCCAATCATCAAATTGGCGCCGTTGCCGGGGACGGTGTATTTATTTCTAAACTTGTCTTTAGTTTCTTTTTTTAGTCCTAACTTTCTTCTTCTTCTCGTCTTTGTCTGTTTTAGGTGAACCAAACTGGGTCGATTCCCTGTGGTTGGAGATTACAACCTAAGAAGTGGACGCCGGTTCCCGAACCCGATTGCATCAACCGATTCAGACACCACTTCTTTTTCTACCACCATGGCGGAGAACTGGGAGGAAGAAAAGGCTCGCCTTGAGGCCGAGTTAGCACAACTCCGACTCCCGCCGTTGGCACCACGTACTCTGATGGACTACCACGTCCCGCGAGCGGACGATGCGCGAGGTCCAATTGTTCTTCCGACATTTCAAGGAGAACAACTGCATCTCAACTCCAGTCTCATCAACATAATTCAACAGAACGCATTCCACGGGATGGAGCATGAGAACCCGCACGACCACCTCTACCGTTTCCTTCAAGTCTGTGATACCGTGAGACGAGGTGGCGCGCCGGAAGACTACGTCCGATTGCACTTGTTCTCTTTCTCTCTGAGGGACAAGGCACTCGCTTGGTTTAATTCTCTTCCTCGAGGCTCAGTTGGTACCTGGGCCAACATGTCTAATCTCTTCTTGACTAAATACTTTCCACATAGAAAAACTGCTAAAATTAGAGCCCAAATTAACGCATTTAGTCAAAGGCCTGATGAATCACTTGGTGAAGCATGGGACAGATACAACCAACTCTTATTGTCTTGTCCCCATCATAATGTGCCCGATTGGATGTTAGTAGAGTCATTCATGAAAGGGTTGTCTAATAATGACCGCTTTATTGCTAATACTGCTACAGGTGGATCAGTTATACACATTCCTCCCGAGGAGGCACTCGAACTATTTGCTAGACTTGCTCTTCAGCACCAATGGTCATACAAAGATGACGTCCGAGCTTCTGGAGGAGGGAGATACGAAGTTGACAAGTACACAGCTCTGGAAGCCAAGTTGAACGCACTACAATCACAACTCAACAAGCAGGCAGCAACCGCTAAGGCCGTCGAAACATTGAGCTGTGAACTATGTGGTGACGAGGGACATGTCTACGCCGACTGCCCCCAAAGGACGACCGAAAAGGAAGTAAACTCTCTAAATAGCATGCCTTCCTACTTCCCTAAGCCACCGTTCAGTCAATCCTACTCTAGGGATTCCGCAGACCGACAATATTGGAAGGAAAACCCCGACCGTCCTCACTTTGGGCAATCTGGCAACAACAACCCTCCAAGGTACCAAAACCACGGGCCCAACCAAGGCAACAACAACCGCCCACCATTTACTTCGGGGCAAGTCCAGCTCAACCAAGAATTCAAGAGCTTTATGCACGAGCAAGGCAAGGTGAACATGATAATTCTAGAAGAGCTACAAAAGATCCGAGAGGCTCAAACCAATGGATCCACCTCTGAGGCACCAAAGTTGCCAACAAAACCGGTGCCAAATCCATCGGGAGATTGCAAGTCTGTTCATGTCCTACGGAGCGGCAAGTCTTACGCTGGTCCCACGAACCCCGAGGTGGTTCCGACAACATCTGATCCTGCACAACCACCCGCTGTTCCAGAGGCTGAAACAGAGGTGTGCGACCCGTTGGGTGTGGTATGCGACCCGCTGACAGTTGCACAGAGGCCTGACAGAGCAGTGAACGACCAGTCGACAGTGGCTGAAGCAGTGCTGAACGAGTCGCAGACAGTGGTAGACGACTCGCAGACAGTGCCACAGACAAAGAAATCCACCCCAAATTCCGAGGACAATTTGCATGTGTTGGGGAAGGAAAAGCCAAAACCAATCAAGGTGCAGCAACCTTACAGGCCACCAGTTCCATTTCTGCAGAGGCTTGCCAAACACCGATTAGAGGAGCAATACTCGAAATTCATGGAGGTATTGAAACAACTTTCTATTACTATTCCTTTTACTGATGCTCTTGCACAGATGCCTACATATGCCAAGTTCTTGAAGGATCTCTTGTCAAACAAGAGGAGTTTGAAGGATTGCAGCAGCGTGCAACTCAACCTGGAATGCAGCGCAGTCGTGAGTCGTGAGCTACCTCCAAAGCTTGGCGATCCGGGTAAGTTCACTATCCCTTGTACCATTGGTAAAGCTGTAATAAAAAAGGCTCTATGTGATTTGGGTGTGAGCGTGAGTCTTATGCCTCACACCGTCTTTAAAAGGATTGGTGTGGGCGAGCTCAAGGCCACCTGTATGACTTTGCAGCTTGCCGACTCTTCTACGCGTCTGCCATTGGGGATAGTGGAGGACGTGCCTGTGCAAGTTGGGAAATTCTTTGTGCCAGGAGATTTCGTGGTTGTGGACATGAAAGAAGACAAGGAGGTACCGATCATCCTCGGTCGCCCCTTCCTTAGAACTGCCCGAACAGTGTTTGACACATACCAAGGCACGCTAACCATGACCGTCGGGGGAGAAAAGGTGCAGTTCCAAGTCGATCAAGCGATGAAGTATCCCGACATCCTCGACGAATGCTACCAAGTAGACATCATTGACGAGGTGGTCCAAGAAGTGCAAGAAGGCTTCCTCGAGCGACAACACGATCTACTAAGGTACCATTCTGACTTCCTCTCTCAATTTCAGGAGGTTATGGACTCGGACATGTCGCGTTGCGCAACGGTAGTCCATGTTTCAGCAGAAGGGGACGCGCATGTTTCAGCTGTCAGTACTAATGTCTGCGACCCGTCTGGTAACCTAAACGACCCGCTGATAGAGGCATGCGACCCGCTGGCAGCTCTGGACGACTCGCAGACAACTGATCCAGAGCCCGGTGAGGGCAGCATTCCACCACTTGACACTCCTAAAAAGGTCGAACTTAAGCCGCTGCCCGACAACCTCAGGTATGAGTTTCTTGATGAGGAGAAATCTTTTCCCGTTATTGTGGGTGCTCAATTAAGCCTCGATGAAACTAACAAACTTTTGGAGAAGTTGAGACTTCACAGGGGGGCCATCGGGTACTCTATTCATGACATCAAGGGGCTCAGCCCAGCTATTTGTGAGCACCGGATACATCTGGAGGACGATCACAAGCCATCGGTGCAACACCAAAGACGACTCAACCCAGTGCTTCAAGACGTGGTAAAGAAAGAAATTCTTAAATTACGTGAAGCTGACATTATTTTCTCTATTTCAGACAGTAAATGGGTGAGTCCGATTCATGTGGTGCCCAAGAAAGGAGGGCACACAGTTGTTCAAAATGAGAAGGGAGAAATGGTCCAAATGCGACCCACGACTGGGTGGACAATGTGTATCGATTACCGCAAGCTGAACGCTGCGACACGTAAGGACCACTTCCCGTTGCCATTTGTTGATCAGATGCTTGAGCGTTTGGCAAATCACTCCCACTTCTGCTATCTCGATGGATACTCCGGTTTCTTCCAAATACCGATTCACCTTGCAGATATGGAGAAAACGACGTTCACATGTCCGTATGGCACCTTCGGCTATCGTAGGATGCCGTTTGGCTTGTGTAACGCACCTGCTACTTTCCAAAGGGCAATGATGGGAATTTTCTCTGCTTATATTGAAACGAAATTTTCATGGATGATTTTTCTGTTGTTGGTACTTCTTTTAACTCTTGTCTTGAAAATCTGTGTAAAGTTTTGCAGCGGTGCGAGGAAACTAACTTGGTGCTCAACTGGGAGAAATGCCACTTCATGGTGGAGGAAGGCATAGTTTTGGGACACAAGGTGTCTGGTAAGGGCATCGAGGTGGATAAGGCGAAGATAGAAGTGATCGAGCAAATGTGCGTGCCTAAGACTTCCTAGGACGTGCAAAGCTTTCTCGGGCATTGCGGATTCTATCGACGATTCATTCAAGACTTCGCTCGAATTGCTAAGCCCTTAACAAACCTTCTGATAAAAGATAACGAATTTGATTTTTCTGATGAATGTGTTAAGTCTTTTGTCAGGTTGAAGGAAGCCCTCGTGTCCGCTCCAATTCTCAAACCTTTGAGATCATGTGCGACGCTAGTGATTATGCTGTGGGGGCCGTTCTTGGCCAAAAGAAGGACAAGAAACCCGTTGCCATCTGCTACGCGAGCAAAGTCCTTGATTCCGCACAAGCCAACTACACCACGACAGAAAAGGAGCTTTTGGCAGTGGTGTATGCTCTCGAAAAGTTTCGTGCCTACCTGGTCGGATCTCAGATCATCGTCTACACCGACCACGCTGCACTAAGGTATCTTCTTGCTAAAAAAGATGCCAAACCCCGTCTTATTCGTTGGATTCTTCTTTTGCAGGAATTTGACATTGAAATCCGAGATAAAAAGGGGTCGGAAAACTCAGTAGCTGACCATTTGTCAAGACTTCATTGGGAAGGCGAGGAGAAGGACCGTGTACTGATCGACGATTCGATACCTGGGGAGCGACTCTACGCGATTGGGACGCGCACCACAAGCACACCATGGTATGCGGATTTTGCCAATTTTCATTGTTCCGGCGTGATTCCGGAGGACATGACATACCAGCAGAGGAAAAAGTTCAAAGCCGATGCTAAGCACTACATCTGGGAAGAGCCCTACCTCTTCAAAGTTGGTATTGACGGGATGATTAGGCGGTGTGTGCCGAAAGAGGAGGTACACTCTATTCTTTTCCATTGCCATTCATCTGCTTACGGAGGCCACACCACCTCCTCTAGAACTGCTGCCAAGGTCTTGCAGTCAGGTTTCTTTTGGCCAACCATCTTCAAGGATGCACAAGCTTTCGTGCAATCGTGCGACGAGTGCCAAAGGACCGGAAACATATCAAGGCGCAGTGAGATGCCACAACAGCCCATTCTGGAGGTCGAGATTTTCGATGTGTGGGGAATCAACTTCATGGGACCATTTCCTTCTTCGAAAGGTAATGAGCACATTCTTGTGGCAATGGACTATGTGTCCAAATGGGTGGAGGCGCTAGCTTGTGCCAAAGCGGATGGTAACTCTGTTAAGCGCCTCTTCAAGGATGTGATCTTCCCGCGCTTTGGAGTGCCGCGCGTTGTAATAAGTGACGGTGGCAAGCACTTCATCAACCGCCAGTTTGAGCAACTTCTGAAACGGCATGGGGTAACCCACAAGGTATCAACTCCTTATCATCCTCAAACTAACGGACAGGTTGAAGTGTCTAACAGGCAAATCAAGGCTATTTTGGAGAAGACGGTGTCCGTGACGAGGAAGGATTGGGCTTTCAAGCTCAGCGACGCACTTTGGGCGTACCGCACCGCTTTCAAGACGCCACTCGAAATGAGCCCATTCATGCTAGTCTACGGGAAGCCCTGTCACTTGCCCGTCGTGATTGCACACAAAGCATACTGGGCCACACGCACGCTCAACATGGAGCTACAAGCCGCTGGAGAGAAGCGCATCCTTGACTTGCACGAACTGGAGGAAATGCGTCTTCAAGCCTACGAGAACGCCCGAATCTACAAGGAATGCACAAAGAAGGTGCACGACGAGCGCATTTTGCGCCGTATCTTCAAAGAAGGTGACCTTGTACTTTTGTTTAATTCTAGACTAAGGCTTTTTCCAGGCAAGCTCAAGTCTCGATGGTCCGGACCCTTCACGGTGAGGAAAGTCTACCCTTTCGGAGCGGTGGACATTTCGGGCAAAGTTGGTAGAATCTTCAAGGTGAACGGTCAGCGTCTCAAGACGTACATTGCTGACCAAAATAATGACGAGCGTCTGAGCTTGGACTTGTCCGAGCCTATCCCTGCAGAAACTTAGACGCAATAGGGTCAAGCTCGGGACCTAAAACAAGCGCTTTTCGGGAGGCAACCCGGATTTTTTTTGGTTTAAATTTCTTTTCCTTCTTTATTTTTCTTTTATTTCATCTGTGCATGTTTTCTTTTCTTTACTTTTGGCTGATGCAAACATTTGACGTATTTTTCAAGAGTTTCGAGTTGCAAAAATTCGTGCGAAAAAGAGTAGCTGAACATGGTTGGACGACCCGTCCAGGTCCGTGTGCGACTCGCAGGAGGCTGTCTGGCAACCCTGAACGACCCGCACAGGACCTTGAACGAGCCACACAGCTCTGTCGGGAGGCAGATATGGAAAGTGGAATCTTTGTGAACACATTAGGAAAGCTGATGAATCAAACTTGGAAGGGACTATTAACTTGCCTTACTTGTCCCCCTCTGATTATATATCTCTAACCCACCTTCCTCCTTTCTCTCTATTCTAAAATTTTTTGGAAACAACTTTCTGCCTCTCTCTTTCTTTTTTCTGTCCAGCCAGAGCAGCCGTCAACTGGTCGCAGAGAACCCTCAACTACCCGTTGAGCACTGTCCAGAGGCGAATTTTAGACATTCTCGCTGTTTCCAAAGCAAGTTCCAAGATGCCCTGGAAAGCGACAGTCAAGAGGGTCCCCCGCAGAAATTCCAAGCCTACCCACGACGTCGACCTGACGATCACGCTTGCGGAAACCAAGAAGGAAATCCGAAAACGAAAGAAAGCAACTCGAACTACTCCCAAACCTCAAACACCACGAGTAGACCGCCCGAAGGTACTCCAACGAACAGCTCGAATGAGAGTAGATCCTAGATGGTGGGGCCGTCAAATCGCGCAACCAAACTCTTGGCGAGTGGATGCAAGTTGGTGGGCGGAGACAAGGACGGTTCCTGGATCGTTCTGCCCATGGGCTAAACCCTAGGCATCGAGGGAGTACCCCTTCCCCTTACCTTTTCTCTTGATTTATTTTTGAATTTTTGGCACCAAGGACGGTGCAAGGGTAAGCATGGGGGGGGGATAGAATAGAAATTGTAAATAGTCAATATTTGCTTGAACACTTTTCTTGATTTTTTTTTTCATTTTGCATGATAATTGTTGTTTTTCTAATTTTTGTTTATGATTTTTGCTTTGTTATCTGTCCATGTAGTCGTCGAAAGCTTTAAACGAAGAAACGATGGACGTTGGGGTGCAAAACAGAGAAGAAAAGTTGTCTGGCAGTGTTATGCGACCCGTTTGGCACTGTCTGCGACCAGTTGACATATGCCAGACAAAGGAAAAAGGTCAGGAACACTGTCTGCGACCTGTTGAAGGCCCTGTGCGACCCGTTGAGTTTCTGACAGGTATTCAACGATGTACAAGTACGAATCTTGAGGTAATTTGGGTCATTTTAATTTAGGCAGAAAATCTGGGGCACAGCACGAATCTTGAGGTCATCTGCGGCGTCAGATCTAGCAGGAGTGGACCACAGCCTATCAGGACATTCAGGAGATGCAGCAGATGATGCGCAGCATGCAGCTGACGCAGACAGCTCATGGGTGGCAGATCCAAGGCATTCGTCAGACCCAGCGGGAGCAGGGGCAGCAGATTGACGATATTGCTGAGTACCTATACCAGTTCCACATGCGCGGGTACGAAGCAGACAGTGATGTGAGCGCATCGGGCGACGACGCCGCCACTGGAGACGACAGACAGTGACACACCTCAGGTTGTATTCTATCTTTCTCTTATTTTCCTTCTTATCTGTGATCCTTTGCACTAGGGACAGCGCATGGTTTTAGCATGGGGGGGGGGGGAGAGATAGAATAAACCTGAGTAGTTTTTAGGTTTTCTTTTCGTTTTTGTCTACCTTTTGCATTTTTTTTAGGGCATTCTTTTTCATTTTTATTATTTTTTTTTAGCATTTGCATTTAGTTTAGTTACTTGAGTCCGAGTAGCTGTACTCTTTTCCTACTCCGCTGGACCGCGAAAAGGTTTTTGATGAGGCAGCACCCCTTTTTGGTTGGGTAGGAGCATTTCTCCTTTGTCATAACACGTGTCACTTTTGTGGCGTGGAGTGAATGAGGCCTTAGGAACGACTCTGAGAGACCAAATTGAGGTAGTATTCTTATTTCTTTCTTTTTCTAAGTTCATACCAAAGTCCGGTTTGTGTTTGACTTGCTTGAGGACAAGCAAAAGGTTAAGCATAGGGGGATTTGATGTGTGTATTTTACACATATTCTTTAGGGTAAAACCGTGCCTTTTGGTATAAACTTAAGCTTTATTGGTCCAATTAATTGTAATTTAGGGCATATCATTGCATTTGTCGTGTTGTACCTCTTTCTTGACTTGCAGATTCGAAATATTACGAAATTCCGACTTTTGGAGCACTTTTCTGCCTTTCTGGTACGTGTTTCTTGAACTTATCTAAATGGGGAAACTCACCATGGTGAAACTTACCAACACGCACCAATTGAGTGGAATAATGAGTGAAATGTGAGATCTACCAAAATGCCAAAGGCACAAATTATTGGAGAGATGTGAGATTCCACATATATGTGCACTGATGCTTCACCCACTTTAAATGAAACATCTGAGTTCCACAGAAAGGCATAGCCGCGTGTGTCGAAAGACGCGGTCCCGGTGTTGTCCATTCCGACCTGGAATAATTAGAATGGATAGGGTTTGGCGCCTGTCCCTCACAGGTTCCATTGGGTCACAAGGGAACCCGGCTTTTTGCTAAATCCTTTGGTGTTTGGTGTTATATCCAAGAAAAAGCACTGCACGCCCAAAGATGAGTTCACCTCGTGTGATCTTGGAGGGGTCAGAACAAAGGACTACTCGTTGTGCCTGGCGCTTGCGTCAAAACAACGAGAACGGTGAAAGTCTTACCATACACACACTAAACACCAGTTGAGAGTGATATTGAGAGAAAAGTGAGTCTACCAAAGCACGCAAAGTGCCTAGCGGAGTGACTTGTGAGAGTCCACAAAAACACGTACACATCCACTTTTCACTTCCAATCATTGGGAGTTAGGAAGATTCCACATATGGCTAGTTGCGAAGTGCCAGAAATGTCGTAACCTGGGTTGAGTTCATCTGACCTGGCAAAACAACGGATGAACGTGGTTGCGGGATTGTCCTGGGTGTTCCCCAAACAGTCGTCCCTTGGTTCGTACAGTTGGCCAAGTAAAACCGACAACTGAAAAAGTGCTTCGGAAGGCGGGATGTCAAGTAGAGGCCCTGAGCAGAGGTCAACGAGTCGTCCACCACTGTCTGCGACTCGTTCAGCAGTGTTTGCAGAGGCAGACGGGTAGTCAGACACCAGACAACAGAGGTGAACGGGTAGTTGACAGACCTGTGCGACCAGTTCACCCTTGTTTGCAGAGGCAGGCGAGTAGTTCTACATTGGAACATTGATGTATGCGAGTCGCTCACCATTGCCAACGGGTCGTCCACATTGGATTTGCACCACCAGACACTCAGGTATTGGCATACATCAATGTAAATGGCTGCATCTGATTCTACGTGGCAGAACAAGACCCAATGGGTCGTTCACCACTGTCAACGGGTAGTTGAAGGCACTGCCCAATTTTGGAAGGAAATCTGCTGAAGGTCTGTTTTGGAGGCGCGTTTTGGGGCTTATAAAAGGAGAGTTTCTGCAGGGATTCGACAGGTTCATCTGGTAGGGTTTCAAAGGAAGAGATTGGAGGCGGCTACCAACCTTGGAGAGCACAAATTTCAAGAGAAATTCAACCACGAAGACAGCACCTCGCTCATCTTGAGATCTTCGGTTTTGTCAACATGATCTCTTATTTTCTTTACTTTTCTTTGTGTTCTTTTGCCATGACTGAGTAGTTTATTTGTTCTTAGGGATTAGGGTAGATTGTTGTGAATGGATTGATGATTATGCTACGTTTTTATTGTGTTATTATGTTCAACTTGTTGCACGTTAATAATATCTTTGCATGAATTGATTGTTGTTTTGTATGGTAAACCCGCGGACGAAGGCCAAGTCCGGTGTGGTTGTTTATATCAACTGACCAACCTTTATTTTATGCATTGCTTGAGTTGATCTTCGGATCCATAAGTACCCGAGAGGGGAAATTGCGTTATACGACGGTATTAACGGAACTTAGGTATAAAACAAGTTGATTTAGGGATAGTCATAATCCTAGAAATGTTTTAATGAACTAATAACATTATAAAGTCCAACACACGAAAGTTGAGGAGTCAATCTGACCATTAGTTTCATTGAACGTTCATAATACGCGATAGAAGCCTATGTTAACTGGTTTGACGGCTGTCTGGCAGATGTCAACTGGTCGTTCAGGACACTGAACGGGTAGTTGACCATCTGTCAGCGCTGTTGAATAGCGACAAGACCAATGTCTGCTGGTAGTTCAGGACACTGAACGGCTTGCGAACATTGGTATTGTTTACCTAGCATGCCCTCTGCGAGTCGTTCAGGACACTGAACGTGTCGCATACCTATGTCGGCGGGTCGTTCATAGTAGTGAACGGGTAGTTGACCATTGATCCAGAGCAACAATTGATCCGAACTCCCTAGGAATACCTTTTATAGTTAAGTTTAAAACCAAAATTTTATTTGCACTTGTTTAATCTCTATTTTTAATTGTCCTTTAATTACTTAGTATTCCTTAATCAAAACAATTGCTTACAACCCCCCATTTTATACAAAAATACCAAAAATAGTTTTCGAGTCTAAATTAAAGTCGTTCTAGAAGTAAGTCCCGTCTCTGTGGTTCGACCCTGATCTGCAATTGACCGTCATTTGGTGCGACGTAAAGTGGGATTAGGAAAGTATAAATAGTATTTGATATCACACCCAATCATGATTTCACATGCCTAAATATTTCAATTCTCAATTCATTCTAAGCAAACATTAACATCATACATTTCCTAAAATTAACAAAGCAATTAGCAAGAGAAATTTGGAATCCAAACAAAGTAAGATGCACGCTCTAGCAAGTAGAAATTACACAGACCCAGAAGAGAATTACCCAAAGCGCTATCAATTTCGGAGAAATTAACAATCCGCACAACAGAACAATTACGTGCACTCTAATTGAAGAAAAGTTTTGTTTAATTAGCCACAAAATCACTAAAACTAAAATCGAACTAACTATTATAGAAAATTTACAAAAAAAAATTGAGAAATAGTAGCAAAACATACCTACAAAAGAGAAGATTTAGAGTGATTATAGGTCGTATGACCACACCTGAATCGCCAAAAGGTGATTTTTAAGGGTTTACAAACACCAAAAGCAAATTGTAGCTTATTAGAGAACGATAAACAGAAGTAGAAGGGTGCGAAGAGAAAACTTTCTCAGAGATTGGTTTGGTTTGGGGAAAGAAAAAGAAAACAAAGAAGGAAAAAGGGAGAAAATAGGAAGAGTTGCAGTTGCATTGACGTGGGCAACTCGGTGAGGTTACCGCTCTCCTGGCTTGGGGATGCTAGCGATTGGGATGCTGGCGATTGGGATAAAAAAGCGATCTACAAGCTTCTACAAGGTTCCACTGCTAAGATTGTCAATGGCGATTGAAGATAAAGAACATCAGTGATTGAAAAATACCTTCAATTCAGATGTCAGAACGAAGAGAAAAAAATGTATAATTCACCGAGAAAATCAGCAAAAGAAATGAAAGTGGTAGCAGATATTTATTTGGAAAATAGAGATCGAGAGAGAGTTTTGTTTTTTCGGTGAGAGAGCGACGGAGAGGTAAGAGAAGAAAGAATCTGCTCCAATAGAATCGCCAGCGTGTCAAATAAACAACCATTTCTTTTAAAGCAAATTTGTTTTATTAACAATTTGACTACAGTCCAACAATTAAATTAACAATGCCACATCAGATTAAACAATTGAGAAGCAACTCCCGTTGGAGATGCTCTTACGTTTTATGCAAGGATCAAAATCAAAGAGCACCGACGATATCTTTTACCAAAAAATCATGCTCAGATAGGTTCTTCAAACAAACAATAAAAAAAGCTGATTTTTTTTTACTCAGCAATCAGCACCAATTTCAAATTCAAAATCTCGATCAATAAATTTATACAATGTCAATCCCTCACATATAAGTTTGGGTAAAATCAGAACCAAATATAGGGCAACAAAAAGCAGCCTAAATCCTCAGTTCATATCTCCCTTAATAGAACTCAAGAAATTTTTTTATTCTACACCCATGCATAAATTGGTTCTTCATGGTGTTATGCAAAATCCTATTTAGTCTCTCTTTCTCTCTCTCTCTCTCTCTCTCTATATATATATATATATATAGTATAATAATTATATATACACAAAACCTTGGAGCATCATAAGAACTGACAACAAAATTTCTACAATTTCCAGTCATGCATAGCTGTCCGATCTTTCATCTTCTTCTTCATCACAACTCTCTCCAGTACCTCCAGTAGCAATAGATAACTGGAGAGGTCCAGTGGGAGACCCTGATTGAGAGGTGCTCTGTTGTGAGGTAGCGCTTTGCTGGTCTTTGCAAGCTGCATTATTATTTGTTGGTGCTCTTCTCGTGTGAAGCCTATATTTCTGGAATAGTACCCCCAAAAAATCTGTTTAGAACATTAATTATCCTTAAGATAAGGATGTAACCTTATTATTTTTTTATTTAAGATACGAGCGATTTTAGCTAGCTAGTAACTAACATGTAGATGGCTTTTTAACTTCGTCATTTGTCAGCCCATCTACTTTCATCAGATCTCTGATTTGCTTTGGAGTAGCCACTGAAATAACAAAGAAACAAAAGAGTCAGATGAAAGTTGGAGAAATTCATTATGTTTAAAAAAAAAATGAGTGGAATAATTTTGATACAGAAACTGTGAATAATTAAAATCAATTTCAAATTTAGAAAAATATTTATTATCCCAATTCATATTATAATTTGGTAAGGGCACAAAGCAATTTTAGATCTTAATTAATTTGTGAAACCCTTCTACTTATGTTAACAAACGAAAAGTACTTATACGGCCACTTATACCAAACATGAAAACAACTAAGAAAAAAACTATGTATCTAACCTTGGGCCCCACCAAGCTGTTGCAAGGCAGAGACGAACTGGCGGTGCAACTCCGGCGACCAGCAGCGCCTCGTCTTTCTCTGTTGCACGTGGGACTGAGATTGAATGGAAATCGGAGTTGCAGCTGAAGAAGAGTTCTCTGTAACTCCAGCTACAATACTAACGCTCTTGTAAGAGTAAGAGTAAGAGTAAGAGTAAGAGTAAGATAGCATGGTAATAGCAGGCACGCTCACATCCACCTCCTCCTCATTCCTTGAGACGCCCTTAAACGGTAAGAATCCGCATGAAGTACTCTGATAATATTCATATATATCACAATTCAGAACCAATTAGTAAATAAAGAAAGGTCAAGAGGACGGTGATGATATGGATATGGATATGGATACCTTTTGGGAGGGTATGTTTTGAGGTTTGTCAGTGCTATCTTCTTCGCTGTGGCTGTGGCTGTGGCTCCATAACTGAGCAGAGCTCATCCAACTCTTCTTATCTTTTGAGTCTTCTTCCACTTCCCCCCTTACATTTTCTTCGAATTTGCTTGTGCTTTTGCTTTTGACGGGTATGAACTCCTCAAAGACAGAGACGCTACCTTTCTGGCATCTCTCGAGTTCCTCCTCCAGCACGCTAACAACTACAAAACAACAGTACCCAAAAATTAAAAAGCATTTAGTTGAAGTTGAAATTTACAAGAATTTAATATTACTGAAATGAAATGAAGACATATATATATATATATATAATTAAGCAATGAAATTAAACTACTGTTGCCGAGGAGATGCATGCTTAGAGGAAGTTCCCGCTTGAAAACTCGTATTTTTCTTCTCTCGACTTGCAAATCTCTGATAAAACCCTCCAGTTTGGTCGCTTTGGCACCACTTTCTCCGACCTCCATTGCCTCCTTGAAGAATCTGTTAATGGGAATGGCTTTCGAAGCGTAGAGCTTCAGATTTAATCCAACGTCGGTGTCGGGCACACCAGATCCCATTTCTCTTCAATTTTTACTTTTCTATAAACTAACTGTTCTCTGCCTTGTTACTTGCGGTGCAAATGTGTGTGAGAAAAGGGAAGATATATATATCAATCTAGGAAAATGATATTATGCCCCAAGAATTGCCCCAGAAAGTACATATGACTAGGATATCCACTATATTTTATCCAAAGAGAGGGATTAGCTAAGGCCTAGACATGTACACTAATGTGTGCATATCCATAAATTAATATATGACCAATCCTGCACTGTGAACTTAGAAAAATTTGAAAACTGAAAGTCGTCAAAATCTCTATACCAGACCGAACTCCTTAAACATTGGAATAAGTACTCAAGATATTTTTGATATTTTTACGAGATATCGGAACTAAATTTCAGCCGAGTTAGAAACTTCTTATGAACGACTGGCGTAATACCGCTAAGAGTTCAATCTATCTAGAAGCTCTAAAGGCAACCGAGACGATTGAAGAACCCACAAACGGCTTCTTAAAACCAGCCAAATCTGCGAAAGGAGCCACAACAACATTGATCAAGCAGAACAATACAATAATCCAACTGCTGGTTAAAATTAAAGAAGATCTGGAAGATTGCAAAACCGCAATCAGAAGGCTAGAAGCCGCGAAAACCAGAGTTCCAGAAACAGAAAACCTCGCACAATCCATAGACGATTTACAAAAAGGCTTGCAGAAACTTAGCCTTGGTGAGACCAGTGTGAGAAAAATTAAGAAAACAACACCAGCCGTACAGAATCCTCAGACAGCAAGGATAAGGACCAGAACTGATGGGTCCTTAGCAGTAAGATTTGGTGGTTATTCAGCAACTGCACCACCAGAAGAGGTAACAATAGGACATAACGATGAGGAAACCATAGGGGAGGAATTAGCTCTCATGTTGACATGTGATGATTGGGATGAACAGAGCCAATCAGATGATGACAGTCTAGGTATGCTTATAACACTGGCGTCATTACCTAGGGAATCTACTTCTATCATAGAAGATGGTCCAATTTGGGATCACTACAGCGAAGATGAGGATACAGAGAATGATTGGGTAAACCCATTCGCGAAAGTTGGTGGGGGTAGTGGTATAGCCACGGCTCATCAAAATTCGGAATCAGTATTTGCCGCAGTCATGGAGTATCCCTCACTTCGTAATCTGACGAAGAATATTGAAACAGTACTTTCAACGACAACAGCTGAATCGGCTAGAAGACCCACAGAGCCTACAATGGGTCCTGTAATGTATCCACCAGGCACAAGGAGAGAAAATATTGAAGTGCCTCAAATCAAAGCAAGAATTGGAAATTTGAGAGGTGGATTTTCAAAACAACACAATGATAGGTTTGAATTACCCTCAGCGCATGCAAACCAAGGAGTAATGCTAATACTGCCAGACGACATTGGGCAGTACAGCGATACAATTTCAAGATGGGAATCTATCACTCTAAATCTTGTGAATGAAAGAAGTTGGGATGACAATAAGAGTAAGGTTATCTATATTGAAAACCTACTTGGAGATATTGTCAAAAAGACATGGATTCAATGGAGGATGGCGTATCCTCAAGAATATGAAGAGCTAATAAATATTGCAGATGACCCTCAAAATGTTATCTCGCAAATCAGAAGAATGATCTTGTTGGAAGACCCTTACCAAGGTTCAACAGTAGAACAGGATCAAGCTTATAATGACATTGAAAGATTGTCATATGACAGCATGAAGGACTTGTTTAGCTACATGAATGACTACAAGTACCTTGCTGCTAAATCAGGCCGAATGTACATTTCGCTTGAACTTTCTGAGAAATTCTTCCGGAAGATGCCACCATTAATTGGTAAAGAAATTGAGAAGGCATATTTTGAGAAATACCCCGGAAGCACAGTTGGTGTGTTGCTAAGAATTAACTTTGCATATCAGTTCCTGGCAGAACAGTGCAAGAGAGCAGCTGTTCAGAGAAGTCTAAATGACCTATCTTTCTGTAGCCAGATTCCAATCCCTGGTTACTATCAGAATAATAAGAAGTATGGCTTAAGAAAAGCCAAGACCTATCGTGGAAAACCGCATGAATCACATGTGCGTGTTTTTAAGAAAAAGTATGCGGATAAGGTCCGAAAATGCAAATGTTTTATTTGCGGGGAAGAAGGTCACTTCGCAAGAGAATGCCGCAAGAAAGATGGTAACATTGTAAGGGCAGCGATAGTGAAAAATTTGGATCTAGATGATAAATGGGACATCATCTCGGTAGACCAAAATGAACCCGACAGCGATGCTATTTGCTCTCTCTCGGAAGGAGAAGTCGGGAGCACAAACACGTTAATGGCTAACCTTAAGGATTTGCCATTTGAAGAGATCTACATGATGACTGCCAGTACACTAGAGTTAAACTGGAGGTCATACCCAAACCTTCCCGAAATTTTTTTGTTGTGTAAACACGAATGGGAGGACAACTCAACAGTACCACCAAACAAAGAAAAGTGTGTATGTTGTAAAGAAATCACGAACAGAAACATGAGGGCTAATTGCATGATCTGCCGAGAAACAGTGTGCCCTATGTGTTCCAGATTTGTGCTTGGAAGAAAGATCCAAAAGAAGGCTCAGAATGTAAGGGCTTATGACGGGAAAGATGAGCTGATAAAAGAGTTATTGGACTATACCCAGTATCTGCTAATGAAGAACGAGAAATTAGAAGAACAATTGCAAACTCTACAACTGCAAAAATATGTAAAAAGCCTTGAAAATCATGATTTAAAGGGCAAGACAAAGGTTGTAGTTGAAGATAGTGATGACGAAGAAGAAGTCTTCAATGAAATGATGCACCAGTTCAAAGGCATTAAGATCAGAGAACCAGAGACTGTAAACAAGATCTCTGATGAAGAAGCTGAAACCGTGGTGCCTGATCCGAGAAGAGGCAGGAGGGTACTAAATAGACTATACAATATTGAGTTGCAAATGGAGATTCCAGGTGTGAAAAATTTTAAGGTGCAAGCAATATTGGATACAGGAGCAACGGTTTGTTGCATAAATCAAAAGATAGTGCCAGAAGAAGCACTTGAGCAAAGCGCATACCCTATACAAATTAACGGGGTCAACTCGCAACAAATAGCAAACTTGAAGCTTAAAAATGGGCTGATGAGTATTGAGGAAAACAAATTTAGAATCCCATTCACATATGCGTTCCCTATGGGAGAGAAGGAAAACATCCAGATGTTGCTGGGATGCAATTTCATAAGGGCTATGCAAGGTGGCTTGCGAATTGAAGGACAAATGGTTACATTTTATAAAAATGTAACCACAATCACTACAAGGGTAGATGCTGAAGTAGCTTCTAAAGCTGACCTAGAAGAACTTGAACTTTCTGAGCTCGAGTACATTGAAGTAAGAGAAGCAGTGGCGTATAATTGTGGTGAAGAATCACCTGATTTTAAACGAAGATTCAACACGCTACTTTCTAAATTGAGGGAACAAGGATTCATTGGTGATGATCCTTTGAAACATTGGGGAAGAAACCAAATCAAGTGTAAGCTTGAAATCATAAACCCGGATATCTCTATCCAGGATAAGCCCCTAAAGCACGTAACACCAGCAATGCGCGAGCAATTTGACAGGCATATACAAGCATTGCTAAAAATTGGAGTGATCAGGCCGAGTTCAAGCAAACACAGAACTATGGCGATAATGGTGAATTCAGGAACAACCATAGACCCGGTCACAAAGAAGGAGGTCAAAGGCAAGGAGCGCATGGTATTCAACTACAAGACGCTCAACGATAACACGCATAAAGACCAGTACAGTCTTCCAGGTATCAACACAATCCTGAAGAAAGTGGGAAATAGTAAAATATTTTCCAAATTTGATCTAAAGAGCGGCTTTCACCAAGTTGCTATGGATCCAGAGTCGATACAATGGACTGCATTTGTAGTTCCAGGAGGATTATACGAATGGTTGGTCATGCCTTTTGGATTGAAGAATGCGCCGGCAATCTTTCAGCGCAAAATGGATAATTGTTTTCGAGGCACAGAAGAATTTATAGCCGTCTACATAGACGATATACTGGTGTTCTCAGAGGATGAAGAACAACATGCTGAGCATATTTCAAGAATGCTCGATATTTGTGAAGAAAATGGGCTTGTACTTTCACCCACAAAAATGAAGATTGCGGTTAAGGAGATTGAATTCCTTGGAGCAGTAATAGGCAACAGAAAGATCAAGTTGCAACCGCATATCATTAAGAAGATCATAACCTTTGAAGACGAGAAAATGAAAGAGAAGGCAGGGTTACGATCATGGCTAGGCATACTAAACTATGCCAGAAATTACATTCCAAACCTTGGTACACTTCTGGGACCATTATACTCAAAGACCAGTCCTCATGGTGATAAACGCATGAAACCTTCAGATTACCAGTTGGTAAGAAAGGTAAAGGATTTGGTACAAAACCTACCAGACTTGGAATTACCACCTCCCAATTCTTATATTGTAATTGAGACAGATGGCTGCATGGACGGCTGGGGCGGTGTGTGTAAGTGGAAGAAGGGTAAAACTGACCCTAGAAGCACAGAAAGAGTATGTGCTTATGCAAGCGGGAAATTCCCGATCGTGAAGTCAACCATTGACGCAGAAATACACGCTTGCATGGAGACACTAAAAGCACTCAAAATTCACTATCTTGATCAGAAGGAGATAACCCTCCGAACAGACTGTCAGGCTATTATTAGCTTTTACAATAAATCTGCACAGAACAAACCGTCAAGAGTAAGATGGATAAGTTTTGTAGATTTCGTTACAGGGACGGGAGTCCAAATAAACTTCGAGCACATTGATGGCAAGCTCAATGTTTTGGCGGATTCATTGTTAAGATTGGCAGTTAACATGATGAGTGCTAAGCTAGATGAACAAATCTCTAGCATTCTGGTACAACTGGAAAGTGCAATTAATGAAGTAATCGAAGCACCCCAGGAATCGATTATTCGTGAACTAAGCAGTACCATTGAGAAGATTAACCTTCTCATAGGCCGGAAAACGGCCTAGTAGTCTTGAATTCTTATTGCGGAAGTGGTGGACCGCAGAAACAAATCATCACATTTATCTAATAAGTGTGTTATCTTATTTTTTTAGTTTTTACAGGAAAATGGAAGGACTCAGGAGGATCATAATAAGCAGTGAACCACGAAGGGTCAGGGAAGCATTTAACAAGGCAGAAGCTTGGGAAGCATTGTGTGGGCAGAATGCTCCATTAGCCCGATACTCACATACAACAGAAGACACCTTTGTATGTTATCCAAGAAGCATTGAAGAAGAAAACGCTATGACTAGCAGATTATCCGATCTGTACAAAGAACAAGCCTGTAAAGCTTGCATACAAGTAGAAATACTTATTGCCATGAAGTATCTCCAGAAAACAAGGCTTGAGTCAATAGCAACAAAAGACAATTGGGCAAGTGACATGTTAGGAAGGGTGGATGCTGGCATACAGGCACTCATCCAATGCCACGACGCACTAATAGAAAGCTACAGAGAAACTCACTTCTAAAGGCTGCTTTATTAAAGTTCTTCTTTTTCTTTTAGATGACTCCTTAGTGTGTTGGAGCATCTTCTTTATTTGGTTTACTTTACAGATGTCTCCTTAGTGTGCTGGAGCATCTACTTTATTCTGAGTGGTTTTGCTTTTTCTTTATTTAAAGATGTCGTCTAGTGTGCCGACGCATCTTTTTATTATGAGTGGAAGACAAGAGTTAGTTGATACCTCTTTATTCGCATGACGATGGGGCCCAATGCGCACCCGATGCAATAATAGAGATCATATCTCAAGTCTATATAATGTAACCTCATATGAAGTTGCAAGCATATCAGAAATCATCTGAAAGCTTACTTCTTCCAGTTAAATAAAATCAAGTTTCCAGTTTTCTCTAAGCCTCAAGTTTGCAGTACATAATCTGTCCGAGAGCTTGAGCCGATCTAAATTCTGCGCGCTCTCCCGTTGGTATCAGAGCTAGTTTATTTGATCTGGTTAGTATCAATAATGATTTTCTAATTCTTTCATTCTTTCTAAGTAAGCAGTAAAGGAAAGGTTATGTATTAGTTACTTGTTAAAGGCCAAAGATATGAAGTATTGAAGAACCAGCTGAACCAGAAAACTTAAAATTTGAGAGATGTGTACTTAGTATAGGCGATAAAGAGGGAATAATACCCAAGAAGGGGGAATAGTACCATTACGTTCGTAATATTAAGAAGGCACTCAAATAGAAAGCAACACGGTTCAGGATCAAGTGTGACAAAAATTTAAGTGGAATGCTAACTCATCGGTACTGTTAGGGAAAAAGCAAGGGTCGTTATAGCAGCGTCCATCAATCTAATGGGACCGGTTTAGGTTTAGCTGAAGCGTACGTATTTTGTTTTGAGGGATACAAATATACAATTACAATGGTAAATTCCGTTTGGAAGTGGGTTTTATCGTGACAGCTTGGCTCGGCTCGGCTCAGCTCACACAGCCACACAGGAGGGAGCGAGAGCGAGAGCGAGTTTGATCTAGCTGTTATCTAAGAATCCGAGCTTCATCTGTTATCTAAGAATCGGAATTGTTTCCGTGATCTAAGAATCTAGATCTAGCTTGTGATTTAAGATCCTAACATGCATTTTATTCTTGTGATCTCGATCTATTTTTCAATTCTTTTGGTTTATTATTAAAAATTTCGAATCCTCCTGAATTGCCTTTCCTAGTTGGGGTTCTTACTCAACTTATATATATATATATATATATATTTAAATTACAATCCTGATGACCTGGTTCTATTGCAGTCTCAATCTTTTCTTTATGCTGTTATGCATCTCAATTCTCTCTAGCATTTAACTACCAGTTCATGCATTTATGGCAAAAATAAAATTGGTTGTGATATTCAAATTTTTTAAGTGTTTTCCGAAAAAATTATCTAAGAATCTTTCGCACGATACAACCTGCAAGTTCCATGCACAAAATTATTATGGTTGGTATTGTAAGTATTTTAAGTTAATATGAAAATATATATCTTATGTAAGATCATTATTCTTAAATTCCAAAAATATATTTGCTTGAAAATAAATTTATTTTCTGAAAAAAGCTGATTATATTTAATACTATTAAGTGCTTTAGTTTTTTTAATCGCTAAATTCATTAGCTTGAAAATGTACATATTTTTTCTAAAAAACATGATTAACTTATAATTTAAGAATTTTAAGTTAACACAAAAGTATGTACATCTTATGAACTGCATGTTACAACATAAAAAATATATGTAAAATATAATTTTCCATTAATTACAAATATTCAATTGGAACAATGAAAAATTAGGGTGAAAAACTGCTAAGAAGGTAGTTAAGAAAACTAAAAAATTAAAACAATAAGTGAAGGTGTTAAAAAAGTAGCTAAAAGAGATGACAACAATTGCTCTAGTAAATTTTGTAATATTTATTGAATAGTGGGTAGTTGTGTTATATGAAATTTACCACGAGGTAGGTAACAATTTCCCTAATGAAATTTTATTGGATTGTGGGTATTTTAGTTATATGAAAATGCACCGTGAGGAAGGTGTAAACAGAGGAGAGATTCGGAACCTTTTTTACATGTGATTGACGGAATCTTTAATGGAAAGAAAGAGAAATAATTTGGCGTGCAGCGTGCTGCTGCTGCCACGCGGAAGGTAAAGGAGATGAGATAAGGATAGGAGGAAAAGTTTCCTAGAGTGTCGAGCCGCAAATAATTTCAACAAATATGATCAGAAGCATCTTAAAAATTGCACAGAGAATCAAGAGCACTCTAGAGAGATTCGTTATTTTTGCTGAATTCAAAACGATTTGCATGTGTTTTTTTTTCCGATGTGGGCCTACATGTTAGGAGCGCAAGTAATAATTGCGCTCCTAACATGTTGTACAATATTTTTTCTTAGTTTTTTCTATTTATACATATTTTAATAATTATTACCAAAATAGTATTTTTATTTTAAGTATTTTAATTACTAAAATACTATTAAATTATTTTAGTGTTAAAAAATAGTATTTTTATATTAGTATGTTTATATTTACTATTTTTATACTAATATTTTAGAGTTTAGAGTTATTTTAGTATTATAAAATATTATTTATATATTAATATGTTAATAATTACTACTAATAAATAGTATTACAAATTATGACAGTAATAATTATCTTAATATTATTTATTAATAAATATTAGTTACTAATATAGTACTATTATATAAATAAAATAGTATTTTTATTTATTAAAATAGTATTAATATTTATTAAAATATGATTAATAAATAGAAGTAATAATAATATTTATAATATATGGAATATAATTATTATAAATATAAGTAATAATATACTAAAGTATTTTTTATTAAATCTGATTAATGTTATTCTAGTTGAAAGCTTTAAATAATTATAAATCTAGCAATTCAATTAATCTCAACAATTAAATAGCAATTAAAAGTAAATAGATGAGTTGAGAAATCACAAACAAAATGAAGCACGCGTTATACCAATATGTTAACGGAGTTGGAGTATTGACGAGCCTACTCTCCGGAACTCCTGACCCCCCGACGTGGTAACAAAGTCGAGCCGTTGAACTAAACACATAAGTCTTGTACAAACTTGAACCTTGCCCTCTTACATACAAAAGATGAGAGACAAGACCAAAAACACAGTAGCACAAGGACTAAATAAATAATGGAGAAGATAAAATATCTCTCAAATCTCACATAATGAATTTATTCTAGTTTGAATATATAAATTTGAGATTTAGAGCAAAGATTTGTGCAAATGAGTTTTGGGCTCAAAGATTGTTAATGGTGGCCAGTAATAGGTTAGAAAACAGCTAGAATAATTAAGGGAGAAAGGTTTGCAACTGTCATGTTTATATAGATTCCAAATCTGACTAAATTAGATCAAAACGGAAGTATAACGCTATCTATGTGTATTCTGTAGCGTTATAACGCTATGCTAAGATCCGAAAAAAATTGCTTCCAATTTTATTTCAAATTTTCAGAAGAGATAAGTTGGCGTTATAACACTAACTTAGCGTTACATAAAGATATGCTCGGTCTTTATCGTACTTAGTCAATTTTTGGTTTTTGTTCACTCTAGCGTTATAACGCTAATCTTGCATTGTGTAACTCGTGGCTCTGTCAATTTGGTACTTATTGTCAATCCGAGAACATACCTTTAGTTAAATTTTAGCCTTTGGTGCAATACATTTGTGTTGTCAAGTGGTGCATCATTTGTCCTTGATTGTTTTGTCAATTGAACCGTTAACCGTGTAGAGTTGTGTTGCTCCATATATTGATTTAGGAGACGAAAATTGATTTGCTTGTTTGGAAGAAATTAAAGATCAGCTCCGCACGTGTAAAGAACACTTATTTTGATAGTGAAATCGGCTCGGAAGGAAGATTTTCGGAAGACCCGTGAACGTAGGCCTAGTTGATTGATAGGCTGAACCACGTTATATTGCGTGTTCTTTTTATTCTCGATTGCTCTCTCTTCACTCTCTCTCTCTTTATTACTTTACTCTTTGTTAATTTGTGAATTATTGTATTACTTATAGAACTTGCTTGCTTTAACGCTTTGCTAGTTGATTAAGATATAAAAGCTTTAATTTGGAATTGTTTATTGAAAACGCTTCCGCCTAGTAATTTAACCTTAGTCTTGAGTTTTAAGCCCGAACCCTAATTCTAACAATGTTTGTTGATTGTGAATTTTATGTAATTCTCTTAATGAATTATACAAAGTACTGAGAGATGAAATATGATGATTTAAGTTAATCAGGACTGTCAAAACTTGAAGGATTTCAAATAATATAACCAAGTATCAAAATGTGACGTCATTACTAGTTAAAAAAGGTACTAACATAGATGCAGTGAGGGAGAGAGAGTGGGGTTAGGGGTGTTGACACCCTCCAATATTTTTCAAAAATTCACTCATATACGCAATAATGAAGAATAGTTTAGAAATTGAGAATCTAACATCCCTCAATCTGAAGGCTAACCAGCGCTCTTCAATTTCAAAAATTGAGCGGTGAGAAATAATAAAGTATAGGACAAGACTCCAATAAATATTTGATCATTCACAACAAATTATCGTATTTTTTGCTACTTGTTTCAATATAATATTTAAGAGCAAAGTGGATCACGTGGTGATCCATCTTGCACCTTTTTATGTGAAAAGAAAGAAAGAATATTTTAATTTTCGCAAATACTTAAGATGCAATTTGTATGAAAAAACATAAAATTGTATAGATTTCAGATTTTGATGAAAACACGTGTTAAAAATCTCATGTGTTGCTTTTAACCCATTTAGGAGAAAAGATCTAGTATAAATAATTAATTAGTTCAATATTGTAGAATGAGGCATTAAGATGGGCTACAGTAGTAGTCAGATGATCTCAGTTTATCGAAGTGATTAAGAACATATGATTTAGATTATAAAAATCATGATATATCATATGCAAGATGAATAGATGATCCATATAATTTAAATAAGAAAGCTAATCAACATTAATTTTTATTTATTTCTTATGGATTTTTTAGAATGAAACATTAGTAATGTGCACCTAATCAGGAAAATCAATATCTACATTTAGTGAGTTGCATTATTAAACACATAAAATTGACGAGTATTTAAAACAATCAATGTTGCTATATAATTGTCTATGTAAAATATGCTTCACAATAAACATATAAAATTGCTGAGATCGAGTAAGATTTTGAATCGTCAAGTTTCGACAACTTACCGTTATGGGCCAAATTAGGCAAGATTCGGTCAGAGTTGATTCGAGTATCGTCGAACTTTTTCGAGTGTTGGAGTCAGCTGAGATTGAATCAGATTCGGATCTTCGCAACCCCTAAACTAAAATCCTAGCTCTGTCCCTGCATAGATGTATCCCTTAATGCCATAATACTATACCATACCTGTTGGACTTAGTTCGATGCAATTCATTTAGGGTACGAGCCAAAATACAAAATTTCTAAATTACGAAAATCAATTGCAACAATTCAAATCTTCGTGCTACGTGTTCGGAATAAAAATAAACGGGAGTGGAAGCGGTACTTACCTTTCATCCCTATGGTCTCCCTTGTACATTCGTCTTTTTATCGAATCCTCTCTAGTGGCGAAAGTGCTAAAGTGTGTAGTCGTGCACTAGCGATCCAATCCAATTTATCCCGGTGCCTACTTTTCTCCAAAGCCTCGAACGAAACAATGGATTAATTTCTTTTAATGGAATGAGAAATGAGGTTATGCACAATACATGTGCCCTATGTCGATAATCGGGAATTTTCAGTTTAAAGAATGTTGTAAATGGGTGGAGATCCAGCGCTATTTATAGAGGCGTTACTGTATCTTGGAAAGATGCCAAATTAATTATCAGATATTCATCAAATATTTGAAATTATACTATCTCCAGTTCTTTTCCAAATTCTAATATTCACTTCTGTAAATATTTCTACGAATTTGGTATGATAGCTATAATATTCAATCCGAAAAGATAAAGGTAGATATAGAGAGTCAAAATCTGCCTTGGAATAGGTCTCTTGCGGTCGCAGTGGATTCCATTGTGGCCGCAATAGACTTGGCTTCCATACTTGGCAGAAAATCTGCCAAGTCACTTGCGACCACAATGAGGACTATTACGACCGCAATAGATCTTCTAAAAATTCAGAAGATTATTGCCAAATCTTCCTACTCCATTGCAGCCACAAAGGATCTTATTACGATCGCAATAGACTTGTGTTTGTGCTGTTTTGCTTGGGCTTTGATCCAATTTGAGTTGAATTTAGCCCAAACAATATTTCTGACTTTACAATAACACCAATATATAGTTTAATTAATCATAATTGGTCCATTAACAATTATAATTAATTTACTTAATTTCTATATGCATTCGTGCTCAAAATCTTAGTGAAATACGTATAATGCCACTGAATATTAGTTAATCACATTATTTGGCATATCCATATATTACTTCTCGTAATATTAGATGACAATATGTGACACGTAGTAATCATATAATACGTAGTCCAAATTTTATTTATTGAAATTGACGTTTCAATTCCAACAATACCTTCATAGTTGTTAAGAAAATAACTATCAAATAAGTATCTACATTAGTGCATAATGCAACATAATAAGCCCCAATCTTCATCATTTCTTTTATAACATGCAACTTTTGTTTTAGTTTTATTTCAATTACTACACCAACACAACAATCTTTGAATGAACAATTACCTTTTTACTTAATTTAAATTGCGAAAATTTGAATCTAAGTCCAACTTGTCATTGCAGATTCGATCCCTAAATACTCGATGGTAGTTGTATTCTTTAACTAATGGATATGATCACAAGTTTTATTTCTAAGTTAATAAAAATTCCATCAATAAGCACATGATTCTACATGAGTGGAATTAGAAAATCAATATAACTGATACTAAATTAAAGTTATTGTATAATTTTAGTTTTATAAAGAGTGCTAATTACTATTAATAACTAAAAAGTACAAGGTTTAATGCGAAATTTTATAATTTATTTATTTATAGGGGTGCTTATCTTCCCCCGAAATATCTTTGCTATATATTAAGCATCTATGTTGTTATGATTCTGCAACGGTTTAGATTTGATTTTTAATTTTCGGATTTCACTACAGCCTTACGGTGGAGCTTTACTATTAAATTGGCGATGTTACTTCTACTTTACCGTGTAGAAGTTCGAAATTATCCTATAAAATATAGCGAAGCGAATTATTCATCAAAAGAACTTTCTAATTACTCATTCTGTATATGCGTAGGATTATGTACTATTATTGTAAACAAAAATAATTACATTTCTTTTCAAACAAAAGATCATTTTTGACACAAGAAATCTTATAAACTTAAAAGTAACATTCTAATTAAATCTGATCTGCAGACGCACGGACTCGAAGTATATAACTCAGCCCTGTGATTCCGCAAAAGACATAAAGTAATAAACGCCAGAAATAGTAATGGATCCCCTGATTTGAAAAATATATGAATGAATTAACAGGTCATGATCTAAGTCAGAAAAAGACAAGAAATTAGTATACTACTTTAAACATAGCATTTATATGATATAATAAAATATAAAATAATAAAAATCCATTTCGTTATATTGTAGAGAATAAATTATAAATAGATAAAACCATAAAAATACCAAGTAGCAAAATTTGATGTGTAGTCAATATATAATGTCAGAAATATGTCTATAATTTTCTTTTACTTATTGAGTAAAGTTATGGTGTTTCTAGAAGCACCAATGTCTTCTGTGCTCTTAATTCAAAAATATCATTATACATTTTTAAATTTCAATTTATCATATTCAATAATTTCTTTATATCGAAATTTAGTAGAAAATAATTTTTAGTTTTAGTTTTTTTAATTACATATTTTGAATTCTTGAAAGTGACTCCAAAATAATAACAAAATAATCAATATATATATATATATATATAAACAATGTCATTTAAAAAAAATCAAAATGTATATTTAAAAGCTCTAAAAGTAGAATTTTTTAGCCTACTAGTTTTGATATAAAAAATTTATTGGACATGACAAATTGAAATTTGAAAATGTAAAATGATATTTTTGAGTTGAGAACATGTGATGCTTTGGTGTTTTTAAGAATGACATAGCTTTGTATTTACTCATATAGCTTAATTTGTACTCGTGAGATGTTTTGAAATTAAAATGGAGCAAATATTCTTATTTTTGTTTTTACTATAATCATATAACCCAATCATTTGTAGAAGGGCAAGTAGTCTAGAATTTGAAGTTCTGAACGAGAACCATAAACCATGAGCGCAATATGCCAATATCTGGGAAGCAATGAATCATGCGCCGACATAAGTACATAACCACAAAAGATCTCATAGACCTCTAAACTCGGTCTCGGGTTCCGGCGCCGTCTCCTGCACCCGCTACGGCGCTACCCGTTACCGACTCAGGAGTCAGGAGTCAGGAGTCACTGCTTGTCAATTGCTCATTCATTTGAGAAACATCTTTCTGTTCTGTACTTCTGTGTTTGTTTCTTAGTTTGACCGTTTGACGCCTTCGCCATTTAATTATCCTTCAATTATCAATTACCTCAGGTAGTAAGTCCTACCGGACACTCGTCAGTTTACTGCGCGCTTTCTCTTCCACGGTTCCACCCCAATTCTCTGTTCTCTTTTCTCTTTTCTCTTTTCTCTTTTCTCTACAATTGATCTTTGTAGGAGATAGGTAAGAGGAGGTAGTGTGCTAGCGAGAGATTTGAGATTTGGAGGGAAAGACGAGAGAGAGAGAGACTTTGCATGACGATAGCATCAAAGTTGTACTTTCTTCAGAGGCCTCGCTCTGGACGCAGCTCGCCACCTGATGCGAGGGACCTCCGCCCCTTATCGCCGCCTCGCCGCCTCGCCGCCCCCGAGGTCGCTCTAGCTTCGGCGATCACCGTGGCGTAGTCTCGTCTCAGTTCGGAAATAGTTCGACCAGCAATCGTCTTCAGAACTCGGTAAACTTTTGGAGTACTTTATTTTTTTTGTTTAATTGTAGTTTCTAGTTTGTACTTGTAATTGTGGGTTGTATCTGTGATGGAGGTTTCTGGTGACTTATGGCCTTTTGAGTTAAGTTTGTGTTACAATTGTGGAACATACCAAAGGAATTAGTATGTTGGTTACACACTATACCTAAATTGACGGGTAAATGTTATTTTTGCCAAACTTGTAATGCTAATGAATGATAGCCATGCTTTGACGCTGTAATCTTTTATGGAATTGCCTTTAGAAATTAAATCAGAACACAACCCGAACCTATTCTGAATTCAGTTGAACTCGCCATGAATAGAGGATAGGTTCATTTGTATCATGAATTGGAACCATGATTTGCAGTTGTAATAGTGCCTCGTGCCTGTTTATTATATTCTGGCAATCAATTATTACATTGCAATATGAACCATAATTCACAACTTGTTTGAACTTGCCGTTAATGCCTTGAATCTCATTTTGTGTTAACCATTTGGCCATTCCTGATTCTGTAGATAAAATGGCAATTTTCTGGCATTTATTACAAGATTACCTCTTGCTGTTTTGTAAGAAGGATATTAAAAGTTTCAACTTTCAAGCTGTTTCTTTTTTGTCACTCGGCTTTGGTTTCAATAACAATGATCCTTTCAGGGCAACTCCTGAAAGCAGTTAGTTTGAGATTAGGGACATTAGGTTCATGTCTATCTCAAGTTCTCAACATCAAGTTTGAATCCTATTGATTCTCATTGGAAATTGGAGAGTCTTCCTTGATCCTAACCATATAATTTCAGATCAGAAGGCTCTGATTGGATCTCTCTTCATTAAAATCATTTCCTCTGAATCTAAATTAATGCTAGCACTTTGTTTCTTTATTTGTTTCCTCTCCTTAGTTGTGTGTCTCAGGTCATATTGACCCAAAAAGAGGCTACATTTTGGCTTAATTTTAAGGCATAGTTGGTTATTGACAGAATTTTCTTATTTCAGATACATGTTTTGATCAATGATGAAGGTTCTAGAAGCAAAGATGAATCGGTGGAAAGGCTTCCTGACTCAGTTAGGGAAGCGAGGGAAAGGCTTCTCGTTAGACTAAGAAGCATGAACTTATGTGGATCTAGGTCAGTTCCGCATACACTTATATGAATGAATTCACCTGTGTGTGTGTGCGCGCGCGCGCGCATGTACATGCGAGTTATTGTCGTGGTATGAAGTTCCTTTAAATTTTATCTTAACTTAATTATACCGCACATTAAGATTTATTAAGCCATACTCTCTTTACTGTAGGCAAACTGACATTGACTTGGGGGACCAGCAAATCATGTGCCGGTCACAATCTGATGGGGTTCACTCTTTCTGTGAGTTCACCAAAAGGTCGGTCCTGGATATCTCTCAAGTCATCAATAGCCTGAAGGGCATAATCTTTAGACCTGCAAATGAGTGTGAAACCATGGGAACTTCCTTTGTCGAGTGTTGCATATGTTTGGATAAGTTTCTAGAAGGAGAGAATTTGACGCAGCTGAACTGCAAGCATACTTTTCATTCCAGATGTCTGACCCGGTGGGTCCAGGCTCACAGTGACTGCCCTTACTGCAGAGCACATGTAGCCTAATCCAAAGGTGAGTGCTTTTCCATGTATCCTTGTTTGTAATACTAGGGATCTCATCGTCTCAAAGGGCTTTGTGTAATTCGTTGCTGAGATTTGAACTCTTTCGGTTGTATGTTTCGTACTTATGTGAGAACTTAAGTTGACAACTTGGGATGAACTTGTTGTAATTGATGATAACTAGCCCATTTTGGCTTTATAGCTGACCTTGAGGCTTCTCTGTAAAGCGTCTGGATCAAAATATGCATCCATCCCCCTTGCCTGAAAGATACAATAGCCTTGCAAATTTAGTTCATAATAAGTGGCCTAGTTGGCTAGTTCGTGTTCATGCAATATTTAGTTATTTGCTCATGTTGGTTAGTTGATACATATATGCCTGTATGCATTGCTGAAAGGTATCCAAACTACAAAGGATTCTCATGCCATTGTTGGTTTCTATTTGATTTCTCAGTCTTAATTGTAGCTGAACTTGTGTACACGAGGAGTTTTGTCTCGCCTGCGAAGGATTTCTCAATGCCAACTTACAATTCCAATTGCATATTGCGGGGAAACTACTCAATTTAGCAATATTGCCCAATTAGTAATTTCTTAAAAACGTGTAACACAGTCTTTTGAAATTGTTTTGAAAAAAGATAGTTCTTTTTGTTAATGTTGTAAACATTATGATATTAATTAATACGAAGAAAATTACTAAATTACTGATGTGCATTTTTTTTCATTTTGTTTTCTTGCAATCGTGGGTGTTAAAAAATCTTGAAAAATTGCTAATCTCATGAACAAGTGACTCTGTACAATAGATCAACTTTTGGAAAGATATTGCTGAAATTTATTTAAAGTATGTTGTATGCCTAGGAGCATCTCTGTCTCTGAAATTCTTGGAGTTTCTAATCTGATGTGGCAGTTTCTAAATAAGTTTTAGGAATGTAGATGAATTTCTTATTTAGAAATTGATCGATTTCTCACAACATTAGTAGTATTTGCTGACGTGGCAATCAAGAAACTCAATTTTTTTAGTTTCAGAAATAGAGGGTATAGAAACTAAATAATGATTAAATTTTTAAAACTGATGTGGCAACAATTTAGAAACTCCAAAATTTTTAGAAATAAATGCTCTAATCCGTTTATGGGATAATACAGGTCAAACTGTTGAATTAATGAGAAATGAGGAAAAAATATAACAGCATGATACAGGTCAAATACCCTTTTTTATATAGAAGCGGTGTATGTATTTCTAGCACACTACACTATTGGAGCCTGTTCTCATTTTTGGTACATTGATATCTGTGGTTCTGTACTGCACTGTATAATTTTATATTTATGATAATTACATAATGAAATAATTTTGACCATAGATATTAGCCCCTGATTAAATCTTTGGCTCTGGATCAATTGAGGTGCTTGAGTAATCCAACATAACTGGGATCTATATTTTATTCTTTATTATTATTGAAAATCTCTGATTCCTCCGTCATCCCGTCTCCCGCTTTTGTTCAATGTCCTCTTTTCTTTTTGTCTAATTATTATTTTGTCTTTTTTGTATTATTCTTATTATGTTTTAATTTTTTGAATATTTTTTTGGTGTTAAAACTAACTTTCGAGGTGTTCACACAAACTCTCCAGTTCATACTAATTTCGGAAGTGTTTATACCAACTTATTTGGTATTCATATCAACTTCACTGATGTTGATGTTCACACTAATTTCGTACATGTCCATACCAACTTCATTCGTGATCATACTAACTTTTCACAGTGTTCATACGTAACATCTAGTTTTCATCATTTTCTAGTGTTAATACTAACTCCACTAGTGTTCATAATAACAATTCAAAATGTTTATACAAACTTTTTAAGATGTTCATACTAGATTTGCATGCTAGTACGAACACATGTTTCAACATTTTTGTGATGAACATTATTAGTTATAGTTTCAAGTGCACAACATTCTTGAAAGAACTAGTATGGACATTCGTTCAACTAATATGAACACCTTATTTATTTAATATGTGTCCCGTTCTGTGATTAACATTATTAGCATCCACAACCACAATGCTATATCAAACAACATGTTGGGTGACATTACGACTTGCATTAGAGGTATAATTCTCTTTGCTGAACGTTGGAGTTGCGTAATTTTTTTTCACTGAACGTTTCGTCTGTTGAACGTAATAAGCATGTGTTGCGCCAAATGTTTTGTTTAATCAAACGTTCAAACTGTTTGAAACATTAAAATTTTTTAACGTTTGATTCTAATGCAAACTATCCAAATTTTTTTTATGAATTTGAAGTAAAAATTGCCAGAAAAATTTAAAACGAGAAGTTAATATTGACAAACATAAATATAGCACAATTAATACAACAATATTCAAAACATCATCCAATGTATTTAAAATATCACAAAATGTATTCAAAATATATTTGCCATTTGCCTCTAAAGCCTAGACCAACTATGCAAGTTACTAGATCTAAAGCTTGCCAGAATGCTAGTTACTCTAAATGCACCCAAATTTCAGTTCTTTTCTCCGATATACCAATCTCAGCCACAATGGCTAAATAATAAAGTTGAAAACATTTAAAAACATTATCATCATTGAAAAATCAATGGTAGAATATGAAGAACAGGGTGCCACGTCAATTCGTACTAAAAACTGAAATTAAGAATTTTGACAAAAAAAATGCATGTAAGTTAAAATCGAATAATTTTTTTTATTTCAATTATCATGAACACCTATTTTATTTAGTCTGCACACCATTCTGTGCAAAACATACTTGAAATAACCAGTATGAATACCTTTTACAATTAATCTGAACACCTATTTTATTTAGTATGCACACATGTTTCATTTAGTCTGTGCACCTATTTTATTTAGTCTGCACACTATTTTGTAACAAACATTCAGGACAGTGTGTAGGGGCGGAAAAGTTCAGAAGAGTGCGCATGGTCCAACTTTCCATTTTTATTCGCATCTGACTCTTTGACTTTTTTTTAGAAAATTAGTTAGGGAAACGAAAGTGAGGGACAAAGACTGAAGATTATTAGTTGGGTCCTTATTATTATTATTTTCAATGCAAACAATGACAAAATGTCAATAAGCAACGAGTGTAGCTAGACCCGTCAAACGTGTGAATCGATCACGATACAATATATTTCGTTAATCGTTTTGTTTAATGAATGATTAAAAAAAAATTGTCTTGTTAACGGTTTCGTTAAAAAAAACGATCGAAATGATCGGAACAAATCAAAACGATCGGACTCCTTCTCTTTGCTCTTCAACCATCCCCTCTCTCATCACACTAAAGCAAATCAGGAATCGATGATGAACGATTCTAATCATACACATGAATCAAATCATTTATCTCTTCTTTCGAGCAATACTTCATCTCCTCTCTCATCATCTTCTCTCAGCATAGTCATTTTTCTCTGAAATCAAAACAATTCTTAACAATACACAATCACAAACGAAACTACGAAATAAATGATCACCAAACAATATATGTTCGTTAACCGTTCATTTCAACGAAATAAATTTCTTTGAACGCAATTATTTCATTTGTCACGAAACAATAAACGATTAAATAGATAGCCATTGACAATCCTAAGCGTAGATGAGTACATGCCAATTTTCTTGTTGGCACTCATAATTCACCAGGCCCATGTAAGTTGAAACGATTTCAAGATTTGAACGTTTAGCTCTGGCCACATAGATTTGGATGCGCATATATCATATATCACAGGCCGGATATGCGAATAATATCAACTACAATAATCCAAATTTGATTGGTTGTATCTCTTGGACTGGGAAGCATCCAAAATACATTACAAAGTAGATACATCTATTATCTATATAAGAGATTTCATTATTGAATCAACCACTATTTTCAAAATAACAATATTTTATTTTTACAACCGGAGAGGAATTTCTTGATTTCCCAAACACACACTTGTTTTATCTGACCGTTAGATTACCAGTACGTGTTCTGTTTTGTTTTGAACTGACTGATCTGAAACTAACTTACAATGCATGAGATTTGAATGGCGCTTTATGAGCATTGAAATTTAAACATAGAACAAGTGCATGAGATTTACATAGTTCACTAGGCCCAAAACAATTGATGGGATTCACAATGCTTTAAGATTAAATAATTGATATATCTATCACTCGTTCATGTAATTCCTCAGTTTTATATATTTGGTACTTGTCCTAATCTCTAGTTGTTGTTATCATAAAGGTAGAAGCCTAGAAGGGTCCGGTACAGACGTACAGTTATCGAGTTGTAATAATAACAACAATCTGAGGCATGAAGGCATGAAGGCATGAAGGCATGATCAGTTTGCTCAGAAGCAAATCAACACAAGCCGCCAAAATCAATGAACAACAACATAACGTGAGTCTCGATGGTCCATTAAACACGAAAGAATAGAATCCAAAGTAAAATTAAAACACATGTCCAAGAGAGAGCCCCCCAAGTACACACAAATTAATAATTAAACCAATCAATAGATGACAGCTCATTGCCCCCTCCGTAACTCACCCGAGGCCGAGTACAAGTGACAAAATGTGAAAATGGTAGATGGAATGAGATAAACAAATGACATCAACAAATGTCCGAGTAAAATAAATTAATAAACCCTAACTCCATTTATTTAAAATTAAATTACATCGCCAAAACCATGGAAATAGCGAGCATCACAACTGAGCATAGTGCTCCTGCAATTGTATTCCTCTCAGCTGCAGCCTGCGGAAGCGGAACAAGCGAACAAGTAACAACACACTAAACTTGTTAAATTCATGAAAAGACAGCATCCTGGAAGTCGTGAAGACAGATAAAATACATAACGACTTGGAAAACGACACGTGTCCGGAACGGACAACCACCCCTTTATTGTGCACGCATCTCAATAAATCCAACGGTCGGAATCCTTAAGTTGATTGTGTACCAGATTTGAATATAATTGTTCAGATCCACTCAGTGACTCAAGACTCTTAACGCCTTAACGGGTTATGGATCCTATAACAAGCGTCAACTCAAACCGAACGCCGTGTCCAGTGTCCTAGGCACTAATAACTTGATAAGGCACCTACCTGACCTAATCAGATCTGAATGACAGTAACATTAGCCTAGCACACGATAATACAACCTAGTGCGTGCGTTACGTGCGTATGCTGTATACATGCTAACTTGCGTCATACAAGGACAGGTGACAATGAAAACAGAGAGAGATTAAGAGAGATCGGAGGTGTTAATACCGTTTCGTCGGAGGCGGCGCCACCGGGTCCGGGAGAAGCGGCCTCGCTGGAGGTAGCTGGAGCCTCGGCAGTGGTAGGAGAGACAGCCGGTGCCTTGCCCTTCTTCTTGTTGTTCTTGCTCTTATGTGCTGGGGCAGGCGCCTCAACGACAGTCGGTGCAGCGGCCGAGGGGATGTCTGCTGCAACCGGAGCGATGGCAGGAGGAGACAATGCAGCTGGCGGAGTAGCTGCTGGAGGGGTTGCAACTGGAGCTGCAGCTGGAGGGCTGGATACAGCAGGAGGTGTAGCGGCGGCTGGAGGTGCAGCAGCGGGAGGTGTAGCAGCAGGAGGTGCAGCGGCGGGAGGTGTAGCGGCGGGAGGTGTAGCAGCAGGTGGGTTGCTAGTAGGAGCCTGAGCAGGAGCAGTGGCTTTGATTGATTTGGTAGGAGCTTGAGCAGGGGGTTGAGCTGAGGTGGTAGGAGCGGTGGCAGGGGGGTTAGAAAAGGTGGATTTGGTTGGTGCAGGGGAGGTGGAAGAAGAGGTGGTAGGAGCGGCGGCGGGGGATTGAGCGAAGGTGGAGGAACAGAGCGTGAGGCAGAGGAGAACAATGGCGAGGGATGCGCGTCGACTGTCCATGGTTGAAGAAATGCACTAGAATGTTGGAGAGAGAGAGAGAGAGAGAGAGAGAGATGTTGTGATAGTGCGTGTGTGTGGGTAAAGACTAAAGAGTAAAGAGGCAGAAGAAGTGAACAAAAGTGGGTGAGGCAAGCATACTGCATCCAGATACAGCAGAGGCATCGTACTATCACATGTGATAATTGTGTGCACCTGGTCTTTGCATCTGCAATGAACTATAATAATTATTCCTAGTGATTCTTTTTAATCATGTGATTGATTGATTAATTATTGCAGACAAACACCTTTTTAATCACGTGGCTGATTAAAGTGAGAGAGAGATCAGAGATGTTGTGAATAAGAAACAAGTAATAGCTAATCATCAAATATTAAATCAGAAATGCTAGGTCCACGTACGCTTTTATATCTGGGCTTACAAATTACAATTACATGAATGAATGAATGGTTCAAAAGGAAAGGAAAGCCAGGGGCCCAGAGCCAGGCTCTCAACGGATAGTTTGTGGTGGTCACAGGCTGGCAGATTGGCACAATTCCAAGTGGGGCCCAGTGCATGAAATGGTGGGCCCACGGGAGGGACTCCTCCCTCCTCCTCCGGCTAGGCTATAGCTAAATCTAAATCGGAATCGGATTGTTGGTACGTCTACCTAAATTCTCATATAATTAGTTATTCTCAATTATTTATTGTTATTTCAAAGGTCAAGTGTAATATAGCGAATGCTTGTCACTGTATTCTTTTTTCACTGGTAGTAGTTAGGGCTGTCAATATAATTGTTTTTGGGCGTTGGACCGTGTCGTTTGGACTGAACAAAACTGTTAACGGCCCGTTTTTTATTTCGTTTGGGCCGGTGGCACAGCAGCGACAGAAGCCTTTGTATCGTTTCGTTTATATCGTTTTTACGCGTTTTTATAAAGACATCTGATCGGTGCCCTAGGCGCCGCTCTCACTCCCCCATTTCTCTTTCATTTCTTTCTCGTGTCTCTTTGTCTCTTTGATGCTTTCGATGCTTTCGATGCTTTCGATAAACCCTAGGCGCCGCGCCGCTCTAAATCCCCCTACTCTCTTTCTTGTGTCTCTTTGTCTCTCGAGTCTCGCCTATCTCTCTTGCTTTCCTTTTCTTGTTCCCCTTTGAACTCTCTGCCTCTCAAGATCTTAGATCTCAGTCATGGTATCTTGTGACTTGTGTAGCTGTCACAGTCAAGTCCTGTTGGACGATCACTCACCTAGTTTTCAGACCTACCTTAGACTATCTTGTACGGTTGTACTAGTCTCTCGTAGGCTAAGAAATAATCTATGAATCTGGCATTTTGTCATCAGATCAAAGATTCAGACCCGTATATTTGATGATTGCTCTTACTCTTGTTCAATGTTACCAAGGTTTAGGGTTATGTGAGACAGGTGACGTGATTGTCCATCGAGGAACTGAAATGATTGTGTTTTTTTTTTTGCTGAGCTTGCTGAGTTGCTTTGTATATAAAAAGGCAGAATGGAAAAGGAAAAAAAGAGATAGAGAGACAGTGAAAGAGAACAAAAGAAAGATTTTCGTTATTTTTCTAGAGAACAAAAGGAAGAACTCAAGACTAAAGTCTAAAGGTTAGGATTTTCGTTTTTTAGTTTTCTACGAACTCTTATTTATTTAGTAACTTTTATTTACTAAATTGTATTTTCTTTGTATATTGTTGGACTTAAATGCAGGCTAGTGATGTGTGTATTTCACACATATATTCTTTAGGGTAAAACCGGGTCTTTTGGTATAAACTTGAGCCTTATTGGTCCAAATAACTACAATAAAGGGGCATATTGTTGCAATTGTCGTGTTGTACCTATATCTCGACTTGCAGGTTCATTTCCTTGACGTTTGGTGCACTTTTATGCCTTTTCTGGTATGTGTTGTCTAACCTTATCTGAATGGGGAAACCTTACCTTGGTGAAACTTACCAACACACACCAATTGAGTGGAACAATGAGTGAAATGTGAGATCCACTAAATGCCTAAGGCACAAATCATTGGAGAGATGTGAGATTCCACATATATGTGCACTGATACACATTTTCACCCACCTTAAATGATATATCTAAGTTCCACAGAAAGGCATAGCCGTGTGTGTCATAAGACGCGGCCCCGGTGTCGTCCATTCCGACCGGGAATAATTAGAATGGACGGGGTTCGGCTCCTGTCCCTTACAGGATCCATTGGGTCACAAGGGAACCCTGCCTTAGTTGCTAAACCCTTAGTGTTTGGTGTTATATCCAAGAAAAAAAAGCACCGCATGCCCTAAGATGAGTTCACCTCGTGTGATCTTGGAGGGATTAGAACAAAGGACTACTCGTTGTGCCTGGCGCTTGCGTCAAAACAATGAAAATGGTGAAACTTACCTTACACACACCAAACACCAATTGAGAGTGATCTTGAGAGCTAAGTGAGTCTACCAAAGCACTCAAAGTGCCTAGAGGAGTGACTTGTGAGAGTCCACAAAGACACGTACACATCCACTTATCACTTCCAATCATCAAGAGTAGGTAGATTCCACATATGGCTAGTTGCGAAGGGCCGGAAAGGTCGCAACCAGGGTTTAGTTCATCTAACCCGGCAAAACAACTGATGAACATGGTTACGGGACTGTCCTAGGTGTTCCCAAACAGTCGTCCCTTGGTTTGGATAGTTGGCCAAGTAAAACAACAATTACCGAAGGAGGCAAAGTGCTTTGGGAGATGAACGACATGTGTAGCTAAGTTCTCTGGGCATAATTAAGCATTAATAGACCCTTTCATGCATGCACAGAGACTTAGAGCAAGATAGCACTTGATTCAGGCCAGAAACAGCTTTCCTGCGTCCCAGAGGTGATCCCAGCGGCCCAGTTGGCATGCCCTGCGACCCAGTTGATGATCCCTGCGGCCTGGACACCTGCAGGCCAATTTAGAAGATGTTTGCTGAGCCAGATGAAATCCCTGCGGCCCAGAAGTGTCCCCTGCGGTCCTGTAGACATGTCCTGCGGCCTGGAGACTTGTATGCCATATTGGAAGAGGTTAACTAGGCCAGAAGTGCTCCCTACGCCCCCGTTGAAGGTCCCTACGGCCCTGTAGACATGGCCTGCGACCTGGAGACTTGCCTGTCACCTTGGGAGATGTTTGCTGGGCCAGAGATGTTCCCTGCGGCCCCTTCATGCCACCTGCGGCCCCGCAGGGACAGATATGGAAGGTCCCAGCCTCAGAACCGCCTCAGACCCTATAAAAGGAAGTTATTCCAGAGGTCTTAGGGTTCCACTTTCGACTCTTTGGACGCCGTCTTGAAGCCAACAGACCTGAGAAGGCTGTAGGGCATCATTTGAGGAGGTTTCTTCACGCCTAAGGAGAGATTCAAGGCCGGGAAGCATACCTCGCAGTGGAGTTCTAGTTTTAAGGGTTTTATTTGTATCTTTACTCATGAACTCTCTGTTTTATCTCTTATTTTGTTGTATGAACATGAGTCGTGAGTAGTTATCTAGTTCTTAGGGTAGGATAATGATTGCATGGATGGATTGATGTTTTAACTGAGTTATTTGTGGTGATTTTCATATTGAACTGCTTGATACTTGTCTTTTCCTCTGTTTACTTGCTTGTTGCTTGATTACCCGTAGGTGAAGGCCAAACCTAGTGTGGGTTTTAATATTAAGTAACCATCATTTGAATATTGGAATTGTTTAGGTTGATTTATTTGAGTCCGAGACAGCCCGAGAGGGAATCTCGTGTTCAACCCGAGAGGGTGAACTAACCTTAGAACGCGTTCAATTGATTTTAAGTACTCGAGAGAGACTTAATGGTGTATTTGACTTGCTTGATCTGTTAAACAACCAACAAACGAGAGTTGAGGGAGTTTGAGTTAGTCTTGTGTGTCAAACCACCAATCACAACACATAACAGAGCACAGCAGAGGGTCCTGCTGTTGGAATAATGGCCTAGAGGACCAATTATTGTACTCTTGTTTTGTCATATGCATTGGATATTTTATCTTGTTCCTTGAGTTATAAATGTATTACTAGATCATTTGTGTTGATAACTTGGAATTGTGAAACTCTTTTAAGTTTTATAACTCTAAATATGTCCCTAGCTAAATCATCAGCAAGGAACACTGCTTGAATATATAAGCTAGTGTGTGGATTGATATGTGATCATGTTTCACAGATCATTGATACGGGGTATCTAATCAATCACACGAATATATGTATGGGATACATGATATTGGACATGACCCGCGTTGACTTGCTATAGGATTTGTGTAAGTCATTAGCATGTCACAAATAATATTGATTCTTTTCATTGAGATAGTTTATAGTCTTGAATAATTTGTGTATATTTGTGCAATTATCAAACGCACTTTTAACCGAGTGTTATAAAGATAGTTTGTCAATATACATAGATTATGTCAAGAGCTGTAAGATTATCACAATGATCATTTGTCCCTTTTACTTCTTGTAAAAGCAATGATATCCCTGGGCCCCTTGATGCAATGGTAATTATCATGCGCACATTTGTGATTATGGGATAATACAAATGGATGATTATGCATTGGAGATCAAGAAAGTGATTTAATTGTCAAGAATGACTTAAACCTAGTCTTGACATTGAACATTGGTTATCATGTGACAAAGGAATTAATATAAAAAGATATAAGGGATCATAATGTCTGTGTTTGATCAGATGTTCATAATGCATTGCTAGATGCCAATTATGAACTTGTGAATATTTATTTATTTACTGCTGATCAAGACATGGATCCTACAGGGTCACACCTTAAGATATGACTGAAGCATGGAATAAATTAATTATGTGGGACATAATTAAATGGATTTGAATAAGGGTTTGGTTTTGGATCAGAAACAATCAAAATCTGCATTTATGCAGGTTGCCTGCGGGCCGCGTGAGGGTCCTGCTGGCCGCAGGGCACTACCAACGGGGCGCAGGAGGGTCCAGCGGGCCGCTGGGCTGAGAGTGCTTGATTATGTCGGTTTAACTGGACGCAGGCTGTCCCTACGGACCGCAGGAGGGCCCTGCGGACCGCAGGAAGCAAGTCGGTTCAGGTTAAGTCGGTTTCTGACCTTCTGCTATAAATAGAAGGGACCAGGTTGAGGTTTATAATCGATTTCCAGAGATTAGACAGAGATCTAAGACGGTTATTCCCTGGTTAACATCCAAAACCTAACCCTAGATTCATCTCCTCTCTCTCTCATGTGTTGAGAACCCTAAAGAGAGAGAAAACCCTTCCGTTGACGATCTAGCAGTCGTGCTTCGTCTTGTCGGGGTGCGCTCCTTGTAGAGGCTTCACGCTTGGGGAGCTTGCGATCTCTTGCTGTCGGTTGGAGAAAGAGGATCGCGACTACACATCATAAAGGTCGAATCTTTATTGTTCTTTTATGATGATCTTGTGTTTTAAATTGATCTATGCAATTGATCCTTGGGCAAACATGGGTTTTGTGTAAAAATTTTAAAATTCCGCATCTTTACACATGGCAAAACCCTAACAGTGGTATCAGAGCATAGGATTTGCATTTAAGATCTGTTTAGAACTGTTTTATAGATGGGATCTATAAGGAATTGAGTCTTTCGGTCTTTTGAGATCCTAAGAGTTGAATTCTAGATTACTTTGATAAGTTTGAATAAATTAATGGGATTATTTTATTTAGAATGACTTGTTTAAGTATTTCTGGTAGTTAAATACGATTCTAGGGTTAGAATTGGGTATTTAATCTTTTCTGTTTGGGAAACGGAGAAGAAACCAGAAAACCGACTCTGCCTGCGGGCCGCAGGGACCACCTGCGGGTCGCAGGGGCTGCCTGCAGACCGCAGGGTCCTCCAGCGGACCGCAGGGCAGTTATTTTTCCATCTGTTTGGGAAACAGAGGATACCATGGTTGCCTGCGGACCGCAGGGTCCTCCAGCGGACCGCAGGGAAGTTATTTTTGGCCTCTGGTTGGGAACGAGAGTACATAGTAATGTTATTTTTAGAAAAATCATTGTTTTGGGAAAACACAAGGGTTATATGCATAGATTGCATGTGATTACATGAAAGGTGTGCCATTTGTGTGATATGGCGCACCATACTAACTCTATTTTGCAGGGAATTGAGTAGTATGGCAAATGATCAATGCCTTGTGTGTTGTAATTGATTGATATGATTGATGTGTGTAAGCGGCCTAAGGTGCCCCATGATAATTAATCTATTTCATTAATTAATGGCAAATGTTAAAAGCCAATATTTGTGATTTGGGGCTTGCATGCCTATTAGGATAGTCTATGTATTTTATTTATTTCTGAGAGAGTAAGGATTTAGATTTACACATAGATAGGATCCTAGATAGGTGGAGCTTTTACCATGGTGTGCAAGGGCGCTTCAAGACATATCAAGATGCCATACTACTCAATGCTTGATTGATTGCATGGGATGTAATTGATCCCCTGCTTGTTATTGTTTATTTTTATGTTGAGTCCGTAGTTGTGAGTCTTAAAAGTATGGGTGTATGCTTAACCAGACTTGAACCAACTGAACATATTAATAAACAACCGTCCCCTTAAAAACTAGAGCGTAACGCACTTCCTACTCTATCCCTTTCAAACCATTGGCATTAGGTTGATGTGTTCCTACTCAGTAGGCATCTCCTTTTATCCTTTGGGAGTTGGGGTCGTGCGGGGCACATAGAGTGAGGTTTGTCTAGTAGGGTTGTCATGCCGCCGCTGAGCCCTAATGCGTAGTGTCAATTCATACGAGGTATGCTTCTGACACACCGAGAGTCATGTTGCGGGGCACATGATTAGACTAGGAGTCTTACCTAAATAAACCCTTTTCAAGTTTCACGCCGACGCTGGCTTGATTTGGTAAAATATGGATCTCGGCCCTGCTGTACAAGGGACATCACACATGATTGTACAGTAGGTGTGTTCATCTTAAAGTTTGTGAACACTAAAACATATGACAAAGACTAAATCTTTATTTTTTTATGTCTTTTAGATAATGGCTTCTAAAACACACTCCTACCCACTTTCATCTGTCCTGGAACAAAACAAATTGGACGGTACTAATTTCAACGATTGGTATCGTAATCTGAAAATTGTCCTAAAACACCAAAAGAAAGAGCATGTTCTGTATGCTCCTTTACCTGACCCACCTGCTGCTAACGCTTCACGCGCTGAAAAGAATGAATATGATCAACTTAGAGATGACTCGAATGAAGTGAGCTGTCTCATGCTCGTGTCCATGACACCCGACCTGCAGCGTCGGTTGGAAGATTGGACAGCTTATGAGATGATACAAGAGCTCAAGGGCATGTATCAAGAGCCAGCCCGTGTTGAGAAACATCGTGTGGCAATGGAGCTCTTTGAGTGCAGGATGGCTGAGGGGGCCTCAGTTCGTCCACATGTCCAAAAGATGATCAGTCTGGTAGAGCAGCTTGGGAAGCTGAACTACAAGATAGACCTAGAGATGGCCACAGACATGATCCTTCATTCTCTGCCTCCCAGCTATAGTATGTTCAAGATGAACTACAACATGGCGGGAGAACTAAAGCCGTTGAATGAGTTGCACTCCATGCTCTCCACGGCTGAGTCGTCCATCAGGAAGGCTCCTGAGGTCATGGCGGTGAACAAAGCTGGCAAGAAGGTTGGTAAGAAGGGCAAGAAGAAAAAGAAGGCTAAGACCGGAGGCAAAGGGAGCGCTCAAGCTGGGAGCAAGAGCACACCTAAGCCAGTGAAGCTTTCCACACCTACCGCGGACACGGTTTGCTTCCACTGTAATGGCAAGGGTCATTTCAAGCGGGAGTGTCCGAAGTTCCTTGAGGAACAGAAGACTGCCAGGGTGGCATCTTCAGGTATTAATGTTGTTGAAATAAACTTTGCTATTTCCTCTTCTAGTTCCTGGATCGTGGATTCAGGAGCAGGCGCTCATATTTGTTCAAATATGAAGGTGCTCAAAAGAATTAGGAGACTTGCAAAGGGTGAAATGCAACTCAAGTTTGGCAATGGCGCGCTTGTTGCGGCTGTAGCTGTAGGAGACTTGGAGTTGATTTTACCATCTGGGCTAATAATAGAACTTTTTAGTGTTTATTATGTTCCTTGTGCTAGCAAAAACATTATATCTGTGTCTTGTTTAGATTCTCATGGTTTTGAGTTTGCTTTTAAGAACAGATGTTGCACCATTAGTAGTAATGGTTTATATTATGCTAGCGCTTCCTTTGTGAATGGTTTGTATGTGATAGACCAAGGAACGCCCATCAACAACATAAATACTAAACGACTCAAAATAAGTGATAATAACTCATGTTTTTTGTGGCATTGTCGCTTGGGTCATATAAACGAGAAACGCATCAAGAAGCTCCAAGATGATGGACTTCTAGGTCAATTTGACTGGGAGTCAATGGACCGATGCGAGTCATGTTTACTTGGGAAGATGACCAAAGCACCTTTCAATAAGTACAATGAAAGGGCCACTGAACTCTTAGCACTTGTTCATACTGATGTATGTGGTCCTTTTGGGACTAGTGCAAGAGGCGGGTATTCGTACTTCATTACATTTACTGATGATTACAGTAGATATGGCTATGTCTTTCTGATGAGACATAAGTCGGAATCCTTGGAGAAATTTAAGGAGTTCCAAAGTGAAGTCGAAAATCAACTTGAGAAGAAGATTAAAGCACTACGATCGGATCGTGGTGGCGAATACCTGAGCAATGAGTTTAAAGATCACCTTAAGCAGTGTGGGATCATTCCACAGTTGACTCCACCTGGAACACCACAATGGAATGGTGTGTCCGAGCGGAGGAACCGTACATTGTTAGACATGGTACGGTCCATGATGAGTCGTGCGGAACTACCTTTGTCCTTTTGGGGGTATGCTCTAGAAACTGCTGCTTTTACCCTTAACAGGGTACCCACCAAAACAGTAGACAAGACTCCATATGAGATGTGGACAGGGAGGGTCCCTAACTTGTCGTTTCTCAAGATTTGGGGTTGCGAGGTCTTTGTTAAGCGATTAACATCTGACAAGCTTGATCCTAAATCTGATAAATGCTTCTTTATAGGTTACCCAAGGGAAACCAAGGGTTATCACTTCTATCATAAGTCGGACAACAAAGTATTTGTTGCACGACATGGTACTTTCTTGGAGGAAGAGTTCCTTTCCAAAGAAAGTAGTGGGAGCAAGGTAACACTCGAAGAAATTCGAGACCCACTACCTGATGCTTCGGGTCAAACTGAAGCTGAACACGTTCCAAGCGGGGCTGAGGAACAAGTTCAGCAGGTACCAAATGTTAGAAGATCGGGGAGAGTGGTCCGACTACCTGAGAGGTATTTGGGATTCCACGAGATATTACATGTTGATGATATCGAACCCTTGACCTACAATGATGCAATGTCAAGAGATGACTCCGATAAATGGCTGGGAGCCATGAAATCCGAATTGCAATCCATGGAAGATAACCATGTGTGGGACCTGGTTGATCTGCCTGATGGGGTAAAACCTGTCAAGAACAAATGGGTCTTTAAGAGAAAGACCGACATGGATGGCAACTTGACTGTGTATAAAGCACGGTTGGTAGCGAAAGGTTTCACACAAATCGAGGGGATCGATTATGATGAGACTTTCTCACCTGTTGCCAAATTTCAATCAATTCGGATCCTTCTAGCTATTGCTGCATTTCATGACTATGAGATATGGCAGATGGATGTCAAAACCGCATTCTTGAACGGGGTTCTTGATGAGGACGTGTACATGGTACAGCCCGACGGTTTTGCCGATCCAAGACAGGCTGAGAAGGTGTGCAAGCTTAAGAAGTCCATTTATGGACTTAAGCAAGCATCTCGGAGTTGGAACATAAGGTTTGATGATGAGATCAAGAAATTGGACTTCGTCAGAAATCCAAAAGAACCTTGTGTTTACAAGAAATTGAGTGGGAGCACTATTGTATTTCTGGTGTTGTATGTGGATGACATTCTGCTAATAGGAAATGATGTTCCTATGCTTGAGTCTGTTAAATCATCGTTGAGCAGGGTGTTCTCGATGAAAGACCTGGGTGAGGCTACCTATATTCTAGGTATCCAGATCTATCGAGATAGATCGAAGAGACTCATAGGTTTGAGTCAAAGTACATACATAGGGAAAGTGTTGGAGAGGTTCAACATGCAAGATTCCAAGAGAGGATTCTTACCTATGTCGCATGGCATATCTCTTAGCGAATCTCAGTGTCCGAAAACACGTGAGCAAAGAGATAGAATGAGTGGGATTCCGTATGCTTCGGCCATAGGATCCATCATGTATGCCATGTTATGTACTCGCCCAGATGTGTCGTATGCATTGAGCATAACTAGCAGATTTCAGAAAGATCCCGGGGAGGATCATTGGACAGCTGTTAAGAATATCCTTAAGTACTTGAGAAGAACTAAGGATCTGATCTTAGTCTATGGTGGTGAGGAGCATCTCGCAGTTACAGGGTACTGTGATGCTAGCTTCCAGACCGACCGTGATGACTCGAGGTCACAGACAGGGTATATTTACTCACTTAATGGTGGAGCTATCTGTTGGAAGAGTTCCAAGCAGAGCAGCACTGCTGATTCCACCGTTGAGGCTGAGTATATGGCTGCTTGCGAGGCAGGCAAAATGGGAGTGTGGATAAGAGAGTTCATTGATGAACTTGGTGTGGTTCCCAGCATTGTAGAGCCGGTGGAGCTCTATTGCGATAACACGGGAGCAATTGCTAACGCAAAGGATCATAGGTCCAGCAAGAGGACTATGCACATCAAGCGCAAGTATCACTTGATTCGTGAGCTTGTTGAACAGGGAGACATAAAAATGTGTAAAGTAGGCACGGACAGTAACACAGCTGATCCACTAACAAAACCACTTCCCTTAGTCAAACATGAGAGGCATGTTCGAGCTATGGGAATACGGGTCATGAGAGATTGGCTTCTATGACTGTAAGGGATAGAGTTTGGATATGGGATATCTGATTGGCTCTAGTCCAAGTGGGAGATTGTTGGAATAATGGCCTAGAGGACCAATTATTGTACTCTTGTTTTGTCATATGCATTGGATATTTTATCTTGTTCCTTGAGTTATAAATGTATTACTAGATCATTTGTGTTGATAACTTGGAATTGTGAAACTCTTTTAAGTTTTATAACTCTAAATATGTCCCTAGCTAAATCATCAGCAAGGAACACTGCTTGAATATATAAGCTAGTGTGTGGATTGATATGTGATCATGTTTCACAGATCATTGATACGGGGTATCTAATCAATCACACGAATATATGTATGGGATACATGATATTGGACATGACCCGCGTTGACTTGCTATAGGATTTGTGTAAGTCATTAGCATGTCACAAATAATATTGATTCTTTTCATTGAGATAGTTTATAGTCTTGAATAATTTGTGTATATTTGTGCAATTATCAAACGCACTTTTAACCGAGTGTTATAAAGATAGTTTGTCAATATACATAGATTATGTCAAGAGCTGTAAGATTATCACAATGATCATTTGTCCCTTTTACTTCTTGTAAAAGCAATGATATCCCTGGGCCCCTTGATGCAATGGTAATTATCATGCGCACATTTGTGATTATGGGATAATACAAATGGATGATTATGCATTGGAGATCAAGAAAGTGATTTAATTGTCAAGAATGACTTAAACCTAGTCTTGACATTGAACATTGGTTATCATGTGACAAAGGAATTAATATAAAAAGATATAAGGGATCATAATGTCTGTGTTTGATCAGATGTTCATAATGCATTGCTAGATGCCAATTATGAACTTGTGAATATTTATTTATTTACTGCTGATCAAGACATGGATCCTACAGGGTCACACCTTAAGATAGGACTGAAGCATGGAATAAATTAATTATGTGGGACATAATTAAATGGATTTGAATAAGGGTTTGGTTTTGGATCAGAAACAATCAAAATCTGCATTTATGCAGGTTGCCTGCGGGCCGCGTGAGGGTCCTGCTGGCCGCAGGGCACTACCAACGGGGCGCAGGAGGGTCCAGCGGGCCGCTGGGCTGAGAGTGCTTGATTATGTCGGTTTAACTGGACGCAGGCTGTCCCTACGGACCGCAGGAGGGCCCTGCGGACCGCAGGAAGCAAGTCGGTTCAGGTTAAGTCGGTTTCTGACCTTCTGCTATAAATAGAAGGGACCAGGTTGAGGTTTATAATCGATTTCCAGAGATTAGACAGAGATCTAAGACGGTTATTCCCTGGTTAACATCCAAAACCTAACCCTAGATTCATCTCCTCTCTCTCTCATGTGTTGAGAACCCTAAAGAGAGAGAAAACCCTTCCGTTGACGATCTAGCAGTCGTGCTTCGTCTTGTCGGGGTGCGCTCCTTGTAGAGGCTTCACGCTTGGGGAGCTTGCGATCTCTTGCTGTCGGTTGGAGAAAGAGGATCGCGACTACACATCATAAAGGTCGAATCTTTATTGTTCTTTTATGATGATCTTGTGTTTTAAATTGATCTATGCAATTGATCCTTGGGCAAACATGGGTTTTGTGTAAAAATTTTAAAATTCCGCATCTTTACACATGGCAAAACCCTAACACCTGCCCCCCCTGCAGACCTTACCTGCGGCCCTGTAAGAGGTCTTACAGCCCCGCAGGAACCTCTTACAGACCCGCAGGAACCCAATCCTGAAGTCAATTCAAGTCCTAAACCCTAGGAACCTTTATATTATTGATTATTTGAGTTGTTTACTTGTTTGTTATTGTTTATTTGCTTTGTTTACTTGCTATTTACTTATAATTGATTGTTTGTCACCCAACTCAACTGCAAACCCCCCCCAATTTATACCAAAACACCAAAAAGAGTTACTTGTTTGTTTGAGAAGTCTTAGAATTGAAATTAGAGTCTGGTTTAAAGTTGTTCACCGTCCTTGTGGTTCGACCCTGATCTACGATAGACCGTCGTTTGATGCGACGCTAAATTGGGATTAGGAACTATAAATATTATTTGATAGACAGATCTACGACCCACACAACTCTAGTTCTAGTCCGAACATCAAATTGGCGCCGTTGCCGGGGACGGCAGCAATTACTTTGAACCTATTTCTGATTTTGATTCTAGACTCTCTCTTTCTCTTTGTCTTCTTCTCTTCTTGATTTGTTTCAGGAACAAGACTGGACAAGTTTCCTCCTCTCGGTGACTACCACCTGAGGAGCAGACAAGTCCCACCGAAACCCAGGGTCATACCTCAAACACCGGCAGCTTCCTTTTCTTCTGCGCCCCGCAGGAGTCCTTCTCCAGCCAGCAGAACCCATCCTAATTTCCCAGAAATGGCAACGCCTGTTAATCCAGAGCAGATGGCTGAGGCGGCACGCCAAGCTGAGGCAGCTAGGCTAGCAGAAGCAGCAAGGATAGCGGAAGCTCAAAGGCCTGCTAACTTAAACAACAATGGAGGATATGTGCCTCGCACTCTCCGTGACTTTCATGTTCCTCGTGCTGATGACGCGCAAGGACCCATCCTTCTCCCTGCGGTAGCCGGAGATCCACCTAGCTTTGGATCTGGCGTAGTCAACCTCATCCAGCAGAATTGTTTTCATGGGCTGGAGGTTGAGAACCCGCATGACCATCTGAACACCTTCCTTCAGTGCTGTCAGACCGTGAAGTGTGCACAAGCTAACATTGAATACGTGAAGCTAGCCTTATTTCCCTTCTCTCTTCGTGATAAGGCTAAGTCTTGGTTTAACCTCATTCCAAAGGGCTCAATTGGTACCTGGGCCCAAATGTCTAATCTCTTTCTCTCAAAATTTTATCCTGCAAGAAGAACTGCCAAAATTAGGGCACAGATTTCTGCTTTCAAGCAGGATCTAGATGAGTCATTTAGTGATGCTTGGGATAGGTTCAACCAACTGCTTCAGTCTTGTCCACACCACAACTTGACCCATTGGATGATTGTTGATTTTTTCTATAGTGGCCTAACCTCACAGAGTCGTGCTTTTGTTGATTATGGTGCAGGTGGTACTATCTTTGAGATGGAACCCCCTGAGGCATTGGAGCTCTTTGACAAGTTAGCCCAGCAGCAGCAGTGGTCGAATCGTGACACGACTCGTGGCACAAACCGTGGTTCTGGAGGATGGTATGAAGTCGATCCGTTGGCCCTCATGCAAGCTAAGATTGATGCATTGGAGGTTAAATTGAACAAGCAGCAAGGGGCAGCCAAGATGGTGCAAGCACATCCCTGTTCTTTGTGTGGTGATGAGTCACACGAGTATGAGACATGTCCTCTTGCGCAGGCTGATGACGGGAGTGCACAAGTCAACTCCCTCAACAATGAGCCTTCGTTCTACCCCAAGCCACCATTCTCTCGTTCCTATGAGAATAATTCTTCCAACAGGCAAGCTTGGAGAGAGAGGCCTGATTCTTTTGGGAAATGGAACAGTAATGACCGCACTCGGTTCCCACCACGTGGCCTTCCACAGCAGCAAGGACAAGGAAGTGGCGACAAAAACTACTTCAACAACAACCACTTCCCCAACCAAAACCAAAACCAGAACCGCAATGCTCAACCTTTCAATAACCGAAACCAGTTCTATCAACCCAAGCAAGATGCCATACCGCAACCCGTGACTGACTTTATGCATGAGCAAGGGAAGATGAACCAGATTCTGTTTGAGCAGTTGCAAGCTATGAATGAGAAGCTATCTAGGCTTAACGTTGGGGAGTCAAGTGGAAATGCAAATGGGGCACCCCAACCGAAGTTGCCAAGTCAGCCAACCAACCCTCATGGAGAAGTGAAGGCATTGCACACATTGAGGAGTGGCACAAAGTACCAAGACCCACCAATGCCAGATGATGCAGAACCGGGCATACCAGCAGGCTCACCAGCTGCTCTCAGCCCTGTAACATCCTCTGTCTGCGGCCCAGCAGGAGCCTCCTGCGCCCCTGTAAGAGTTCCCTGCGCCCAGCAGGAGAGCCCTGCGCCCCAGCAGACAGTATTGACAGACAAACCAGAAGGACAGAAAGTTCAACAGCTAGACGAAGCAGACCTTAGTAAGGTGATGGGCAAGCAACCTGAAGCCAAGTCATCTTACAGACCCTCTGTCCCATTTCCCCAAAGGCTTGCCAAGGGGCATTTAGACGAACAATTCGGTAAATTCATGGAGGTACTTAAGCAACTCACTATCTCAATCCCTTTTACCGACGCCCTTTTGCAGATGCCTTCATATTCTAAGTTCCTGAAGGACATTCTCTCGAACAAAAGGAGCTTAAATGATTGCAAAAGCGTGCAGCTGAACCTTGAGTGCAGCGCAGTGGTAAGTAAGGAACTTCCTCCGAAGCTTGGAGACCCAGGAAAGTTCACCATCCCTTGTACCATTGGTAAAGCAAAAATTAAGAAGGCTCTTTGTGATTTGGGTGCGAGCGTCAGCCTCATGCCCCACACAATCTTCCAGAAGATAGGTGTGGGAGAGCTCAAGCCCACTCGCATGACTTTACAGCTTGCAGATAGCTCGGTGCGCTTGCCAATGGGTATTGTAGAGGATGTGCCCGTTCAGGTGGGCAAGTTCTTTGTTCCTGGAGATTTCGTGGTGATGGAGATGAATGAAGATAAGGATGTGCCAGTCATCTTGGGACGTTCCTTCCTCCGGACAGCAAGAACTATCTTTGACACTTATGAAGGAACCCTCACAATGAGGATCGGGAATGAAAAAGTGCAGTTTCAAGTTGCTAATGCAGTAAAGTACCCCGACAGCCCTGATGATTGCTTTCGAGTGGATGTGATAGATGAATTGGTAGATGACATTAAGTCGGATCTGCTTGAGAAAGCCCAAAATTCACTAAGGTATCATCTTGACTTTCTTGTGTGCAGGATGAGCTGTATGACTTGGATATCTCTCTGGATGACCCTCCTGCGGCCCTGGAGGAGACTCCTGCGGCCCCGCAGGGCTGCCCTGCGCCCCTGGAAGTGTACTCTGCGCCCTGTAAGGAGGCAGCATGTGCAGTTGGTACTTCAGCAATGGAGCCCTCCCTGCCAGAAGCTCCAGCTGACCCCACACCACTGCTTGCGGATGCGAGCAAGCCCGAACTCAAGCCTCTCCCTGCCAACCTAAGGTTGAAGGAGGCACTTGTCTCAGCCCCTATCTTGCAACCTCCCGATTGGACACAGCCCTTTGAGATAATGTGCGACGCAAGCGACTATGCAGTTGGTGCTGTCCTGGGGCAGCGTAAGGACAACAAGCCAGTGGCTATTTGCTATGCGAGCAAAGTCCTTGACCCTGCACAAGTCAACTACACCACGACTGAAAAAGAGCTATTAGCGGTGGTGTATGCGCTCGAGAAATTCAGGTCCTATTTGGTTGGTGCCCATATTGTCGTATACACCGACCATGCGGCACTAAGATACCTGATGAGCAAGAAGGAGGCCAAGCCAAGACTATTCCGTTGGATCCTTTCGCTGCAAGAATTTGATATAGAACTAAGGGACAAGCCCGGATCGGAGAACTCTGTTGCGGATCACCTATCTAGATTGCACTGGGAAGGAGAAGCCCAAGACAACCTCGCAATTGATGACTCAATCCCTGGCGAACAGCTCTATTCCCTGTCTTCTGCCAGCAGTGACCCTGCGCCCCCGCAGTTACCCCCTGCGGCCCCGCAGGCCTCTCCTGCGCCCAAGCAGGAAGTCCTCTTCGTCTCCGACTCCTCTGGTAATCCTCCGGTACCCTGGTATGCAGATTTTGCTAACTTTTTGGCTGCAGGTATTTACCCAGTGGAGATGACTTATCAACAACGAAAGAAATTCAAGTCGGATGTCAAATACTACTTTTGGGATGAGCCTTATCTTTACAAGGTAGGTATTGACGGTATTTTCAGACGTTGTGTGCCATATGAGGAGGTACCCTCTATACTCTTCCATTGTCATTCTTCTGCTTATGGAGGCCACGCCTCCTCATCTAAAACAGCTGCTAAGGTTTTGCAGGCAGGTTTCTTTTGGCCCACTATTTTTAAGGATGCACATGCTTTTGTGCTCTCTTGCGATCAATGCCAGCGAACCGGTAACATCTCGAAGAGGAATGAGATGTCCCAACAGCCCATTTTGGAGGTCGAGCTCTTTGACGTTTGGGGTGTAGACTTCATGGGACCATTCCCTGCCTCGAAAGGTAACGAACACATCTTGGTGGCAGTGGATTATGTGTCCAAGTGGGTGGAGGCACTGCCCTGTGCCAAGGCAGACTCCAACACCGTCAAGCGCCTTTTCAAGGACACTATCTTCCCCCGTTTTGGAGTACCTCGAGTGGTGATCAGCGACGGAGGGAAGCACTTCATCAATAGGCAAATCCAGCAGCTCATGAGCAGCTATGGGGTGAGGCATAAGGTCACTCTACCGTATCACCCCCAAACAAATGGCCAGGCCGAAGTGTCCAACAGGGAGATTAAGTCTATTCTTGAGAAGACGGTTGCAAGGACAAGAAAAGATTGGGCTTTCAAGCTTAACGATGCACTTTGGGCATACCGAACGGCCTTCAAGACCCCTATTGGCATGAGCCCCTTTAAACTGGTGTATGGCAAGCCCTGCCATCTTCCAGTGGAGATAGAGCACAAGGCGTATTGGGCAACTCGGGCCATAAACATGGACTTGATAGCAGCCGGCGAGAAGCGCATCCTTGATTTGCATGAATTGGAGGAGATGCGCTTGCATGCTTACGAAAATGCCAAGATTTACAAGGAAAGGACAAAGAGGACTCATGACGAGCACATCCTGCGCCGTGACTTCAAGGAAGGTGATTTGGTTCTCTTGTTTAATTCCAGATTGAGGTTATTTCCTGGTAAGCTCAAGTCTAGGTGGTCGGGCCCCTTTGTGGTGAAGAAGGTATATCCATTTGGGTCCGTTGAGATCTGTGGAAAGAACGGAGAGCCGTTCAAGGTGAATGGGCAGCGCCTAAAGACCTATGTGGCAAGACTGCCGCATGGGGATCGCATGGAAATGCACCTCTCTGACCCAACACCGTCGTAAACCTTGAAGAAGTAAGGTCAAGCTCGGGACCGTAAACAAGCGCTGCTTGGGAGGCAACCCAAGGGACAAATTTTTGATCTTTCTTTTCTCTTTTCTTTTATTTTGTGCTTTAATTTGTTTACATTTTATTTATTTTCTTTTTTTTTATTTCTTTTCTGTTCTCTCTCATGCGGTACGCTAGGTTTGTTAGTGTTTTTGATGTGCAGGAATCGAAAGGATCAAACAGCAGCAGTAACAGAGCTGTCTGCCGCCCTGTAAGGGGACCCAGCGGCCCTGTAAGGGTGCCCTGCGGCCCTGTAAGGCAGAAATGGAAGGTGGCAGCCTGCGGGACAGATAAGGAAAGCTGATGAAACAGAGTTGGAATGGACTATTAACTTGCCTTATTTGCCTCATTCTGGTTCTATATATCTAACCCACCTTCCCTCTTTCTCTTTATTCTAAACTTTCATTTTGCAAACAAATTTCTGCCTCCTTTTCTTTCTTTCCTTCTCCTGCCCAGCCTGCGCAGACATAACCTGGTGGCAGACATCTGTCAACCACCAGTTGGGTACCAACCAGAGGCTGATTTTCGAAGTTCTAACTGTTCCTAAGCCAAACCTCAAGATGCCTTGGAAAGCGACAGTTCGGAGGGCCCCACGCATAAATTCCGAGCATATCAACGACGTCGACTTGACGATCACACTTGCGGAAATCAAGAGGGATATCCGTAAACGGAAGAAGGCGACTCGAACTAAAACCAAATCTCCAACAAAAGACGCTCGCCTGACTGCGACCCGACGAACACCTCGTATGAAAGTGGATCCTACATGGTGGGGTCGTCCAATCGCGCAACCTAATTCTTGGCGTGTGGATGCTAGTTGGTGGGCAGAAACAAGGATACCTCCGGGCCGGTGGTGCCCATGGGCTGAACCGTATCTACAATGAGGGAGTACCCCTTCCCCTTACTTTTTCTCTTACTTTACTTCTGAATTTTGGGCACCGAGGACGGTGCAAGGGTAAGTAGGGGGGTACAATAAAAATTGTAAATAGCTGACATTATCTTTTCTGTCTTTCTTCATTTTCTTTTCCCTTTATTTCATTTTTCCCTCTCTTCTCTCTCCCCCTTTCCCTTCTCCTTATCCGACCCCTACCTCTTTCTCTCTCTCTCTTTCTTCTCCCTTTATTTCATTTTC